>OX375865.1:19044730-19360625 GCA_947359475.1 Heligmosomoides polygyrus bakeri
CGTCGACAAATTTCGATCGAGATGTCGACCTTCTTCTCAACGACAGCAGCCTGCCTCAACACCTACGTTCGATTATAGCACTTCTTCTGGAGGATAGGAAAAAGCTAACTGCAGTGTTGGATCGCAACCACGAATTGACTGAAGAAAATCGATTTCTTAGAGCTGAAAACGAAGCGCTAAAAAAGTCTGTTGTGCTTTCTCAATCCACTATCCCTAGTCGACCTCCCAGTTCATCCACTCCTCTCCCTCCATCCGCAACCTCGCCTCCGCTACCTTTTGAAGATGTCGAACGTTCCCGTTGCGTTGTTGTAGCAGGGCTCGCAGAAAGCTCTGCAGCCGTTCCTTCTACTCGTTCTATTCATGACCTCACATGCATACGTCAAATAATGGACTTTTTAGGAATTGAATGTTATCCTGTAAGCATTTTTCGTATGGGGCGTCCAAATGCCTCATACCCACGGTTGTTGAAAATCCTTCTCCCAAGCTCTTTCTTCGCACAATTGATGCTCAGACGCGCACCTCAACTTAAGCACTCTATATTTCGTGGAATTTACCTTCGTCCGTCGCTTCCGAAGCATGAAAGAGACCGGCTCCGGGCAGAACGTTTAGCTCGCCATGGAGCTGCCTCGTCTGCATTTAGTTCTCAAGCAGTCCATCAACCCATCTTAAATCCTGCATCTAGTTCTGTTAGCCTTCCAAATCGTAATGGCAGTTCCATCCCAGACTCATATGAGATCTTATGTTGTGACATTTTATTGGGCTTCTCCAACTTGCGTATAATCGGAGTTTACCGTGCTCCGTCATGTTCAAAGGACAATAATTACCTGCTGGTTAAAGCTCTCAGCGACCTAATTTCAGATGAGTCACCTTGTATACTGGTAGGAGACTTCAACTATCCCGATATTTCATGGAAGGAACAAGCTGGTAGAACAGGTTCATCTATGGTGTTCTTGGAGCTCTGTTGCTCTCACGGCCTTGTCCAACTTGTTCGTCGGCCTACCAGAGGAGGAAAAATTCTTGACTTAGTTTTAACTAATAATGAATCTCTGGTAAAAAACATTAAACTCAAGTCCCCTCTTGGCTCTAGTGATCATTCCGTCGTAGAATTCAATGTGAACCATGAGCCGGGCATCTCTTCTCTTCATAATAGTAGGCAATTTAATAAACTGATTACAATGCTATAGCCGCTTATCTTCAGAACGTAGACTGGATTGGCACGTTTTCGGCTCTGAACACGGTAAACGACATGTATAACACGTTCATTTCCATTCTGTGGCATTGTATTGATCTTTACGTGCCTATTATTATTAGAAAGCATAGCGGTGGATACACTTGGCCTAGGTACTTGATATCTATGGCCAAACATCGAGAAGAAGCTTGGAGAAAATCAGTCCTATTTCCAACCTCCTCTAATAAAAATCGCTTTAAACTATTATCAGATAAGTTTTCTAAAAGACTCAAGAGGTTTTACGGTGACGATCATTCGCATCATCGTGCGGCCAGTTAACATGAAGGAGCACAGATACCTCCGTTTTACAGGTTGCACATCCAACAGGGCTCGCAAGTGACCAGGGATGTGTGGAATTTCCGTTTCCTTGACCGGAATTCCGGTTTCCTGCCATTTTTGGCTCTTACGTTCCGTTCCGTGTTCCGCCTGTTTTTGGACCGGAAGGCGGAAACGAAATGGGCACTGTTCGACACTAGTTTTAATCGCAGTCAGCTTATCAATTAAAAAGAGTTTTCCTTCATATAATTGTGAGAGAAATACTATTTGTAAACTAAGTGTTAATAGATATTTTTGAAATTGGTTAGACCACCAAAAGAAAGTAGTCAAAAACAGCAACGCCTGAGTGCAAGGCAAAATTAATGTGCCAGCCAAGGCCATGCATGCGCTGTATGCTAAGAAGGTGCTGTCAACATTTGAATGATCAGAAAATTCTTGATCCATTAATTACAAGTAGCTACAAAAACTTTCAAAGCATATAGCGCAGCAACATAGAACAACATAGAACAAAGAGTTCAGTAAAGGTTGTAGCATGCGGTTGTCTGCCCCAAGATTACAACAGTGTTCCTGACTAAAGGTGCAAATTTCAATTTTTAATTTCGTTAGGTGTGATATTCATCCATATGGAGTTATGCGATTCATTTTTTAATGAAACATCACGAATATCTAGCATGGGCTGTTATTTTGATTGACTATGGTGACTTTTTAAAATCTGACACAACACTATTGCTTCGAGAACCATCTATTAGGTTGTAACGAAATAAATGGCACTGAACCACTGTAAATTTAAACAGTTAATATCTCGACTTGTAGGCAAGTTTATTAATCGAAATAAAAACCTTCTGATTCTACACATCTTTGCCAACGTGACGCAAGCTTTTTTATTCCAGTAGCATAAGGATCAGAAGTTCTGGAATTGACGAAATCTTCGAAGACACTTTCGGCATCCTGTTGGTATTTGAATATTTTCCGTACCAAGAAGTCGCCAAGATGCTTGAAGAAATGGTAGTCTGTTGGGGAGAGGTCGGGAGAAAGCGGAGGATGTGGTAGAGTTTCAATGCTCAGCTCATTCAATTTCTGCAACGTCATTCGTGCTACATGGGGGCGAGCATTGTAGTGCAGAAGGAGAACTCGCCTTCGGTTTACCAAGGCCGGCCGGATATCCTTCAACTTTTTCATCATTTCTTCAATTTCAATGCAGTACTTCTCTGCCGTGATGGATTCACCGGGAGGGAGGAAGCTGTGGTGAATAATTCCCAGCGAACACCACCATACTGTCACCATTACTTTCTTTTGGTGCAATTCCGGCTTCGCAGAAACCTTGGGGCTCTCATCGCTGTCCTCCCACTGTGCCGATCGTCGCCTGTTGTCGTACATTATCCATTTCTCGTCACAGGTTACGATGCGATCAAGGAATGGGTCCTTTTCGTTCCGTAGTAGCAGTGCTGACGAGATCTCATATCGTCGGTTTCTTTGCCCCTCAGACAGCTCGTGAGGCACCCATCTTTCCAGCTTTTTGGTCTTTCCAATTTCCTTCAGATGCCGGGCGCTGTGTTGTGACTGACGCCAAGAACCTTCGCTATCTCCCTGGTACCTTTGTGTGGATCCTCCTCTACCACATCTCTCAGCTTGTCCTCATCAACATCACTATGCCTCCCACGACCTTCACGTTCTTCCAAGCTCTCATCTCCATTCCGGTCTTCTGATACCAACGATGCGCCGTCCGAATTGTGGAACATCCTTGACCGAATGCGGCGTTGATCTTCTCGTCCGCCTCCTTAGCTGTAGTGCCCAGCTTGAATTCATACAAGTAAATGCCTCGGATTACCCTTTTGTCCATCTGCAAAAAAGTCAATAAAACTCTAAAGTTTTCCCACTTTTAATAGAAAATTTGGTACTTTCCGGTAGAGCAAAGTTTGCGCTTCTAAATGATATGCCACATGTTACGGTTTGTTCTTGATCAAACGCGTAAAGACGCACCAAAAAATGGCGCGAGCCAGTGCCATTGAATTCGTTACAACCTAATAGAATTCGTGAATATATGGATTCGAATCATTTTCAGTGTGCTTACCTATAGAAGTGAATCTGTCCAATACGGTACGCCATGGACAGTACGTTCTCCATTGGACAGAAACCAAGCGTTGACACTGCCGTATCGAGAAAGTTTTGTATCCGATGAGCCTGAAACAATCCACATTCCACGTCCGACTCTCGATGAATCTTGGCATCTTTGACGTTGTAATCGACGAGCGTTTTCTTCAGCGTGACCAGGATTGGTATAACACTTTATTGCGGCTCACTTTTCGGCGTTGTCGCCTTTTTCAGGGTCTGCAAAGCCGTAGTCATTTGAGAAAAATGCCATTTCATTCTGAGGAAAACGCCCATCGATTACAACCTGAAACAACGCGTTTTTAAAGGAAAATGGAGGACTAGACGTGACGCGGCGACCTCACTGACAAGCCCACCGCATTCTCACTGACCAAGAAAATAGCGTATGAATAAATAATTAATTTAACAGAACATTATTTGATTGTTCCCTGTAAAGGTTTCGGATCGACGCTCACCTGGACCTGAAACTGTTTGCACTGCTGAAGTTCGATTAGGGATGTGCCTTCAGATACGATGCCGAAGTAGTCGCGGAATTTCGGCCGGTGCTCGATCAGCGCTTGAAGAATGACCTGACCCACATCGCGCTTCTTCGCCCTTAATACACAGAAGTATTGTACTATAAGGAAGCAGTATAGTATCCTTATAGTACTACCAGTCGTCAAAGAGACTACGACTTTTTAGTAATGACTTCTCGTCATCAATTGTAAGCTTCTCATCATGTCATGGTTTCCACAGGAACACCTTAACTAGTCAAGTGGAGCAAGTTTGAGTGGGTCACGAAGAAATGCTACTATTCAATAGAACTATTGATAACTGCACAAAAAGATTGAGCACATCAACTATAAGTCCAGATGTAATCGCCCCGCTAATGTAGTGACGCCACACTGAAAAGATCACTCATTTTTGAATGCTCTGAAATATTAAGAAAATCATCAATTCATTATAACCAGGCGAGGATACTAAAATGATTTTTACAGTTTTGCTTAAGCCTGGAACGACTGTCATAGAAGATAGAAATTCTTATAGTGATGTTTGGCTGCCGGTCAAGCAGAAGGAGCGGGTTCGAGTCCCGCCTTGCGCAAGAGTTTTGCAACCAAACATCCATATAAGATATTAAAATGCTTTTAAAGGCTAAAAATACTAAACATTTGTCCACTACCCTTCAGCTACCTCGACCACCCTCAGGGCTAAAGTTTCGGACCGTTTGAAGGATATCCACAAAAAATCGATAATTTGATCAATATCGGTTGATGGCGCTCGATACTTTAAAAACGAACTTTAGATTCCTCGATTACACCTAGGGCTGAAGTTTCGGGCCGCCATCAATCGTTGAGTATCGCCAAAACGCCGTGCCCCCACTCCCACACACGCAGAGACACACATACACACAGACACACACAGGTACATACTTTTACATATAAATAAGTTTCCACGGATCTCCCTCGATAGAGAGCCTTCGGGCTCTCTTGTTAAGAGGGATCTCGGGCCGCTTGTCGCAGGGCCACGTGGCGCGTCCCCGGGTGGTGGATAGGGGAATTAAACGCGAACCAAATGCGACCGTGTACTGCCCAGAGACGCAGGTGGGATGCAGGGGATGGACTCCTTGCTCCTGCTGTGTCGGGTCGATGCGTTCCTTGTGCGTGGGAGCGGCATGTTCGTGCACTGTGTGCGTGGATGTGTCCGTGACTGTGCGGATTGTAACTGTGTCGGCTCGGCCAAAAGCTTGCACTCGGTAGACTGGGAGTACATGTAAGGCGATTCGAGGCCGCCTTAAGTCTCGCCCCGTCCCTTCGGGCAGTCTGGCTGGCTGCCCGGAGTACCCCGCCCGCACGACAGAGCCTGACTAGCTACCCGTGTTGTATGGAAGTCAAACACAGCAGCACTAAAGGGCCTCATTCCCCTGACCCCGAAAGAGCCCCCATTTCTGCAGCGATGGGAAGGACGAGTACGGAGAGGCTGCTAAAATCTCAGGGCCTAACCAGGCTGCGCAAACTGAGAAGGACTAGGATGACGATTTGTACTTACAACGCCCGCACGCTTGCGTCGGATGCATCCGTCGAGGACCTGATGATGCAAGCCAAGAAGATCAAGTACGAAGTCATCGGACTGACCGAGACGAGAAGACACCACCCCCTACACGCCGCCTACGACTCCGGAGAAGAACTGTTCCTCGGAACATGCGACAGCAGGGGAGTAGGCGGCGTTGGTGTCCTCGTCAACACGCACTTGGCCATGAACATCGATTCGTTCGAGTCTCTGACAAGCCGAATCGGACGTCTGCGACTGAAGCGATGTGGCTCCGTGCCAGCCTTGACTGTGTTCGTCGCGTATGCCCCAACATCCGACTACGACGACGAAGACGTCGAGGCCTTCTACGTGGAGCTGGAGAAGTTCTATAAGGAAGACCACACCTTCTACAAGGTGATCGTCGGCGACTTCAACGCCAAGATCGGGCCACGAAGGTCGCCGGAAGAACTTCACATCGGAACCCACGGTTTGGAGTGGAACGAGCAAGGTGAAAGGCTGTCTGAGTTTATCATGTCGACCAAGACCATCCATGGAAACTCGCAGTTCCAGAAGCCTCCCTCCCTACGATGGACCTGGGAATCCCCCGGTGGCCAGTTCCACAACGAGATCGACCACATCATCTTCAATCGCAAGTATTGCCTGACCGATGTCTCCGTTGTCCCCAAGTTCTACACGGGATCGGACCACCGCCTCCTTCGCGCGAGGTTCCGCTTTTCGCGTCAAGGAGAGAAGGCCGCGAAGTTCAAGAAGAGGAGTCCCAGAACGACCATCAACTGGGATCTCTACACCTCTCTTGTCGGTCTTTGGGAAGATGCCGTCATGGACAACGTCGACGAGGAATACGATCGCTTCGTGCACCATCTCCACGATAGTGCTAAGGGAGCCGAGAGCTTGAAGACCACCAAGAGACGCCTGTCTCCGGAAACTCTCGAGCTGATACGCCAGCGTGGAGCAGCACGAGCGTCAGGCAACTATCAACTGACGTCCGAGCTTGCAAAGCTATGCAGAGCGGCGATAAAGGAAGATCTGAAGGAGAGAAGGGCGGAAGTGTTGGCTGATGCAGCAGAGGCAGGGCTGAGCATCCGCAATGCCCGCCGGAACTTCGCCAACTTCAAGACCAAGATGACCGCTCTCCGACGTCCTGACGGAACCGTCACCTCTTCCAGAAGGACCATGGAGAAAGTCATCCACGACTTCTACTCCGATCTCTTCGATAGCCACGTCCACCTGCCCCTACGCCATCTTCCGCAGGATGGATACGTCATCCCCTCTGTTCTCCCTTCCGAGATCCGACACGCCATCTCGTCGGTGAAGAAACGTACAGCACCCGGTCCTGACAGGATCAGAGCTGAACACCTGAAGAACCTCCCGCCAGCGCTCATCAACACCTTGGCGCGGCTCTTCACACGCTACCTGTCCGAATGCAAGGTTCCATCTCAGTGGAAGAGCAGCAGGACGGTCTTGCTGTACAAGAAGGGAGACGTGCACGACATTGGCAACTATCGCCCGATCTGCCTGCTGTCCGTAGTCTACAAGCTGTTCACTCGAGTCATCCTGAATAGGATTAGTAGAACGCTGGACGAAGGACAGCCATGCGAACAAGCAGGATTTCGGAGAGGATTCAGCACGATCGACCACATACACACCATTACGAAGCTCATCGAAGTGTCGCGAGAGTACAAGCTGCCGCTGTGCCTTACGTTCATTGACCTGAAGAAGGCATTCGACTCCGTCGAGACTGAAGCGGTCATGGAAGCCCTGCTCACCCAGGGCGTTCCTACTCAGTACATCAGAGTCCTTCGAGAGCTGTACAGTGGATTCACGACCAAGATCTCACCATTCTACAACGACGTCGTCATTGACGTGAAGAGAGGGGTTCGACAAGGGGATACCATATCCCCGAAGCTCTTCAGCGCCACCCTCGAAAACGTCATGCGCGAACTAGAATGGGATGACATGGGAGTGAAGGTCGACGGCCGGCAACTGCACCATCTTCGCTTCGCTGACGACATCGTTCTCATAACACCGAGCATCAGTCAGGCAGAGCGAATGCTGGCCGACTTCGATCGTGTATGTGGAAGCGTTGGACTGCAGCTGAATCTTACGAAGACGATGTTCATGAAGAACGGATGGGTTTCTGATGCCCCATTCTCGCTCAACGGAACGAACATCTCCGAATGCTCCAGCTATGTGTATCTGGGTCGCGAAGTCAACATGGCCAACGACCTAGCACCTGAGCTGAGCAGGAGGAAACGAGCGGCTTGGGGAGCTTTCAAGAGCGTCGAAGAAGTCGTGAAGAAAACGAAGAACGTCCGACTCCGTGCCCACCTATTCGACTCCACTGTTCTTCCTGCCCTAACATACGCCTCAGAGACCTGGGCTATACGAAAGCAGGATGAACACGCGATCAGCGTCGCGCAGCGTGGAATCGAGAGGACGATGCTCGGAGTGACACGACTCACGCAAGTGAGAGAAGGCCTCCGGAGTTCCGAGCTTCGCCGACGTTCGAAGATCAGAGACGCTGTCGCATGGGCCAAGTCGTCGAAAATTAGGTGGGCCGGCCACGTAATGCGATTCGCAGACACCCGCTGGACGAGAGCCGTCACAGACTGGATTCCGCGGGATGTCAAAAGAACACCAGGACGCCCACCAACGCGTTGGTCGGACTTCTTCGTGAAAGCCCTGAACGACCGATATGACGCTCTTCGTGTCCCTCGAGCGAGGAGGATCCATTGGACCACTCTGGCACGCGACAGGGACGAATGGAGACGCTGCTGGCGCCCGCTCGAGCAAGTCGATGATCGACGGGACGACAGGTGATACAGGTGATACAGGTGATAAATAAGTAGGACAATAACTGGAAAGGCGTAGCGGGCTGAAGGTTGTGAACCACTGTTGTTCTTTTTCGTTTCTTTTATATGAAACACTACAATGCACTGTTCGCATATCAGGCTAGTGGAACTGGAGCAGGCACATCTAATAGGTCGTTGTACATGAAATAGCCGATTTTGATTGAAAACTTTGACAGATCATAACTTTGCTTTGAAGCATTTTTATTGATCGAGATGAGCACCATTACATTTAGCACACTCTTCCAACGTGACAACCTAACAGCTAAGTCATTCCTTCTTTGCAATGATCAGAACTACGGAAATTTGTAAAACACAAGAAGTCATTTTTGACATAATCTTGGTTGCCGATTTTTTTTGTGCTTCACATGACCATCTAAACGCTTGAAAAATGATGTTCGGTAGGGTCTTCTTTGGATGGAGACTTGGTTTTTGCATCTCTTTGGGCCTCCCATTCTTGTCCAGCCATTGTGAAGAGCGACGATGATTGTCATAAAGAATCCACTTTTCATCGCCTGTCACGATCCTTTCCAAAAAAAGCTCCCTTAGATTGCGCAGCCTTAACGAAACGCAGGTGTCGTGGCGCTTCAGCATCCGCCCGACGGTCAGTTCGTGCGGGTTCCATTTATCCGACTTTTTTACTCTTACGATCGCATTTAAGTGGCGATTGATAGGCTACCGTCAACGACGAAATGATGTGCCAGCTCTCTAACAGTTTGATGCGGGCCCACTTCCACCATGGCTTTAAGTTGGTCGTCGTAAAGGAGTGATGGCAGTCTACCTCGGTCTTCACCTTAGAAACCTTCATCTCCAGATCGAAATCTTTCGAATCAGTGACGAATTCTGCGTTCCTGAGCGAAATCGTCCCCAAATGCAGCTTTGATGTTACGAGCTGCAGCCACGGCGTTGTGTCCAATATTTCATTCATATAAGTAGAGCAGCCACGAAAAACCGACCGGAATTTGAGGAGGTAGCAAAATCGCTCATCCTGTAGTACTGCCCAGGTTCGGCTTTCAATGAATCTTGGCATGACGTTCCTGATTATCGATGCAGTGATCTTGAGCTGTTCACCAAGATTGTTTACGTCTTTTATTAGGCTGACGTTTCGGCGAGTTTTGCCTTCTTCGGAGCTTGGAAAAGTCGAAAACATTCGCAGAACTGCTCGCTCAAACATCATTTCATTCTACAGAATACTTTTCTTAAGGAAAAGTGAAACACGATCAGATATGGGAGTTGCGAAGGGCGACTAACCTGACAGGCGGTTGCCGTAAAGGACCACCGTTCACCCGTAGCTGGAGGCAACGTGGGTGAGTGAGCTTCAACCCCGGGACCACCCGACTTATATACCCTGTAGATCAGATCGAACGGTGGATCAGAACCTACAGAGTTCAATGAAGGGTGCCAGTTCTTGTGTTATCGCTAGACACTCCTCCTTACGGTTGACCTGGGGATTCCTAGCCGTGATCCAAAGTGCTTCCAGTGTCCTGCGAGCCGAGATGTCATTTTCTTGGGCTAAAATCGACACGGACACCTGCGGTATCGCGCCTGCATGGCATCGCATCCTGTGTTCTCCCCAAGGAGTCAAGACGTTGCCTTTCATAAGGCCATCTAGATGCTCCTTGACTCTAACACAAAGGGGTCTGCCCGTTTCCCCTATGTAGTCCTCCCCGCACTCATTGCACGACATTAGATAAACCACACCAGATGTCATGCAATCTTCCTCTTTCCCATTAGGGCAAACACTGCAGGACGGAGTTGAGCACGTCCTATCGTAGGCACGATTCCGGACTAGCTGCCCCTTCATGGTTCTGGGAGGGATTTCAACAATCCTCACAAATTCTTGAAGATCAGCTATGCGGAGACACTTTCGTATCTCAGCACTAGTTTCGTCGGATATGAAAGGCACACAGAAGGGTACTTTTTCGCGTTCTTCCTCGCGACGCGCTACCGTGTTAGCTTGCAACCTGCACGCTTTATGCCAGCGCTGTGTTGAGTACCCATTTACTTCTGCAATTTTAAGTGCCATTTTCGGAGAGAAAGATTTCTGTTCGTTGTCAGACGAAACTAAGCTGGCAGTCCGGAACATATTTTTGACAATGGCCTTTTTGGTACTAGAGGGATGGGCGGAGCGGAAATGAACGAGGATGTTCTTGCTGCTGGGTTTGCGGTACCACCTCGTTCTTATGTTCCCACGTGAGAAGTGTACTTCGACATTAAGGAAGGCAAGCCAATTTTCTGCCGGTTTCTCCCGTGCAAGCTTTATGTACTCGGACTGCTGGTTCAGCAGTTCGAAGCAGGCGTCCATCTCAGATTGAGTGGGACACACAATAAAGCAATCATCGATATACCTACAATAAAGTGTAGGCATGCGTTCCAAAAGTGGATTTTCCACCTTAGACATGAATGCTACCGCTAACACTCTGGCCCATAGCCAACCCTCTAATCTGCCTGTAGTACTCCCCTGACCACTTGAATACGTTACACATCAGGCATTCATTCACCAACGTCATAACCTGACTCACACTGAGGACGTACAGGTTTACACTTGCTTCGTTCTCAGTGAGAAATTCAGATACGGCCTGTAATGCATTTTCCTTCGCTACGTTGGTGTACAACGAGGTGACGTCGAAGGATTCCATAACGTATCCATCCTCGACCCTGGTGGATCGGAGCTTTTGGAGGAAAACATTGGTACTAGGCAAATGTGAGGGTATGAATCTGAGCAGCTGTACCAAGACCAGATTTAGTAACCAGGAAATGCGGTCTGTAGGACCATCGACACCACTTATGATTGGCCTAACCTTGAAATAGGAAGGATTGTCGATGGATTCTGCTTCTGATGGCAATTTGTGGGTTTTAATAAGAACATATAACACGGGACACGTGAGCAGCTCGCACTTTAACCGTGTTATTATACCCTTAGGGAGGTTTGGCCATTTCCGTAAAAGTCGACGATACTGCCTCACAAATTCCTTATGAGTGGTAGGGCTATAGATAGTTTGATCTTGGAAATGTGATCTCGTGATAGCCCTGTCCATCTCTTGAGACAATACTACGAACTCTCGACCCTTGTCACTCACCGTGACTCTTATTGCTCCAGAAGCAACCAACTCCCTTATCTCTCTAAGACCGCACTTTTGCGCTGCACTCAGATTGCTTGCCGTCCTTTTCCCCGCAATACGTCGCAGGATATTCAACACGGATGTGGCAAAGATGCGAAACTTCGTATCCACCGCGCTATCAGGCTCCTGTTGCCCCAGATACGTGGATGGAAAAGGTGGGGGCGGTATTCCAGCGCGGCTGACAATACCTTGCCCACCACCACGCGCATCGATTTTCGCTCTGCCCCGCAGGCGATTATGTAGCGATTGTAGGTTCCCCACAATCTTACGCGACACCGCAGAGGATAGGCATTGATTGGGAAGGAAACTAGGACCCAGGTCGAATGCGGACAGGTTCTGATCCACCGTTCGATCTGATCTACAGGGTATATAAGTCGGGTGGTCCCGGGGTTGAAGCTCACTCACCCACGTTGCCTTCAGCTACGGGTGAACGGTGGTCCTTTAGGGCAACCGCCTGTCAGGTTAGTCGCCCTTCGCAACTCCCATATCTGATCTTGTCTTACTTTTCCTTAAGAAAAGTATTCTGTAGAATGAAATGATGTTTGAGCGAGTAGTTCTGCGAATGCTTCCGACTTTACCAGGCTCCGAAGAAGGCGAAACTCGCCGAAACGTCAGCCTAATAGAAGACGTTAACAATCTTGGTGAACAGCTCAAGAACACTGCACCAAAATCGCTCATTTCATATGCAATAACCTAATAAAAAAGAATGGCTAATATTTCATTAGAGATGGTCGCATTTCTACACGGCAGACTCCCATCTCAATGGAAATAGCAAAAATGAAGTAACGAAGCAAGCTGTCCTTCGTCTTCATAGATACCGTTTGATTTCAAGGCACTGGAGATATCGTAAATGGGCGTCATGTCTAAGCACTTAAACGAGAGAAGCCCTTTTTTATTCACGCCCTCATATCGATCCAACCAGTTTATTGCACATGCCGAAACTTCACTCATTCAGTCATTGGTCTTTGAGTGGAAAAGCACAAATAAAACGAAAAAGGATATTAATGAAAATAGAAGGTGATTTTAGTCAATTCCGTTTGTGGGATGCGCAACGAATTCCACTTTCACTTAATGTTAATGTGCACATGAACGGTCTTTTGGTAATTAGTCGGAAATAGCGCAAAAAACGCCTTTTACCGCTGCTTTTGATAGTGCTTCAACCTGTAACCTGCGTGCTTTAAAAATAAATCAGATGGTTGGGAAGAAACAAAATGACATCGAATAATCTATTCGATAAAGTAAAAAACGTAAATGTTCAAAATGTTGATTCGAGAAACAATATTCAGAATGTGACCTTTGGGTTAATTATCCCACGCGAAAGGAGGGGGGGGGTCCACCGCGCCGGAAAGAGTATGCTCAAGAAACAAAATTTTAAACATTTGCTGAGTGTTTTTCACTTCATCGGATAGATAGTTCGATGGTGATCCCAATATTGGATTTATTTTTTAAACTACGCGGTTTCAACAGCACTATAAAAAGGCAGCGGAAGGGGGCTTTCTTGTGCTTTTTCTGCTTTAAGCCGAAAAGATACGGCCGGTGTTATTGGCTTGCCCGGAAAGTTGTCAGCGTCTTGAGCGCTTCACTTTGAACTATCATAACCTTCTCAAATCTCGAAAAAAGAAAAAGTTGACTCAATTTTCGGTGCATTTCGTCGATTTCCTCACAGTTTGAGACTCTGCTGTGGTCGTTTGGCTTGGTGGCAAAAAGTTGTAATGGATCACACCAGCCGCCGACCACCACAGAGTGACCACTACCTTTCTTGGTGGAGATTCGCCTTTGGAAAATGCCTAGTGGGGTTTATCAGTGTCCAAACACTGTCCGGAACGTTTCCTGTTATCATACAGAATTCAATATCCATCACAAGTGACGATTCGATCCAAAAACTGGTCAGTTTTGTTGCGTAAAAGTAGAGAAGAACACTTAATAACAGAAAACACAAGAAAATAAATGAACTAAAGAATTGTAAGATAACTAGGGAGAAGAGATGAGAAGTGAGGAGAGAGGAGAAGATTAAAGAAAAAATAGGAAAAAGGTTCGTTTCGCCACTTTCTTCAGACGAACCATTGCTTTGAGCTCCTCCCGTGGCTCTTCAGTGAAGAAGAGGAGCATTAAATAAGACTTCGTTTAACTCTGTCATGAATTTTAACTTTAATGAATTATTATATTTTTAAATATTTCAATTCTACTTTATATAAATACATTTTTGTTATCAATTTGTTGAGTGAATTTTTATTTTATTTATTTAGTAAGCTTGTTTTAATTTAAATAAAATAAATAAATAAATAAGTAAACAATTAAGTGAACAAATAAGTTTAAACAGATATACATATATCTAAGATTAATCAATTTCAATTTAATTTTCTAATGGACGAATGAAAAATACAGTACCGCGCATGTCTTTTGGCCAATTCCCGGAAAAGCCGCTTTGGAGCGTTCCAAAGCGGCTTTTTTAAATAACTTTCTTTAAAATCAAGCACTTGTGAAAAGAAACATATATTTGAGCTTAGCAGGCCAAGCTCTATCTTCTGACATATAAATCAATAGAGATGAACAATGCATATAGAATCGAACCTATCAATCGAGTGGATGCGAGAGCCTGTAGAGTGACCGTTTCGGGAGTTTTATTGGAAATTCCCAGCCGCCCTACTCAGAAATTGCCTTAACACTGTCCAGCTTGCCTTTGAAGTGCGCCGTGAACAATGCATATAGAATCGAACCTATCAATCGAGTCGGCGCGACCACTCGCAGAGTGAGGACGAGTGGGCGTGAGAACCTGTAGAGTGACCGTTTGAGAAGTTTTATCGAAATTCCCGGCCGTTCTACTTAGAAAATGATTCTAGCCTGTCCAGCTTGCCTTTTGAGTGCGCCGTAAACAATGCATACAGAATCGAACCTATCAATCGAGTGGGCGCAAGAGCCTGTAGAGCGACCGTTTCGGGAGTTTTATCGAAATTCCCAGTCGTTCTACTTAGGAAATGCTCCTAGCCTGTCCAGCTTGCCTTTTGAGTGCGCCGTAAACAATGCATACAGAATCGAACCTATCAATCGAGTAGGCGCAACCACTTGCAAATTGCACGCGCGAGTATGTTCGGAGCGCAATAACTCTGTCGAGATCGAATCGTTCCGGCTGCGGCTCGTGGATTTTTTAGGCAGTAGCAAGCCTTAGTAGTCCACGAAAGTGCAGCGTTATAGCTCTTAAACAAGCGAAATTATAGCGGCGCGAAAATGCGGGTTTGCCGTGTGTGGCACATTTTTTTTCCGAATTCAGTCGACCCCTGCAAGAAGACTCGGCGTGCTAACGGCATGCAAACGCGTATGCTAGCAGAACATTGAAGGCACTTTACGACGACATGCTCACAACTCCTCAGCTGCCTGAACTGCCCTGGCCTCATCTGCCAGTTTAGAGCGGTGTAAGATAGCGGTTAGAGTTTCTTGCGCTCTTACTCACCCAGATTTGAGCTTTCGACTCTCGCAATGGCACCATTTTCTTCAGCACGAAAAGCTCTATCGAACGGTGACACTCTCGACCAATTACAGAAAAATGGATTTTTCGACGATTTCCCATCGAGGACGCGGGCGCCCATGCCAAGCCTGCGCGGACGATGACGTCATAGAAAATCGATATCTTAGAATTGGGCCATGCTAGAAAACATTCGGTCCAGCTTTTCATGCTGAATTGAATGGTGTTATTGGGAGTAGGGAAAACTGTAATCTGGGCGAGTAAGAGCGAGGAGAACATGGACCGTTGTTGTATTGCATTGCACGCGCGGCCGTGTTCTGAGCGCGATAACTCTGTCATGTGTGAACCTCTCCGGTTGCAGCTTGTGGATTTTATAGGCAGTAAAATGTTCTAATAGTGCGCTGAAAAAGAGCAATATAGCTTATGATAGGACTAAGATACGGCACTGCGAAAATGCAGGTTAGCCTTGTGTGACACGATTTCTTCCAATTTCAGTCGACCCCTGCGGGCAGACGCGGAGAGATACCGGCCTACAAATGCATGGGCGAGCAGAACGCTTAAGGTACTTTACGATGACATGCTCATAAGTCCTCAGCTGCCTAAACCGCCTTAGCCCCAGCTGCCATTTTAGGGCGGTGGACTTAGCGCTGAAGTTTCCTGCGCCCTTGCTCGCCCATATTTGAGTTCTCGACACTCGCAATAACACCGTTAGCTTCAGCGCGAAAAGCTCTATCGAATGGTGTCATTCTCGTACAATTCTGGAAAAAGCGGTTTTTTGACAATTCCCCATCGAGGACGTGGGCCGAGCCCGCGCGGATGATGACGTCATAGAAAATCGATATCTTAGAATTGGGCCATGCTAGAAAACATTCGGTCCAGCTTTTCATGCTGAATTGAATGGTGTTATTGGGAGTAGGGAAAACTGTAATCTGGGCGAGTAAGAGCGAGGAGAACATGGACCGTTGTTGTATTGCATTGCACGCGCGGCCGTGTTCTGAGCGCGATAACTCTGTCATGTGTGAACCTCTCCGGTTGCAGCTTGTGGATTTTATAGGCAGTAAAATGTTCTAATAGTGCGCTGAAAAAGAGCAATATAGCTTATGATAGGACTAAGATACGGCACTGCGAAAATGCAGGTTAGCCTTGTGTGACACGATTTCTTCCAATTTCAGTCGACCCCTGCGGGCAGACGCGGAGAGATACCGGCCTACAAATGCATGGGCGAGCAGAACGCTTAAGGTACTTTACGATGACATGCTCATAAGTCCTCAGCTGCCTAAACCGCCTTAGCCCCAGCTGCCATTTTAGGGCGGTGGACTTAGCGCTGAAGTTTCCTGCGCCCTTGCTCGCCCATATTTGAGTTCTCGACACTCGCAATAACACCGTTAGCTTCAGCGCGAAAAGCTCTATCGAATGGTGTCATTCTCGTACAATTCTGGAAAAAGCGGTTTTTTGACAATTCCCCATCGAGGACGTGGGCCGAGCCCGCGCGGATGATGACGTCATAGAAAATCGATATCTTAGAATTGGGCCATGCTAGAAAACATTCGGTCCAGCTTTTCATGCTGAATTGAATGGTGTTATTGGGAGTAGGGAAAACTGTAATCTGGGCGAGTAAGAGCGAGGAGAACATGGACCGTTGTTGTATTGCATTGCACGCGCGGCCGTGTTCTGAGCGCGATAACTCTGTCATGTGTGAACCTCTCCGGTTGCAGCTTGTGGATTTTATAGGCAGTAAAATGTTCTAATAGTGCGCTGAAAAAGAGCAATATAGCTTATGATAGGACTAAGATACGGCACTGCGAAAATGCAGGTTAGCCTTGTGTGACACGATTTCTTCCAATTTCAGTCGACCCCTGCGGGCAGACGCGGAGAGATACCGGCCTACAAATGCATGGGCGAGCAGAACGCTTAAGGTACTTTACGATGACATGCTCATAAGTCCTCAGCTGCCTAAACCGCCTTAGCCCCAGCTGCCATTTTAGGGCGGTGGACTTAGCGCTGAAGTTTCCTGCGCCCTTGCTCGCCCATATTTGAGTTCTCGACACTCGCAATAACACCGTTAGCTTCAGCGCGAAAAGCTCTATCGAATGGTGTCATTCTCGTACAATTCTGGAAAAAGCGGTTTTTTGACAATTCCCCATCGAGGACGTGGGCCGAGCCCGCGCGGATGATGACGTCATAGAAAATCGATATCTTAGAATTGGGCCATGCTAGAAAACATTCGGTCCAGCTTTTCATGCTGAATTGAATGGTGTTATTGGGAGTAGGGAAAACTGTAATCTGGGCGAGTAAGAGCGAGGAGAACATGGACCGTTGTTGTATTGCATTGCACGCGCGGCCGTGTTCTGAGCGCGATAACTCTGTCATGTGTGAACCTCTCCGGTTGCAGCTTGTGGATTTTATAGGCAGTAAAATGTTCTAATAGTGCGCTGAAAAAGAGCAATATAGCTTATGATAGGACTAAGATACGGCACTGCGAAAATGCAGGTTAGCCTTGTGTGACACGATTTCTTCCAATTTCAGTCGACCCCTGCGGGCAGACGCGGAGAGATACCGGCCTACAAATGCATGGGCGAGCAGAACGCTTAAGGTACTTTACGATGACATGCTCATAAGTCCTCAGCTACCTAAACCGCCTTAGCCCAGCTGCCATTTTAGGGCGGTGGACTTAGCGCTGAAGTTTCCTGCGCCCTTGCTCGCCCATATTTGAGTTCTCGACACTCGCAATAACACCGTTAGCTTCAGCGCGAAAAGCTCTATCGAATGGTGTCATTCTCGTACAATTCTGGAAAAAGCGGTTTTTTGACAATTCCCCATCGAGGACGTGGGCCGAGCCCGCGCGGATGATGACGTCATAGAAAATCGATATCTTAGAATTGGGCCATGCTAGAAAACATTCGGTCCAGCTTTTCATGCTGAATTGAATGGTGTTATTGGGAGTAGGGAAAACTGTAATCTGGGCGAGTAAGAGCGAGGAGAACATGGACCGTTGTTGTATTGCATTGCACGCGCGGCCGTGTTCTGAGCGCGATAACTCTGTCATGTGTGAACCTCTCCGGTTGCAGCTTGTGGATTTTATAGGCAGTAAAATGTTCTAATAGTGCGCTGAAAAAGAGCAATATAGCTTATGATAGGACTAAGATACGGCACTGCGAAAATGCAGGTTAGCCTTGTGTGACACGATTTCTTCCAATTTCAGTCGACCCCTGCGGGCAGACGCGGAGAGATACCGGCCTACAAATGCATGGGCGAGCAGAACGCTTAAGGTACTTTACGATGACATGCTCATAAGTCCTCAGCTGCCTAAACCGCCTTAGCCCCAGCTGCCATTTTAGGGCGGTGGACTTAGCGCTGAAGTTTCCTGCGCCCTTGCTCGCCCATATTTGAGTTCTCGACACTCGCAATAACACCGTTAGCTTCAGCGCGAAAAGCTCTATCGAATGGTGTCATTCTCGTACAATTCTGGAAAAAGCGGTTTTTTGACAATTCCCCATCGAGGACGTGGGCCGAGCCCGCGCGGATGATGACGTCATAGAAAATCGATATCTTAGAATTGGGCCATGCTAGAAAACATTCGGTCCAGCTTTTCATGCTGAATTGAATGGTGTTATTGGGAGTAGGGAAAACTGTAATCTGGGCGAGTAAGAGCGAGGAGAACATGGACCGTTGTTGTATTGCATTGCACGCGCGGCCGTGTTCTGAGCGCGATAACTCTGTCATGTGTGAACCTCTCCGGTTGCAGCTTGTGGATTTTATAGGCAGTAAAATGTTCTAATAGTGCGCTGAAAAAGAGCAATATAGCTTATGATAGGACTAAGATACGGCACTGCGAAAATGCAGGTTAGCCTTGTGTGACACGATTTCTTCCAATTTCAGTCGACCCCTGCGGGCAGACGCGGAGAGATACCGGCCTACAAATGCATGGGCGAGCAGAACGCTTAAGGTACTTTACGATGACATGCTCATAAGTCCTCAGCTACCTAAACCGCCTTAGCCCAGCTGCCATTTTAGGGCGGTGGACTTAGCGCTGAAGTTTCCTGCGCCCTTGCTCGCCCATATTTGAGTTCTCGACACTCGCAATAACACCGTTAGCTTCAGCGCGAAAAGCTCTATCGAATGGTGTCATTCTCGTACAATTCTGGAAAAAGCGGTTTTTTGACAATTCCCCATCGAGGACGTGGGCCGAGCCCGCGCGGATGATGACGTCATAGAAAATCGATTTTTTCGAAAATGGCGAAATTTTCTCGACCAAAATCATCTGGGGGTTATGTTGTGCGCTGATTACGAATCCGACGTCCGTTTTTGAAAATTTCGCCGATTTCGGTAGGTTACATGCCGTTTGAGGGTGGTCGGGTCGGGATCACCGATCACCCTCAGTCATCAGTATGGGTGTCTTCTCCCATAATCAGCCAAATGGACTTCTTCATCGTGTTAGACACCCCGAATAACCCTTGTCCTTAGATGAAGTTTGAGCAAAATCGGTGACCCTGACACGACCACCCTCATTATCCAGAAGAAAATCCAAAACTTACCGAAATCGGCCAAACTTTCAAAAAGGGACGTCGGATTCGTAATTAGCGCACAACATAACCCCCAGATGATTTTGGTCGAGAAAATTTCGCCAATTTCGAAAATATCAATTTTCTATGACGTCATCGTCCGCGCAGGCTCGGTCCACGTCCTCGATGGGGAATTGTCAAAAAACCGCTTTTTCCAGAATTGGTCGAGAATGAAACCATTCGATAGAGCTTTTCGTGCTGAAGCTAACGGTGCTATTGCGAGTGTCGAGAACTCAAATATGTGCGAGTAAGAGCGCAGGAAACTTCAGCGCTAAGTCCACCGCCCTAAAATGGCAGCTGGGGCTAAGGCGGTTTAGGCAGCTGAGGACTTATGAGCATGTCATGGTAAAGTACCTTAAGCGTTCTGCTCGCCCATGCATTTGTAGGCCGGTATCTCTCCGCGTCTGCCCGCAGGGGTCGACTGAAATTGGAAGAAATCGTGTCACACAAGGCTAACCTGCATTTTCGCAGTGCCGTATCTTAGTCCTATCATAAGCTATATTGCTCTTTTTCAGCGCACTATTAGAAAATTTTACTGCCTATAAAATCCACAAGCTGCAACCGGAGAGGTTCACACATGACAGAGTTATCGCGCTCAGAACACGGCCGCGCGTGCAATGCAATACAACAACGGTCCATGTTGTTGTCCTCGCTCTTACTCGCCCAGATTACAGCTTTCCCTACTCCCAATAACACCATTCAATTCAGCATGAAAAGCTGGCCCGAATGGTATCTAGCATGGCCCAATTCTAAGATATCGATTTTCTATGACGTCATCGTCCGCGCAGGCTTGGCATGGGCGCCCGCGTCCTCGATGGGAAATCGTCGAAAAATCCATTTTTCTGTAATTGGTCGAGAGTGTCACCGTTCGATAGAGCTTTTCGTGCTGAAGAAAATGGTGCCATTGCGAGAGTCGAAAGCTCAAATCTGGGTGAGTAAGAGCGCAAGAAACTCTAACCGCTATCTTACACCGCTCTAAACTGGCAGATGAGGCCAGGGCAGTTCAGGCAGCTGAGGAGTTGTGAGCATGTCGTCGTAAAGTGCCTTCAATGTTCTGCTAGCATACGCGTTTGCATGCCGTTAGCACGCCGCGTCTTCCTGCAGGGGTCGACTGAATTCGGAAAAAATTGTGTCACACACGGCAAACCCGCATTTTCGCGCCGCTATAATTTCGCTTGTTTAAGAGCTATAACGCTGCACTTTCGTGGACTACTAAGGCTTGCTACTGCCTACAAAATCCACGAGCCGCAGCCGGAATGATTCGATCTCTACAGGGTTATTGGCGCTCCGAACACACTCACGCGTGCAATTTGCGAGTGGTTGCGCCTACTCGATTGATGGGTTCGGTTCTATACGCATTGTTTACGGCGCACTCCGAAGGCAAGCTGGACAGTCCTACGGCAATTTCTAAGTAGGGCGGCTGGGAATTTCCCTATAAAACTCCCGAAACGGTCACTCTACAGGCTCTCGCATCCACTCGATTGATAGGTTCGATTCTATATGCATTGTTTACGACGCACTCCAAAGGCAAACTGGACAGGCTAGAAGCATTTCTTAAGTAGAACGACTGGGAATTTCGCTAAAACCCCCGAAACGGTCACTCTACAGGCTCTCGCGCCCACTCGATTGATTATGTCCGGCCTATATGCATTGTTCAACTCCATTGACTTATACGTCAAAAGATAGAGCTTGTCCTGTTGAGCTCAAATATATGTTTCTTTTTACAAGCGCTTGATTTTGAAGAAGTTATTTAAAAAAGCCGCTTTGGAACGCTCCAAAGCGGCTTTTTCGGGAATTGACCAAAAGACATGCGCGGTACTGTAGTAACACAAAAAGTTGAGAGCCTTCCGGACAACTTTATATATATCCTACTATATATAAAGGAGCAAGCGTGTGTGTGTGTGTCACTGTGTGTGTCACACCGTCCGTCCGTCCGTCCGTCCCACTTTGAGTTGGGGCGCGGCAGCCGAAAACGTCGACAACCGTGCCTGGCGATGCCACAGAAGTGCCGAACACGTCGGCAACCGCGCATGGCGAGCCGGAGAGGTACCGAACACGTCGGCAACCGTGCATGGCGAGCCGGAGAGGTACCGAACACGTCGGCAACCGTGCATGGCGAGCCGTAGACGTGCCAAACACGTCGGCAACCGTGCATGGCGAGCCGGAGAGGTACCGAACACGTCGGCAACCGTGCATGGCGAGCCGTAGACGTGCCAAACACGTCGGCAACCCTGCATGGCGAGCCGTAGACGTGCCGAGCACGTCGGCGGCACGAAACTTCAGCCCTGGGGGTAATCGAGGTCGCTGAACACGAATCTGAAGTCGACCAATCGATATCGATCGATATTATCGATTTTTTGAGGATGGCGTTCAAGCGGCGCGAAACTTCGGCCCTGGGGGTAACCGAGGTCGCTGAACACGAACCTGAAGTCGACCGATCGATATCGATCAATATTATCGATTTTTTGAGGATGGCGTTCAAGCGGCGCGAAACTTTGGCCCTGGGGGAAATCGAGGTCGCTGAACACGAATCTGAAGTTTGTTTTTGAGGTATGAAGGTCTAAAAGTTGGGAAAAGAAGATGGTCGGAGTGTTCTCTTCTCGGGGTTTGGGGGCGAAGCCCCCAACCAGTCGGAGGCGGCCGCTAGGCCGCTGAACGACTGGTATAAAGTATAAAGAGTAATATAAAAGTAGTAAAGTATTATATATATACCATACACAATTAATTCTAATTGTCCGCCGATAGACAAGCCAGTGTTTCTTCCTTCCCAGACAAGTCTGGTATTAATTCACCGACACCGGAGGGATGGAAGGCTTGGTTGGCCTGGGCGGGAAATCCTAACCAGGAACCTGGTATCGGGTGCAAGCTGCGGCCGGCGCCTCCTCCGACTGCGCTCCACGCGTCCATAGTAGTCATTACCGTTGAAAATTGTGAATGAAATCATACTAGATCCCTCGAGATGTAGCGCTTGATATTGGATGATATCGCCGTTATTCGCTAAAAGGATTAGCCATCATCGTTCGTCCATTTAGGAAAATGGAGCTTTGCAGTAAACTTTAGAAGAAATATGGCCTTTATCTCACAAAAGCTGAAGACCTTTCCTTAAGCCTGTGTGAATAGTATTACCCATAATTTCGCAGTTTGTTTTCACCTTTCGTTGAGTGCTCCTCCCTGATCGACTAATCTGTTAAAGAACGCATTTTGAAAGTAACTCAGCTCAGATTTTTTTTGATGAGCTCTATGGGCTAATACGGTAAGACTTTTAAGTTTAGTCTATGCAATAAGTACCTGCATTACGACGACTTTTCAATCGCAGACTTTTCTCAGGTGCCAGCTCTTCTAAAGATAGATACATTTAGAAGAGTACTTGGTAGGTGCGGTATATCTTTAGCTTCAAGGCGATGTTGTTCAGCGAACTAGACCAGTTGCTGAGAAGCTGGCCTTTAGTCCTCGTCTTTGTCTTGTCCTTGAACGATAAAACACACACTTTCACATCAGCTGGCCACCAGAAGTTACTGTATATACCAACTATACCTTCGAATTGCCTGACATCCTGCAGAAGTACATAGAATGCGTGGCACATCCTAAACAGGGCGCCTTTCATCCTAATGTATACATCAGAATCGGCAAATAACCCGTGTAAACTATGCAGATGCAGAAAAGTCTTCTGAAGACATAATGCCTGTAACGTTTGTAAAGGGTAGAAAAAATTGAATGATAACAACACTATGACACCTAAGGTCAGTCAGACACTTGAAAGGAGTCTAGCAGCGGTCGCTATTTGTCCAGACATGTTTTGAATTTATTTAAAGTTTTGTTTTGAAATTTTGACAACATTTGTTTGCTAAGAAACGCCCGACGAAACCTTATCTGTTCCTTGCTTCTGCTACAAAGAATGTCTTCATAGAACACCTGACGAATTCTCAAGCGGCTAGCTGCTTACTAAGGTCGCGTGTAGCGCAGTTGGAGGAGGTGCCGGCCGTCGAGTGAATCCGATACCAGGCTCCTGGTTCGGATTTCCCGCCCAGGCCAACTAAGCCTTCCATCCCTCGGAAATTATGGATGGATGCCAGATTTTCTAAGAAGGATAAAGCGCATCGGCTAGCCATGGCAAGTCCTAGTATGGCCGAATTAGCATTCAAATCACCTTCACGGAATCCCTTAAAAGTGGAATGCCTGGCGCATCCCAAAAGAGATTGAGTAACGCTGCTCTTTATCCTTTATGTTCACCTTCGAGTGCTTGTTCTCCTCCCAGCTAAGCCACCCTGCAAAACTCTTGCTGCGTATGTCAGATGGATTCGCTCTGCTCAGTGAAGCTGAGAATATGTAACCATGACGTAATTTCACAAAGATATTAAGCATAATATTAGGTCTGGCAAAAGTTTCACGACTTTAATACTTTCTAAATTCCTCTCTTATGCAAGTACTTTTCTACATGTCTCCATAAGCATTCTTTCACCATTACGTAGAGAAAAATGTGCGCTATTAAAGGCTTATAAAGTGTTTATGAAATATTGTGAAAAATAAGAGTTTATATCCGCTTCGTGTGAACGGAGGAGCATGATGTTCGTGAGATAGAGCTGCATGCCTCAAATCTCCGAAACGGTAAGACAAAAATATAAAATTACAGGTTCTAGGTTAGAATGGAACTTTTCAAAAACTCTGCAATAAAGTGCTGAAGAAATGGTATAACAGACTTTAAACTAGAGATAGAGAATCGTTTAGTTCACGGAAAACCTCGCTCGTCCAGAAGAATAGCTGTGACGATTTCACCATAATTTAGCGCAAGGATTGAGGTACAAAGAGCATTATTCTATGCCGCCTCCTATGTAGGATAAGCAAAATAAAATGCTCACTTAGTCAGTACTCAATCTGGCGTCTTGACGGATGCCAGTGCCAACAGCCTCTGGCTTCTCTTTAGTGGACAAACAATGCACATTTTATAATAACAGTTATATTTAAAAGCGGATTAGGGAGAACGACACAGAACAATTTTCAAAAAAATTAAGGAAGAATTACCCTTTTAGAATCATCTCGAAGCTTCTAGGTCGTTTTAGAAGGATTATTTTTGATATTTAGCGACATGCTTGAAGAATAGTTCATAAAGGAATCAAGGAAGCAAGCGAAAGGATAGAGTAGAATGTGCAGATGAGTGAGAAGCATGAAAAACCGCTCAAACGTGTCCTGATTTGGCAGTTAAGGGTTCCTAAATATCCGAGCGGCAACTCCAAATCAAAAGTCGCTACATTCACCCGTACAAAATAGTAGGATGTGGACTTCGGTTGCATATTTCTAATAAACTTATATTTTAGCTAATTAAAGCTTAAAAAAATTAAGTTCTTGTTGTTTAATCGTTTTTCCACCATTATTTACTTAGGCTTCTCAAATTTTTAAAGAGGAGATCACTATGTGTACGACGGTATTGAAAAAGTTTTCTAACAGTTTAAGGGATCTAGTTGCCTATACCTCGAAAATCGTTAGTAATGGCTTTCCTTGGCAGAGAAATGTCAAACATAACATATGTTTCATGATTGAAAAAATTAATCTTGACAATTTGAATCCGGAACCCGAAACCGGTGGAACTTTCTGTCCAGCCTAAAAATTTTAAGCCTCAGTTTCGTTACCATAGAAGAGCTGCATACTTGATATATGTTTATATGCTTATCGCAGAAACTCCGATCAGAATCCATCACTTAATTTTTGGCATGAAAAACATTGCAAAAATGAATATGTAACTTCAAAATCGGTAAGAACTCACTTTTCCCATATCTCCTTTACAGCGGCAATTTCAGCTTCTGTGAGTTGCTGTGTGTCCGGTCGCCTGCTTTTACATCCCAGCATTGCCATCAATTTGTGGAACAACATCGACTTTCTGATCTGAAAGAAATCGTTGAGCACACGACGACGACATCTGTGAGAAAACGAACGACGCGCTCGAGTGAATGCACTCCAATAACCTTGAGGAACCATTAGACACATGAAAGTGTTGAGATAGGTAGGTTATAGATACCCTACGAAGAAACTGAGTAAAGTGGCTCACTCAGAATGCACAACATTAATGTCCTTTTCTGGGAGATTTGGCGCTTCTGTCTATAGTGTAGAAGCTCAAGGCTGTCCCGCTCTTACGATCACCTTCCATTAAACCCGCTATGTATATAGATAGCGAACTGATTTAGTGCTCAAAGATGAAGAAATCCACACTTGAGAATGAGAGCGTGAAAGTAAGCTGAAAGCACAATATTCGTTATAAATGTAATAATATTGCTTGTCTGGTGTTGTTGGGGAACTGGAAGGTGAAAAACTCGTATCTCATTCGTTCTATGTATGAGCGAACGAATTGCAAGGGAAGCCTCTGTCATTTTAGTGCTTCTATAATGCTACCTGTTCAACACCAGGTTCCTCGTTCTTATTCCCCGCCTAGGCCAAACATGCCTTCCATTCCTGAGGAATTCGCCGCCAACCAACGCTGAGCAAGGACTCCTGCTTCCTTACTCAGCGTTGGTTGGCTGCGAATCCGGCGACCTAGGCAACGTTCCTAGCGTGGCCCGCCATACCCGAAGCCGGCAAGCCTGACGTGGCCTGCACGTCCAGCGTACGGTGCCGACGAAGCCGACGACGGACGCTGGTTAACAATAATACAGGATGACTCAAAAAATGCATACACTGTTTGAAAGCTGATAACTTTACTTACAGGAAAGGTAATGGAGAAGTTAAAGGCTCATATGAAAGCTTAAGAAAATAAAATTTTTATGACATATGAGTGACATAGGATGCGCCATGCACTCGCTTAAAATTTTGCATTTTACACTTGATTTTGCTTCGCTTGTTATAATTTGACCACAAAGTGGCGTGCGAGAAGGCAAGATTGCGTTATGCCCCCGCGTGAATCCTTGCATTTCAGACTCGATTGATTGTGAATGCCTGTTATAATATTATTACTACTTGGCCACGTTCCACGGATCTCCCTCAATAGAGAGCCTTCGGGCTCTCTTGTTAAGAGGGATCTCGGGCCGCTTGTCGCAGGGCCACGTGGCGCGTCCCCGGGTGGTGGATAGGGGAATTAAACGCGAACCAAATGCGACCGTGTACTGCCCAGAGACGCAGGTGGGATGCAGGGGATGGACTCCTTGCTCCTGCTGTGTCGGGTCGATGCGTTCCTTGTGCGTGGGAGCGGCATGTTCGTGCACTGTGTGCGTGGATGTGTCCGTGACTGTGCGGATTGTAACTGTGTCGGCTCGGCCAAAAGCTTGCACTCGGTAGACTGGGAGTACATGTAAGGCGATTCGAGGCCGCCTTAAGTCTCGCCCCGTCCCTTCGGGCAGTCTGGCTGGCTGCCCGGAGTACCCCGCCCGCCGACAGAGCCTGACTAGCTACCCGTGTTGTATTCCAGTCAAACACAGCAGCACTAAAGGGCCTCATTCCCCTGACCCCGAAAGAGCCCCCATTTCTGCAGCGATGGGAAGGACGAGTACGGAGAGGCTGCTAAAATCTCAGGGCCTAACCAGGCTGCGCAAACTGAGAAGGACTAGGATGACGATCTGTACTTACAACGCCCGCACGCTTGCGTCGGAAGCATCCGTCGAGGACCTGATGATGCAAGCCAGGAAGATCAAGTACGACGTCATCGGACTGACCGAGACGAGAAGACACCACCCCCTGCACGCCGCCTACGACTCCGGAGAAGAACTGTTCCTCGGAACATGCGACAGCAGGGGAGTAGGCGGCGTTGGTGTCCTCGTCAACACGCACTTGGCCATGAACATCGATTCGTACGAGTCTCTGACAAGCCGAATCGGACGTCTGCGACTGAAGCGATGTGGCTCCGTGCCAGCCTTGACTGTGTTCGTCGCGTATGCCCCAACATACGACTACGACTACGACGACGAAGACGTCGAGGCCTTCTACGTGGAGCTGGAGAAGTTCTATAAGGAAGATCACACCTTCTACAAGGTGATCGTCGGCGACTTCAACGCCAAGATCGGGCCACGAAGGTCGCCGGAAGAACTTCACATCGGAACCCACGGTTTGGAGTGGAACGAGCAAGGTGAAAGGCTGTCTGAGTTTATCATGTCGACCAAGACCATCCATGGAAACTCGCAGTTCCAGAAGCCTCCCTCCCTACGATGGACCTGGGAATCTCCCGGTGGCCAGTTCCACAGCGAGATCGACCACATCATTTTCAATCGCAAGTATTGCCTGACCGATGTCTCCGTTGTCCCCAAGTTCTACACGGGATCGGACCACCGCCTCCTTCGCGCGAGGTTCCGTTTTTCGCGTCAAGGAGAGAAGGCCGCGAAGTTCAAGAAGAGGAGTCCCAGAACGACCATCAACTGGGATCTCTACACCTCTCTTGTCGGCCTTTGGGAAGATGCCGTCATGGACAACGTCGACGAGGAATACGATCGCTTCGTGCACCATCTCCACGATAGTGCTAAGGTAGCCGAGAGCTTGAAGACCACCAAGAGACGCCTGTCTCCGGAAACTCTCGAGCTGATACGCCAGCGTGGAGCAGCACGAGCGTCAGGCAACTATCAACTGACGTCCGAGCTTGCAAAGCTATGCAGAGCGGCGATAAAGGAAGATCTGAAGGAGAGAAGGGCGGAATTGTTGGCTGAAGCAGCAGAGGCAGGGCTGAGCATCCGCAATGCCCGCCGGAACTTGGCCAACTTCAAGACCAAGATGACCGCTCTCCGACGTCCTGACGGAACCGTCACCTCTTCCAGAAGGACCATGGAGAAAGTCATCCACGACTTCTACTCCGATCTCTTCGATAGCCACGTCCACCTGCCCCTACGCCATCTTCCGCAGGATGGATACGTCATCCCCTCTGTTCTCCCTTCCGAGATCCGACACGCCATCTCGTCGGTGAAGAAACGTACAGCACCCGGTCCTGACAGGATCAGAGCTGAACACCTGAAGAACCTCCCGCCAGCGCTCATCAACACCTTGGCGCGGCTCTTCACACGCTACCTGTCCGAATGCAAGGTTCCATCTCAGTGGAAGAGCAGCAGGACGGTCTTGCTGTACAAGAAGGGAGACGTGCACGACATTGGCAACTATCGCCCGATCTGCCTGCTGTCCGTAGTCTACAAGCTGTTCACTCGAGTCATCCTGAATAGGATTAGTAGAACGCTGGACGAAGGACAGCCATGCGAACAAGCAGGATTTCGGAGAGGATTCAGCACGATCGACCACATACACACCATTACGAAGCTCATCGAAGTGTCGCGAGAGTACAAGCTACCGCTGTGCCTTACGTTCATTGACCTGAAGAAGGCATTCGACTCCGTCGAGACTGAAGCGGTCATGGAAGCCCTGCTCACCCAGGGGGTTCCTACTCAGTACATCAAAGTCCTTCGAGAGCTGTACAGTGGATTCACGACCAAGATCTCACCATTCTACAACGACGTCGTCATTGACGTGAAGAGAGGGGTTCGACAAGGGGATACCATATCCCCGAAGCTCTTCAGCGCCACCCTCGAAAACGTCATGCGCGAACTAGAATGGGATGACATGGGAGTGAAGGTCGACGGCCGGCAACTGCACCATCTTCGCTTCGCTGACGACATCGTTCTCATAACACCGAGCATCAGTCAGGCGGAGCGAATGCTGGCCGAATTCGATCGTGTATGTGGAAGCGTTGGACTGCAGCTGAATCTTACGAAGACGATGTTCATGAAGAACGGATGGGTTTCTGATGCCCCATTCTCGCTCAACGAACATCTCCGAATGCTCCAGCTATGTGTATCTGGGTCGCGAAGTCAACATGGCCAACGACCTAGCACCAGAGCTGAGCAGGAGGAAACGAACGGCTTGGGGAGCTTTCAAGAACGTCGAAGAAGTCGTGAAGAAAACGAAGAACGTCCGACTCCGTGCCCACCTATTCGACTCCACTGTTCTTCCTGCCCTAACATACGCCTCAGAGACCTGGGTTATACGAAAGCAGGATGAACACGCGATCAGCGTCGCGCAGCGTGGAATCGAGAGGACGATGCTCGGAGTGACACGACTCACGCAAGTGAGAGAAGGCCTCCGGAGTTCCGAGCTTCGCCGACGTTCGAAGATCAGAGACGCTGTCGCATGGGCCAAGTCGTCGAAAATTAGGTGGGCCGGCCACGTAATGCGATTCGCAGACACCCGCTGGACGAGAGCCGTCACAGACTGGATTCCGCGGGATGTCAAAAGAACACCAGGACGCCCACCAACGCGTTGGTCGGACTTCTTCGTGAAAGCCCTGAACGACCGATATGACGCTCTTCGTGTCCCTCGAGCGAGGAGGATCCATTGGACCACTCTGGCACGCGACAGGGACGAATGGAGACGCTGCTGGCGCCCGCTCGAGCAAGTCGATGATCAACGGGACGACAGGTGATACAGGTGATACTTGGCCACGTTAACCTGAGCTTTGCTTATTTAAACGTTATCGCCGCCCAGTAGCTGCAATTATGCCGATTAACCTCTCCATTTTGCTTGAATTTTGCTTCATAGTTCATAGAATCCGTTTTGGAAAATGGGGCTACTGCTCACATTCAAATCGCGCAATCGTAAAATAGAATGTATCGTGCCTTTCACATAATTTTTAAGTTTAAAACGTTAAAAGAAGTACATCACAGGTTAATCTGGCCAAGTAGTAACAAGATGGTAACAGGCATTCGGGCTATGCACAATCAATCGAGTCTGAAGTGCAAGGTTTCAGGTGGGAGCATGGCGCAACCTTGAGTGTTTACATGCCTCAGAAATCCAGTTACACCGTGCTTTCGTATGAGTTTCAAACATCTTCAAAAGATTCAATTGCAGCAATCTTAGAGCCTTTCAAACAGTACCTGCATTTCTTAGGATGCCTTGCATTTTTCGCTGCCATAGTGTGTCTTTTTTTAAATTTTAAAAATTACAGGAAGCCCAAATCACTCAATACGGCCACCTTGTGAAGAAATTACAAAAAGTATTTAAGCGAAACACAATCAATCGAGTGTAAAATGCAAAATTTCAGACGATTGCATGGCGCATTCCACGCCAACTCATATGTCAGAAAATTTCTATTGTCTTAAGCTTTTATATGCTCTAACTTTTTTATTACCGTTCCGTGAGGAAAGTTATCACCTTTCAAACAGTGTATATATTTTTTGAGACACCCTATATAATAATAATAATAATAATAATAATAATAATAATAATAATAATAATAATAATAATAATAATAATAATAATAATAATAATAATAATGTTTTTCATTTTTGCTTAAGCCTAGAGCGGTTGTTACAGAAGATAGAAGCTGTTAAGAGGATGTTTAGTTGCGGTCAAAACTCTTGCGCCAGGCGGGACTCGAACCCGCATCTTCTGCTTTCCGGGCAGCGATGTTCGCCTTACACCACCGGCGCTGTTTGACCGAACAGAACATCCACGTTATAATAAGGATAAAGGATAAAGGACGGCGTTGCTCAATCCCTTCTGGGATGCGCCAGCGCATTCTACTTCTACGGATGTCGTGGAGGCGACATGAATGCGTATTTGGCCATACAATGACTTGCGGTGGCGAGCCGATGGACACGTCAGCGCTCTATCCTTCCCAGACAAGTCTGGTACCAATTCACCAACCCCGGAGGGATGGAAGGCTTGGTTGGCCTGGGCGGGAAATCCGAACCAGTAACCTGGTATCGGGTGCACGCGACAGTCGCGCCTCCTCCGACTGCGCTACACGCGCCCACGATGTAATAATAATAATAATAATAACAACAACAACAATAATAATAAAGTACAGCAACACGAAAATTGGCCACTTGTGCCACTCGGTCACACTGTTGCATGAAGTATATGACGAGGAGGCTGAAGCAGAAATCCAGAAGCAAATGGTGTCTGCAATGATCTCTTGACAAAGGACAGCACCACTGTTAATCCGACATCACGCCCCGAAGCTTAATGCGCAGCACGTAATGTCTTGCACTTCATAGGAGAAACTAATTCTAACAACATGGCTGTGAAAGAGACTTGTTATTGAGGCAGAATCAGCGAGAGATAGGAGATAGTTGTCTCCCGAATTGAGTTAATCATGCGAAAAGAGCAGTAAATACGTTTTTTCGTTAATTTCCGAACGGAAGCCACACCCATTGAACTCGAATTGAAAATCACGCCGAGACGATAGTAAATAGAGGCACCCCCGTATTTCGAGCATTTTTGTATCTGACGGGCTTCTTCCGAAGCTACAAAGCCCTTTAAGCAAAATCAACACATTTTGTCTAGAATACTTACTTCTTTTGAATACGTCCGCGGAGATGATGTGTTAGTGGCATGAACGCAGATGATATACATATGAATGTGCATAACAAGCTTCATTTTCAACATGAGTGTTTGTCTAAAAACTTTTTAGAAGAGTCGCATATGAAGGACGACCTTGTGCTACGCTGTGCGAAGAACCAAAAATTTCTTCTCGTGCTTACTTTGAAGTGTTGAACAGCAAGAAGATTCCACTGTGTGCGATGAAATCGCGCCATGCGCCAGTCTAGAAGGTTGAAAAGTTAATTTAAGCAACAAACTGCTGAACGCAATTTGAGCTTAAGTGTAGCAGCATGTAAGCAGCAGTACCTACATAGCCTACCCACCTTCTACCCACCCTGATGTGGGACCCTCAGCGGCACTTACACTATCATTCTAGCAAACGACGTTACATGTTGCATGAGTTCATAACGCAATCCTTCCCGCACATCGCTCAGAGCACATACAGATAGAGGATAATGGACAGCATCACTCAATCCCTTTTTGGTGCACTAAAGTACTGAAGTACTGGTACAACAGATTTAAACTAGATATAGAGAATAGTTTACTCCACGGAAAGCCCTACGGACCACCGAAACGCCATATCCTTCCCAATCAAGTCTGATACTAAATCATCAACTTGGAGGGCTTTTTTGGCCTGCGCAGGGAATACGAACCAAGAACCTGTACTCGAGTGCACGCGACAGCCGGCACCTCCTCCGACTGCGCTGCACGCGCCCACATACAGATATTACACACAGAAGATCCGAAATGATAAGTAATATTCTTCAGTAGCCTAACATCACATCATTTTCTTCGCAACGCTTAAAGTAGGTCTACTATAATAGATTGCCGCTTCAACAGTTGAAATAACCGCTACATTGCTCACGTAAACCTTTCTCACATCAAAATTCTAGAAGGAACTAAAGCTGAGCACAGAAAAGAGGTACCAATATGAGAATACAGGGTGGCTCCTAATTATTTGCGCGAAATTCAAACCGCTACTTTTTGAAAATGGAGGGAGATCAATGATTAGGATTTTTCTAGAATGGGGGAAGTATATACAAAAATCAACCAAGGTGATACACTCAATACCCTCGACAACGAAAGCCTCACCACATCGTCCCACCATCGCTCATGTCGCCGATAAAGGATATTCTGCTGCAGAGATCGCTCGAAGACTTCAAATTTCTGCCAGAACAGTCCAACACATTGTGAAACAGTACGGAGAGGAAGGAAAGGTCGAACCGAGAAAAAGACCATGTTCTGTGAACACTCTCCGCCTTCGAAAGGTCATCAAAAAGAGAATCAACCAGGACAATGGAGTTTCGGATGGCCGTAGACGTTGGGGTTTCCCGCAGAACAATACAGAAGATCGTCAAACAGGATTTTGGGCTTCGCAGTTATTGTCTTTATCGCGGACAAGCCCTTACGGAAGCTGCCATGCAGATTAGATTGGAAAAATCCAAGTTGTAGCTAAAGGAGATCCAGCAGGGCCGTTTGTCAAACGTCATCTGGACGGACGAGAAGATTTTTACCATTGAAGCGGCACACAACTCACAGAATCAGCGTCAGTTGCTGCCTCCATCCAGAAACAAGTCTTCTCAACGCCGTGTTCGCAAAAGGACTTTTTACGATATCTGTAATGGTATGGGCTGGCATCACCCTGGGCAAGAAGACACCTCTGGTTTTCGTCGACCGTTCAGTGAAAATCAATGCTGAAGTCTATCAAGAAAAGATCCTGCGCGATGTTCTTCTTCCCTGGGCTGCTGAAAATTTTCTCATGGACAATGCGTGCTCCAACAGGACTGGGTACTTGCTCATTCTGCGAGATCCACACTGGCATTCTGCGAGAGTCACTTCCCTGGCTACTGGACGAAGAGCTTCCCGTCACCTAACTCGCCTGATCTGAATCCGATGGATTTCACTGTATGGGCTACTTGCAGCAGAAGGTCTCCTCGAAGAGTCACCAAAGCTTGAATGCTCTCAAAGCTTCACTTCAGAAGGCGTGGGACGATATCGAAGTCACCTTCCTGCGGCCCACAGTGATGTCGGTGGAGAAGAGACTGAAGGCCTGTATTGCTGCAAAAGAAGCTCATTTCGAACATCTCCTCGAGTGAATGATCGCTAGGCATTGCTCTATATAGAAGTTGTATCAGATTGTATAACTGTTGCTTTTTGTTGAAGTTATTAGTAATAAACTACGCGCAAATAATTAGGAGCCACCCTGTAAATTGGTTGCAAAATACTTCGTATCTTGAAGCATCAGTTGGCAGTCACTGAGTTTGTGAACGACATAGAGATTGGTTGTGTAGGTGTTACAATTAGGGAGAGTCACTTTATCTCTAGCAGGGAAATATGCATAGCATGTCGGAGAAGTGCATCTGGTGGTTGAAATCAACGAGAGTGTACACACTTGTGGCAGGGAAAAAGGCGTGGTTCTAAAGCTTGGAACGGGCAGTAGTTGAAGGAGGTGGAGAGGCTACCCACTTAAGAGCTAGTCATAAAAACGAGGGAAGTCAACTCCAGCCGTCAGGAAGCTTTTCACATCTCCAGATAAAGCAGAGTTCTTGTCAGAAGTCGATAGGCTCCTCAGTACTCTTCGCTCCAAGCAGGGAGCGCTCTAACCAATGCACTTGTTTGCTCTGCTAAAGAAGGGAAGCCGGAGGTGTTATTATCTGAAGACTAGTGCGTTCATTAAAGTGATTCCGAGAATCATATCCGTCTCAGTTACGCAAACCAACGCATTCTAATCCAAAACGTATGTAGCTAGAGCATAATTCTGTCCAGGGAACGCTCCCTCTCACTGATACATGACTGGTTATTCTGCGAGGTAAGTTTGTATCTACATAGTGACTAACACTGTAATGATGAAAACATCCACTTATTTAGGGCGGTGGAGCACAGCTGTGGCAAACGTGTAACTCTGAGACTCCCACGGTCCACAATGTGTGAATGCGAATGATTTCGCAGCCACCAACTGGAACGGAAACTGAATTTCACTAAGTAAATTTCATCTGCAAAAGAAAACAATTTTCTTAGCAATCGAACCAGCAGTTTGACTGAGAGTCTGAAACGGCTTTATTTGTTTTATTCGTTTATTCAGTGCGCTACAAAAGGTAGAAGACACCAAAGGAGAACTCAGTCATTCAACACAACCTACTAGTAACATAGACCTCGACATCTACTTTGCGTCGAAAGTAGAAAAATAAGAAGGGCCATTACCTGCACAACTATGAAAGTTCGGTTTATTTTGTTTACCATTTTTCATGAATCGACTGTTTTCAAAGCTTTTGCTTACATATAGCTTGTAGAGCGTTTTATAAGCTATCTGATGAATTTTTGAAAAAGGTCTAAAAGGTTACAAAAATCAGCGACAATTTTATAGATGGCCACCGAGGCGTCAACGAAGGAGCATTGGCGGCAAGCTCTATTGTTTATGTTCAAATGGAAGAAAAGCGCTGTTGAAGCCATAACATGATCACCGAAGTCTACGGCAAAGATGTCATCACTGCCAGAGCTTGCCAGAAATCGTTCAAGAGATTTAGAGGAGCAGACGTTGACCTGAAGAACAAGGACTGCGAAAGACCACCGCAACAACGGCGATGAAAAATGAATCAATCTCGACAAGCCGAAGCGGAAACGCTCACAGACAGATCCAGGAGAGGCACCAACGTCAACCTCGAAGCCCAGAATTCACGGAAAACGTGTTGTTCTGTATTTGATGAGAGGAATTCTGCAGTGGACATGAATGTGTCCAAAACGCGATTTATGGTCAACCAGTGGTGTGACACGGAACTCGTAAGTTTAAACGGAGTCGCTCTACAACAGGTCGACTCCTACCTTGGAAGAGAGCTGAACATGGGTGACGACCTCGCTCCTGAAATCACCCGCAGGAGACGCGCAGCATGGGCAGCCTTCAGCTCGATTCGCGAAGTCACCGATCAGGTCAAGGATCCCGGCCTCAGGGCTTCGATATTCAACGCCTCTGTACTGCCTGCGATGTGTTACGCGACGGAAACCTGGCCCGACAACAAGACAATCGCCAGAGCAGTGAAAACTACGCATCGTGCACTGGAGAGATGTCTTCTGAGGACAAGCCTTCGTCAGCAATGGCAAGAAGGCCCACGAAGCTCTGAGCTAAGGAAGAAGTCGCAATTAGCAGATTCCCTGCAGCACATGAAGAAGTCCAAATATCGCTGGGCCGGACACCATTCGGCGAAAGGAGTCTCCGTGTCATAGAATGGCTCTCAAGAGACCACAGGAGACCATGGGACGACCGCCAACGCGATGGGCAGACTAACTAATCAACTTGATTCATGAAGTAGCCAGGAGGCTACTAGAAAACTTGTCGAAAAAAGTATAGCAATTTTCTTAGAATTTTAGAAGAATTCCTTGTCAACTATAATAGAACGAATGAAGGGCGGCGTTAATTAATTCCTTTTGGGTTGCTCCATGCACTATGTATACTTCCACGGAATCTAGCGAAAACAACCTAGATCTTCTTTGGGCTCTATGGAATAACTTGCGGTAGCCAACCGACGGACAAGTCAGTGATTCACCATTCCCAGATAAGTCTGTTACCAACCGGCTGACCTAGAGGGATGGAATGCATGGTTGGCACAGGTCGAAAACCCGAACCTGGAACCTGGAATTGGGTGCACGCGACAAGCTTTAAGACGGTAGCGTTCCCTAACGTTTAATTTTTTAAGGTGTCGAAGCATCGTACTGCATACGCCACGCACAAAGCAAATTGAGAACACTCTTCAAAATCCTGTTCAGCTAACGGAGCAAAGTCGATCACTTGTAGGCGAAAATCCTGCCAACTATTGGTTAATCTTTTGGTTAATTCCATGCAGCGGGGAGTTATCCTTCCATGAAGCCCAGAAAACTTTGGCTCAACGCCACTCGAGCTGAACAGAAAAGTGAAATGAACATCTGGAAAAAATAATAAAGGAAAATACAAGAATTTTTCTAAGCTGATGTGCCAAATCAGGAGTAATTCAGTAAAAATAACATGCAATACAAACAATACTGGATGGTAGGTGCCGAGGTTGTGGAAAGCAAACATTGAAAGAAGCACGGTTCTGTAAGAAAATCAATCTACCGTAAAAATTTTTTGCTTCCACGTGGTGCTAAATGAACGCTCTCTGAAGAAAAGAATATTCAAGTATTTCGATGGTTACGCCTCTATGCAATGTGGAATACGCTATCATCAAATAGAACTGGTACTTGATTTGAGCTCACCCAAGCGGCCCTTGTGTAGCCGGTTGCGCAACTATTAAAGGATATAGGACGGCGCTATTCAACCCTCTTTGGGATGCTCCACGCATCTACTTCTACGAGATGTCGTGGAGGCGTGTTGAATGCGTATAATGACTAGCGGTGGCCAGGCGATGTACAAGTCAGTGGTTTAATCCTTCCCAGACAAGTCTGGTGCCAATTCACCGACCCCGGGGGATGGAAGGCTTGGTTGGCGTGTTTGGAAATCCGAACCAGGAACATGGTATGGAATGCAGGCGACAGCCGTCGCCTCCTCCGACTGCGCTCCACGCTCCCAACGCCACTATTAGATTTGCGAAACCTTTGTCAAAAAGGATGCCGATTAGAAGGTGTACCACGAAGTCCGAGATTGAATCGAAAACTCAAATGTGGAATACAGTACTTGCAGTTTGCAGTGATAAGAACGCGTTAAGAGTGACGCGATGCACGTGAAAAGACGATGGTAATTACCTAATGATTAAGAGAATAGTTCGAGGTTGAGTGGAACAACAAAGAGGATTCAGATTTGTGAAATGAGGAAAAAGGGCTCATTAGAGGCATGGGAAATGTGAACAAAAGATGGGAAGCCAGCTGGAACGCTCTAAGAAATGAAGGAGAGAATTCTCAGTAGAGATCGTTTCAAAAAAAATGTTAGGAATCTGCACTACTCAGACAGCTTCATGCCGATCCGATTTAGGAGATATTTCTGAAAAGCGGCATATTTTCCTTTTTACCGTTAGGCGAAACGGCAGAGACAAGCTCGTGACCGAGCTACGAACAGTTCGCTCTTATCTATCTCATTCGTCTCGCCATATGAGGATTTGAAAAGTTACTAAAGTCAAAACCGCTTCACCATTAACAGCGATTCTGAAAGTTATTAAAGGGTAAACGATGAAGGGTATAGGACGGCGTTAGTCCATTCCTTCGGGATGTGCCACACATTCTACTTCTATGGGACGGCGTGGAGGCGATTTGAATGCGTACTTGGCCGTAGAATAAATAACCTGCGATGGCTAGACGATGAAGTAGTCAGCGCTCTATTCTTCCCAGATAAGTCTGATACCAATTCATCGGCCCCGGAGAGATGGAACACTTGGTTGGACTGGGCGGGAAATCCAACCAGCAATCGTGAGCACTCGACAGCCGACACCTCCTACGAGTGCGCCATGTGGGCGCGTGTTTAAAGGATGAAAAGGATAAAGCGCGGTGTTATTCAGTCCCTTTTGTGATGTGAGGCGCCACGCATTCCACATTCTAACCCCCAAGGCTTGCTTGTGCTGGGTAGGAAAACAGCCCCGCGTGCCTCCCGAATTAAGTTTCCAGATGCGCGTTCCCGTTTAGATCAACTACTCCATAAATCACTCCGTGGTCGACGAGTTGATTGTCAGAATCGTCTGGAACGGATGGAACTCTGATTTGTCCATCCGGCGGCCGCCGAATGTGATTTTATGAGCCAAATACTCATTCAAGTTGCGTCCACGAACGACATTCCGTAGCAGTAGAATGCTTGAGGGATTAACACGGTACTCCTCAAACGAGTGAATGTTTGCAACCTAGCCCTGCATGTGACTAGTTTTATTATCGCCTACTTTATGTTTTCTATCCTTCATTGAATTCCTCTCCAAATTGGGAAGCAAGGCTTTATGAACTATTTATTCGTGGACGCACAGAATGTGCCTTTAAAACAGCTAGTTGTTCTAGCAAGTAAAGGAAAATAAACCGCTAGTGAAACATTCAAAAAGAAAACGAGAAAAAGGAACAACGTTGGTAAAAGGAAAGCGAATAAAAATGTCGCACAGCAACAACCGAGAAGAAAACCAAGCAAACAACATAAAATTGTTGAGAATAACATGAGCTGAAGGCGAAAATGGAACCTTATATCTAGGCAACCTTTAAGCTGGTGACCTTATGAACTAGCAATTTGAAGGTGCTGAGTTTCGTTGTAAGTGGAATTGAAAATTGTCGGAAATAAAAAATCATCCTGCACAGGATGCTCGCAAAGCACATTCTTAAGAAAGAAATTAAACGTGAGATTGCATTCCTCTCGAAGTTGATTTCCTAAATGTCTGGCACAAATGAAAGAATAGTTTTCCGATTCTTCGGTTCTGTTTAAGAATCTGAGTTTCCCAGAGGTTTCCAAAAGTTGTTATTCACAGGATTTGTTATAAAATTGCCACACCTTGAGCTACTACGAGGTATCGCAGGTTGCAGTGAAGAATCAGAAAGCAAAAATTTTACTCTCTGTTTGTTTTAAGAAAGCGCTGTGCACTTGTGCTTATGTTGTGATGTTTACACAATTGACATCATAAATACCATATGCGAGATGTTTCACTTTTGAGAGGTTTACTTGCATACCCATCTTCGATGAACCCTTATTTAAGCTAAACTTTTACTAGCCTAATAATAGGGCGTGTGGAGCGAAGTCGGAGGAGGAGCCGGCTGTAGCTGCACTCGATACCAGGCTCCTGGTTCGGATTTCCCGCCCAGGCCAACCAAGCCTTCCATCCCTCCGGGGTCGGTGAATTGATACCAGACTTGTCTGGGAAGGATAAAGCGCTGACTTGTTCATCGGCTGGCCACCGCAAGTCATTGTATGGCCAAATACGCATTCAACTCGCCTCCACGACATCTCGTAGAAACAGAATGCGTGGCGCACCCCAAAGGGGACTGAATAATGCCGCCCTTTATCCTTGTCCTTTAATAATAGGGGTGAGAACTTGACCCAAAATTATTCCTTTCAAGTGAGCCTTAAGTTTTGTTAAATACGTTGTTTCCTATCGGGAAAAGTTTCTTCTCTGACCATTGGACAACTCGATCACATCCTCCGAGGACGAAGCCTGCTGTTATTAAGCGCGAGAAACTTCTGCAATCCATCTTTAGTCGGCCGTAACTCTGCTCTGTGCGGAACGCGGAGCCAGGTTATTCTGGTGAAGAAGCGCTTTTGAATGGTGCACTATCTCGGTCCTTTATACCTGCCGTTCAGACAGTTTTGGTGAGACCGTTGCTGGTCGTGGATTACACCATAATCGGCCAGAAAATCATGAATCCATTTGGTCGTGAATATGGAATGCCCGATTGAAACTGAAAACTGACACATCATAACTTCGCTGGAAAGCGATGTTATTAATCGAAATAAGCACCATTACAATTGATGCACTTTTTCCAATACCCGGTCTTCACCTTCAAGGCGTTCATCTCCAGAAGCTTTTCGAACAAATGGCGAGCTGTGCGTTCCTTAGCATTGGGTCCACTTTTCCATTCACATCAGTAGAGCTTCCGAATATCATGTTGATTCATGCTGTAAAAACGACGGCAAAAACTTGGGCAGAGGCAATTATGTCACAAAAATCGCAAACGGTAAGAGAGAGATTCTGCGCTATCAGAAACTATGTACAATTCTTGAAACGGGTACATTCTTAGCCACGAAAAATCTACCAAAATCTGAGGTAGCAAAATCGGCCATTTCATATGCAGCGGCCTAACACTATAAGTTTTATTCTCAGAATCAAGGATGCGATCTTTCGTAGAAGGCACGATTGCTACATGTACGATCCGCGAATGATTATCCGATGGCCGTATGCACAGTTCTTGATCCCCTATTGTTCACTAAATTTTGGTTCCTATCCATTCAAGAACCGTCTTTAATTACAGGGTGTTCCAAAATAAGGTGATGAAGGTTTGACGTTCTCCCGATCTGCATCTTGGCGGAAATAGCGCCATTTTGTTGTGTGTATCTTTCTGTCCGTGCTATAATTTTCAACGTTCTATTTTGTCCCAACTACGGTTTTTCTCAAGATGTCAAATCACTGCGATTTTGGAGCTTCATCGTCAAGGAAACCGCCAATGCGACATCGTTAACCTGCTCAGCGATGGTACAGGTGGCTGGAGCCTCTCCAGATCAGGTCCTGCCATCCCGGATACGGGTGGGTGCTGATCGGTCCCACGAGGTGTGGATGTTGCGTTGTGATGCAAACGGCGCCGGTGGTGTAAAGGCGTAGAGCATTCCCGCCCGGTCAGAGGGAGGTGCGGGTTCGAGTCCCGCCTGGCGCTAAAAGTTTTGATCGCAACAAAACATCGTTGTGACAGCTCGGTCCACTGTCTCCACAGAAAGTGGTTGATGTAAAGAGCTTGACCATGAAGGTGGCCGTCCAGGACAACGAAGAAATCGGACCGTCAAAACGCTGCAGATCCGAAAATTCTTTGAAATGCGAAAATCCCAAATTGGAGGGTCTCCTGAGAAGAATCACCCATGATATCTATGGCAGACGCACATCATTGCACCGCGGACTCGAGCCATATATGTTCCATAAAGTCCAGCCGCTGATGGACAATAATATGCGCGAACGGCTCCATCGATGCCGCCAGCTCAAGCTGCCGGGCCCAGGTCGCAGGTGGGAGCGAACACTGTTCAGCTGTTCATCGTGGAGTAGGCTCGCAACCTCCAACGTGGCAGGACCTGACCTGGAGAGGCTCCAGCCACTTTTGTCATCGCCAGACTTGGTCAAAATCCGCAGGCGATCATGGTTTGAGGAAGATCCTGCACCACGGCAAGACCTCTTGGTTTCTGTGTACGAATGAGTAAAAAATAAATCAAGATGTATACCGACGGGACATCTTCGAGTCTGTGGCACTTTTCTGCTCCCAGCAGCAGTTCAACAATGCGCAGTGGACGTTTCAAGAAGACTCAATCCCTGCACACAGGGCGAAAATCACGCAAACATGGTGCAAGGCCAATTTTCGGGACTTCGATATGTCTGCGGAATGACCACCGACCGCATTCCCCGTATCTGAATCCGACGAACAACAAGGCGTGGTCCATTCTTAAGGCCAGGATCCGTGCCAAGCACCACCACAACCTGGAGGCCCAGAAGACATCTTTGTGTTGGGAGTGGGAACGGCTACTTCCAGATAACCTGCGGCCTATCGGCAAAAACTTCACCAAGCGTTTTGACTTCTGTATTCGCGCCAAGGGGGCCAGTTCGAAACCAGACTAATACAGTGCTGCCTAGTGTCTATGTCGTTGTTATCTATATATTGTTTTGTAGGATTGTCAGTTGTTTCAAGTTACAATAAAGCAGCCTTCATAACGTTAATTTGGAACACCCTGCATTGGGGAGCAACCCAAGTACCCGTGTTTAGGCTTATTTTCGCCACCTATTCTAAAATGTTCTGAGTAATAACATGTGATCCCACTTCGTGCGCTGATTGAGATTGAAAGTTAGGGAAGCGAAACAAAATTGCATGTTTTTCCTCTCAAGTTTCATGTAAATGGTACCCACACAAGAGCAAGTAAACTCGAGACATACACAAGTACGTTGCACAGTCTTCCAGTTAAATTCATTAGATGATTTTCGCTTTCCCGCCCTTAAAAATAACGTTTTAACCTTTAGGTGGAATTTTTATGACCTCTGCATCATTCATTACTTAAGCCACGAATTGGAGAAGCGTTTCGTCGTGAGAGATTGGAGGACAACTATCATTTTCGTTGAATCCGGAAAGAGCTGACACGAGAGCATAGCAGGGAAGAATGAATCAGCAATCACGAGACAGACAACAAAAATGAGAGCTTACTACGACTGTAAAGGAAGAGTTTAATTCGATTTAATTCGACAGCAATCGTCATTTAGAGCCGTTATAGTCGCACGTAAAATAGCGTACGAGAGAGGAACGTTTTTCAATCATCATTTATTGTCGCAACTATGCCATCAACCAGAATTGGAATAAATTAGGCTAAGCGCTGAAACCTCTGAATACATACGCCTAATAGTAAACGTGCTGAGACGCCCTTCGCTAGACCGTCCGGTGGCGGAAATGTTTGCGTTTTTTCCGTAATCGGACCAGGATCGGCAATCTGACTACAGCATGCTTCCGCAGTTCATTAGGCAGCCATGTGTTCTCATATTACTAGAAGGCTAGAGCTATATACAGACAAGATTCTATATATTCTACATATATGGGCGCGTCAGTAGTCAAGAGGCGCTGGCTGTCGTGTACAACCGATACCAGGTTCCTGGTTCGGATTTCCCGCCCAGGCCAAGCAAGCCTTCCATCGCTCCGGGGTCGGTGAATTGGTACCAGACTTGTCTGGGAAGATAAAGCACTGACTTTTACAACGGCTGGCCACCACAAGTCACTGTATGGCCAAATACGCATTCAACGCGCCTCCGCGACATCCCGTAGAAGTAGAATACGTGGCGCATCCCAAAAAGGATTAAATAACGCCGTCCTTTATTTTTATATAGAATTCTGGCATGTGGGGCGTCGTCAAATGTCACGTTTATATTAGGCTGCGTCCCAAATTTTTTCGAAAAATTGTCCTTCTGCAAAAAATAAGTTTATTTTGTTTATTTATACGTGATATTGACGCGAAACATGAATAATTCTAAGAGATATGTCAACCTCAAAAGAGGAAGGTGATGAACAAGAACTGTTATCTTAAAAGGAAAACGCGTTGAACAAGAGGTAAGGTCGATAGAATATAGATTTGAAAAATTCTTGCTCTCATAGGGAGGTAAGCGATTATCCACTTCGGATCGAGGTTATGACAAAAGAAAAACGTTTGTCTTAGTAACTAATTTCCGTTGTTCTCTAAGAGTTTCTTCCACATTTCATGCACTGACAAGGGAACAGTCTGAAGCGTATGTCTGAACGGGGGGAGCGAGTCATATAGGAAGAATCCTCATCCCTCAATTGGTTTGAAAATGTGTTTATTTTATGCCAGGTCGCTAAACCCAAGGAGTAGGGGGTCACAATGGGATACGGCGCAGCACGCGTTTCGGGGTCTTGTACGCCCACGATGCTTCCGCGGCCAGTGGTTCGAAGCACAGGTGCGTAGAGGGTTAACTCATGCGAGAGAGGTCAGGGGCTTGGCTCCTCTGCGTTGCTGCATTTTTGCATTTGAATGGATTGGTAGAGATTTGGGGGATTCTGACGTCTATACCATTTTCAGACGTTTTCTGCGCATTTTTCCCGCGGTACGTTGTGGTATTCAACATGATTATGTATAAACGTTCAACACCAGTGATACACAGGTACAAAGTGCATGAAGCACCACTGGGTACCTTACGAGTAGCGCTACAGGCTTCTCATAGCCTGTTTCCATACATGGACCAAAGGCCTCGGGAGGAGCCATCCTGCTCGGATTTTCAAAGGAGACCACATTGTGACGTCTGAGGTGGTTCAAATGAGAAACGCGGTCTTTGGATCCCGCCAATTAACCTAAACGGCATCGATACACTCTTTCCCTCATGTCTGCCTGTCACCTGCAAATCAGAGGTCTGCTGAAGGTTTTCTAGAACCGAACACCAACAATGTCCGCCGACGGTCGAGTGGTGATCCACCTGCTCACGCTGAAGTGTGGCCCACCCTTAGACAAGGAATCTTCGAGGGAAGAAATCAAGGTGGCCGAGTGGATGGCCAGCATACTCAAGGACTTCGAAGCACGTCAATTTGAACTTGACGAAGACGAACAGCTGGAAGTGGTGGAAGAAGAAGAGGAAGATTGGGATCCGCAAGATGAACTGATGGACGTGGAGAGGCAAGCAAGCAGTGGGCATATGATAACGTTTTCGGGTGGAACTCTTGTTTCGGAGGAAAGGGTACGTCTTCAATTGGATTTCGGTTGCGTGCTCACAACCATGGAGGAAGACACCGCGATTCACTACACAAGCACATTGTAGCTGTGTATCACTGGTGCTGAACATTTATCACCATGTTGAATACCACAGCGTACAGCTAGAAAATGCGCAGAAAATGTCTGAAAATGGTATAGACGTCAGAATTCCCCAAATCTCAACCAATCAATTGAAAAGCAAAAATGCAACGCAGAGGAGCCAAACCCCTGACCTCTGTCGCATGAGTCAACCCTCTACCCATCCGCGCTCCGAGCCACTGGCTGTAATCGCATCACGGGCGTACAAGACCCCAAACGCGTGCTGCTCCGTATCCCTTTGTGACCCCCTACTCCTTGGATTTAGCGACTTGGCAAAAAATAAACGCATTTTCAAACCAATTGAGGGGTGGAGATTCTCCCTATGCGACTCCCTCCCCCCGTTCAGACATACGCTTCAAACCCTTCCCTTGTGAATGGAATCCATTTCTGCTCTACCACCGCCGTGACCTCATCAACTTCGGTGAAGCGCCTACCACGTAGAAAGTGAATTCTCGATAGAGACAATCGGTAGTCACATGAGGCAATGTGTAGGCTGTATGACGGTTCACTGATTGTCGTCCAGCCCAACTTCTCCATCTTTGCCGTGTCCGAAGTGCCGAATGGAGTCGAGCGTTGCCCTGCTGGAAGTAACATCAGCTCGTGCCGACTCCTTTCTTCACTAATTTTTGCTGGATCTGGTTGAAATGCTGAAAGGAGCGAGCGGCGTCGATGATAGATTGACTACGTGGAAGCAGCTCTGGGTGCACTGGACCATTATACATCCATAAAACGCACAGCAGGACGCTCTGATGGTGAAGCTCCGGTTTTGATGTTAGCACCCCGGCTCGTTGCTTTCCAGCCATCGCTGTTCTGCTTTAAAAGCTTTTCATCGCTGGGAAGGATTCGATCCAGGCCCCTTCGCTTAAACCGGTGCAGAAGCTCTCGGAAATCAGAAGCTCAGCAACTTGTTTGAGTTTCCGTCAACACATGAGGCACTGACGTTGGGCATATTCGCGAACTTCTAATCGTATGCTGTTAACGAGCGATGGTTCACTGAGAGGTTCGAAGATCAGCGAACAGTTCTTGTGTGGCTTGGGAAGGATTCCACTGGATGGATTTGCGGAGATGTCTTTACATAGTTTACGCGAGTTTGTTGCCGTGGGAGTGGCCTGTCTTTTTGCGCTTCTGGGCGGAAGGAAGCTTCTAATACCATCTCCAGCAGTTTTTCGGTCGAGAGTGAACCTGCTGATGATTTTCTAAATGTACTTGACCCCCGTCGCTAGATTGTTGCTGGGCTTAAACTGAATGAAAATGAACTCACACACTTTTCACTTTGACTTTCTTTCACTCTCTCAGTCACCGTTCTAAAGAATAAATTTTTTAAACAACGTAAAGGTAAATTAACGACTCATAACCTAAAATGAATGTTAGCAAACGAAATTTCAAACAAAGTATAACACTTCAGCGAGTTTGTTTGGAATTTCGGAAGAATAGAAATGTTGCAAAAGCCTAATAACAAAGTAGGGGATGCAGTCACTGAATGGATTTTATCCTTAGTTTGCGGAACAACAGAATTGGTTCGTCGTTCTGAGACCAGTCATGGTCAAGTTAGTGTTTGGCACTCTCCGGATAGGAGTGCCACCGATTCGACGACTCCCGAGGGATCGAAGGCTGGCCTGCTTAAACGAACAGCGGTAAACGAATCGGCGCCTGGTGCCAACTGCGCCACATGCGTCCTACGGGTCTAGCGGTGATAAAAATCTCGTTTGAGGCCATAGATAAAGGAAACGTCCGGCTCCGGGCTCTTCTACTCGACTCCGCGCTCCTTACTTCTTATTTGTCTTTTCGTATTCTTCCGTCTCCGAAGCCAGAAAGAGGGAAAAAGGAGAAAAATGAAAAAAGCAAAAAAGAGAAAAAAGCAAAGAGAGAAGAAAGATGAACATGTCGCGATCACATCGCACAGCCAGGAGTGGGGGATGAATGCTCATCGCCGCGAACGCAACAGAGGGTGCTCTTCAGAGCCATAATAAACTGAATTCTGCCGAATGCCGAAACAAATTGCAAGGCAGGTTACCCATCTACTAGTTGATTCTTCGTAAAAGGTCTGAATCAGTTATGCTTCGCTTATCTCATGCCTCCACCGAGGAAGACGCGTTGGTGGGTCACTCCGGCACGAGGCAGGGATGAATGCGGAATCAACGATTGACGAAGCAAGTGGTAGATGAAAGGCGACACGTGGATGCGCGAGGCATTCCTTTTTTCCTACTGTTACCAACTGTAAGCTGAACGAGTAGAGAAGAGTATAGTGCATGGAAAGGATGCACCGAGGATGACCGCACTAGACGGATAGCATGCATAAGCAGAAGCATTCGGGAGCTATCGTCTCGTGCCCGCCTAGAAAGTCGTGAGCCATCAAAACAAAATTTAATATGCCAGACCTTATTTATCTATTCATAGTGTTCCACGCTTTTGAGCAAAAATTACACTCAAACCTGCATCCAGTTGGAAGATCTTCTAGTAGGCGAAAGCTCTGCTTTAGAATCCGAATTTCTTAATCGACAATGTTTGTTAAATAAGAGTTGTCTATTCGTTATGAAATGTCTTCCCGCAGGGTAACACACTCGAGCTGTAGCCAACAACTACAAAAGCTGAATCAACAAGAAGTCCTTCTCCTTGCACTGAAGCTTGTCGATAGGGCAACATATTGGCGCCCTGTCCACATCGTTATCCTTAGCGAATAATTCCGATCTAGGTGTAAATTCTTTATCCTTCAAATAATATGCAGAAACATACGGACGAAAATATGAAGTGAAAAAACTAGCTCTATCACAATGAACAGCGGGCGCCAAGTATCGCAGAAGAAGTAGGCATCGAATCCTCGGTTTTTGGTTCAGGCCCTGCCCAGGCCGATGAAGCCTTCTATCTATTGCAGGGGTGTACGCTAATTTTTTTCGCTAATTTTTAACGACTATTTTTTGACGGTACATCAGTACATCAGAGTCCTTCGAGAGCTGTACAATGGATTCGCGACCAAGATCTCACCATTCTACAACGACGTCGTCATCGACGTGAAGGGAGGGGTTCGGTAGGATACCGTATTCCCGAATCTCTTCAGCGCCATCCTCGGAAACGTCATGCGCGAACTAGAATGGGAAGACATGGGAGTAAAGGTCGACGGTCGGCAACTGCACCATCTGCGCTTCGCTGACGACATCGTGCTCATAACACCGAGCATCAGTCAGGCGGAGCGAATGCTGGCCGACTTCGATCGTGTATATGGGTGCGTTGGACTGCAGGTGAATCTTACGAAGACGATGTTCATGAGGAACGGACAATTTTCTGATGCCCCATTCTCGCTCAACGGAACGAACATCTCCGAGTGCTCCAGCTCCGTGTATCTCGGTCGCGAATCAATGTGGCCAACGACCTAGCGCGGGAGCTGAGCAGGAGGAAACGAGCGGCTTGGGGAGCTTTCAAGAGCGTCGAAGAAGTCGCGAAGAAGACGAAGAACGTCCGACTCCGTGCCCACCTATTCGACTCCACTGTTCTTCCTGCCCTAACACACGCCTCAGAGACCTGGGCTATACGAAAGCAGGATGAACACGCGATCAGCTTCGCGCAGCGTGGAATCGAGAGGACGATGCTCGGAGTGACACGACTCACGCAAGTGAGAGAAGGCCTCCGGAGTACCAAGCTTCGCCGACGTTCGAAGATCAGAGACGCTGTCGCGTGGGCCAAGTTGTCGAAAATTAGGTGGGCCGGCCACGTAATGCGCTTCGCAGACACCCACTGGACGAGAGCCGTTAGCGACAGGATTCCGCGGGATGTCAAGAGAACACCAGGACGCCCACCAACGCGATGGTCGGACTTCTTCGTGAAAGCCCTGGACGACCGATATGACGTTCTTCGTGTTCCTCGAGCGAAAAGGATCCATTGGAGCACTCTGTCAAGCGAGAGGGACGAATGGAGACGCTGCTGGCGCTCGCTCGAGCAAGTCGATGATGATACAGGTGATTCTTTAACGGACAATTTTTGCGTTAAAATCGGTAAATTCGTTAAACAAATTTTCCTTTAGTTGCAGTCAATTCGGCTGTACTCTGGTACGCAAAAAGCCTGAGCTTTTTCTTTATTGATTCTTCACCATCTATGTGGCGATTCTATGACTACGTCTTCGTCTTCACAACGGAATAACAACAGTCCACCTATCATCAGTAAAATTGCTAAACGAGAAGATTCATCAAGATTCCAAAACCAAACAGCAACAAACAAGACTTCTCCAATAACAAATTTCTTAGTATGCCTAGTTCGTTTAGCATGTGAAAAGTGGGAGGAGACAAAGTACTATGCACCATAGTACAGCTTTCCGTTTTTATCTATTTATTATTTATTTATTTATTGAATACGCCCTAAGACGAGCCACTAAGGAAAAACACATACAAACAAGAGAAACAGACATTCTTAGCTAATCTCCTTAGTGCACCTCGTTTTTGAAATTGATTCAGATATGCATGATTTGCGGTCGGGCTTTAACAATTCGGTGCAAATAGTTGTCCTCTTTGATGACAGACTGCAGCTGCGTTGTGTATTTTATGTGATCTAAATTGCTGCTTGTCCTAGATGTCAGTTCCATGGGGCGCCAGCGTGCCCATGTGCCGGAGTTCTGGCATCTACCACAGGGCGTCATAGCTGGCTGATGCGGACAAGCAGATTAGCTTTGCTGCCATTGAAACCTTGACATATTGGTAAAGTGAAAGTTGCTGCCATATAACTTAGCACCAATTGTTCTGCCCTCTTGCAAATTGAGCCAAAATCTATCGCTAAACTGCGGACTAAAGCAAATCTACATATTTCTTTTTACGCTGCCAACGGATGTCGCTGCTTACGCTGCCAACGGATGTCGCTGCCGCTTGCTACCCTTCTATTTTGATGATTTGTTAAGTTTATTTTTTCTACCATGGTTGTTGCGGTTTCTTTTCTATTGCCCACATGATATGTACGTCGTCTTGACGTTGATAAATAAATAAATAAAAAATAAATAATCTAGGCGGATTTTCCATGGAAGCAAGCGTCGTCCACCTACGTGTCAGTAGAGTAAACTCTGATAAATACTAAAAAACAAGGAAAAAAGGGCAAATCGGAGTTTTTTGTTCAATTCATTTACTCTGGCAAAACTTTTCTGAAAAAGAAAAAAAAAAACGTTTCTCCAAGTAGACGTTTACAGCCCAGTGATTCCTTCGGTCCCAAGGTCCAGTTCTCATTGCAGACGACAGCCGGGAGTCAAGTAAACAGCAACGGACCGCTGACCGAATCCAAAAAAAAAGACTATTAAAAAAATCTAAAAAAATGGAATCGAATTCTAGAGCATTGTGTATTTTGCCTTCGCCACGCAAGTAACGTAGATTTCAATATTTAAGCTCTTGCTCCTCTGTGCTTCTAAGGAAATGCATAAGAAATACGAGTATTAGAATACATGTTCTCGCCTGGTGGTCCATCTTGTCTTTAAAGGATAAAACATAAAGGACGGCGTTACTCAATCCCTTTTGGGATGCGCTACGCACTCTACTTCTACGGAATGTCATGGAGGCGATATGAATGCGTATTTGGTCATAAAATGACTTGCGGTGGCCAGCCGATGAACAAGTCAGCGCTCTATCCTTGTCAGACAAGTCTGGTACCAATTCACCGACCCCGGAGGGATGGAAGGCTTGGTTGGCCTGGGCGAGAAATCCGAACCAGGAGCCTGGTATCGGGTGCACGCGACAGCCGGTGCGACCAAATGGATTCATGATTTTCTGGCCAATTATGGTGTAATCCATGACCAGCAAATTTTTGTGACGGTCTCACCAAAACTGTTTGAACGGCAGGTATAAAGGACCGAGATAGTGCACCATTCAAAAGCGCTTCTTCATCAGAGTAACCTGGCTCCGCGTTCCGCACAGAGCAGAGTTACGGCCGAGTAAAGATGGATTGCAGAAGTTTCTCGCGCTTAATAACGGCAGGCTTCGTCCTCGGTGGATGTGATCGAGCTGTCCAATGGTCAGAGAAGAAACTTTTCCCGATAGGAAACAACGTATTTAACTAAACTTAAGGCTCACTTGAAAGGAATAATTTTGGGTCAAGTTCTCTCCCCTATTATTAAAGGATAAGGATAAAGGACGGCATTATTCAATCCTCTTTGGGATGCGCTACGTACTTCTACGGGATCGCGTGGAGGCGAGTTGAATGCGTATTTGGCCATACAATGACTTGCGGTGGCCAGCCGATGAACAAGTCAGCGCTCTATTCTTCTCAGACAAGTCTGGTACCAATTCACCAACCCCGGAGGGATGGAAGCCTTGGTTGGCCTGGGCGGGAAATCCGAACCAGGAACCTTGTATCGGGTGCACGCGATAGCCGGCGCCTCCTCCGACTGCGCTAAACGCGCCCCATTTTGTCTTTATCCTCCCTAATTCCTCCAAACATGTAGAATTCACAACTGTCTGTCACTCTTTTTTCCGAACGAATTTTCAGCGTGTGATCACTTTGATTTTCTTCTTGAAGCACCTCCTGTCATATTGTGCAGCACATTCGCTCGAGGTGCAATGCGCTTTGGGTTTCTCAGTTTTCTCCCATTTTTGTATAGCATACCTTGGATTGATAAACGAATGCAGTAATTTTGGAAACTATGGAAAAGTCTATAGACCTAGGAGAAAATTCTCGCTAGAGCCAGAGCTGCACGTTCAAGGATAAATCTTTTTCGTAGAACTTGAAAATTTTCCTGCAACAGACCGCATGTAAACAGCAGTTTTTGGAAAACCGCATGGATAGCCGCATATATAACAACTAATAAAAAGTGGTCGTCGGTTTATTCTCTGCTTTATTTACCAAGAGAGCCCTCGATTAAGACGGAAGACTTAAGCAGAATCGTTGACATGCACGACACGAAATTCAGTAAAAGCGAAGCAGTGAGAGAACCAGCAGCCACGCTCAACCAATTAGGCGGCGGTCAACATTGCCTCAACGTAGTCTTATAATCGTCACCTGATGCTGAACGAAGAACCCGTCCGGCTTTCCGGAAAACTTTGTGGGGAAGTGGGGTTTTTCTTTCCCTGCTGCGTTCCTTACACTCCTTTTTTGCGCGTTATTTGAACCTCGCAGCGTTTTTTACGTATTCTATGCCTTTTAAACAAAAGAATTGTTAAAAACTTTCTGATTGTGTAGCAGTCAAGCGCAAGAAGAGGCGAAGAAAGTCCAAAAATACGAAATAACTGCATAGAAAAGTGGGGAGCACGCCAAGAATAGTGCGAAAGCTCATCCAAGAAATTCGTCCGAAATGCATCTACATACATGGAGACGCAACAAAATCTTAATGGTGGTGCGTAAGATGTCCTAAGTGCAATTTGACGGAAATTTTTGCCGTTATATTTCGCTTGTGCGTGTGGAGCGCAGTCAGAGGAGGCTCGGACTGTCGTCTGCACCCGATAGCAGGTTCTTGGTTCAGATTTCCCGCCTAGGGCAACCAAGCCTTCCATCCCTCCAGGGTCGGTGAATTGGTACCAGACTTGTCTGGGAAGGATGAAGCGCTGAACTGTTCATCGGCTGGCCACCGCAAGTTATTGTATGGCCAAGTACGCATTCAACTTGCCTCCACGACATCCCGTAGGAGTAGAATGCGTGGCGCATGCCGAAGGGGATTGAATAACGCCGTCCTTTATCCTTATTTTATCCTTTAAATTTCGTTGAACCCTTTGAGCGAAAAATGCCGGTAAATCCGTTAAATCAGTAAATCGTTAATCGTTAAATCACGCTCCTGATTCCTTGGCTCTGGACTTGTCTCGAACGGACAAAACACTGACACGTCTTATAGAATACCACCGTAAGTCATTGTAGAGGCCAAATACGCATTCAAATTGACGCCACGACATCCCATCCAGCTAAAATGCGTGGTACATTCCAAACGAGGATTGATTAAAGGCTTCTATTTCTATTACTCTCCACATTGATGTCGTTGAAACAGTGGCGCCCGGAGTCCAGTGAATGAGGAAGACAATCTCAGATGGAAGAACAATGCGTGATTGTGATTAAAACTCTAGCGAACTGTAGCGCTAGACGGGACTCGAACTCGCATCGCATGCCATGCGACGCCATTACACCATCGGTAATGTTAGATCGAACATCTTATAACATCAGTGACAAACATTAGAGAGTGCAGTAAAATGCGTTGAATATCATCAGTATCTCGAAACTGAATGAGTAACCTTACCTGCATAGGTTTTTTTCTCCGCAACCCATTCTTATGCGAGAACAGTGCAAGGTTTCATTAATCCTTTTATGTATTTCCACAGTAAACACCATAGCCAGAAAGCACGACAAAGACCCAAGGACAGAACATAGTCAACAACCGCATACGGCTTCATCCATAGCAAAATTGCACAGCAATAAAAGCATTTCTTATGAGGATAAGGTGTTCAGGTTCGCACGAACCGGTACTGCGATGAAGCGTGACTCTCATGGGGTCTTTCCTTATTCACAACACATTAATGTGCAAGAGCACCCTCTCGTCTCCCAAGTGTGCACTTTCACGCTGGCGTTTTTTCACCTTCGAGAACTTGGACCTACTCAGACATATCCTGCTAAGCAGGGCTTGGAAATCTAATGGAGGCAATTTGACGAAGCGGTAATGGAGCGGTTGGCACGTCCAAGAAAAGTACTCTTCGATCGGCAGTCTAGGCGAAGAATTGTGGGATATATGCCACTTTCGCCAAGGGCATATGGAGAGAAGAGAGAAGTTCAAGTAGGAAGCACGTTCATTTACTTGTGCAGTTGAAAGTGTGCGTCTCAGGCCAAAAATGATTGGGCAAGTAAAATGAAAACCATGAGAAAAAGATATTAATGACCAGTTTCGGATGAAAATTAATCGAGACCAACAAAATAGATCAAACCGGTCAAAAATTATGCAACAAATCGCAAACGAACCAAGTATATCGCAAACACATAGGAATTTTGAAGACCAAGACGACTAAGAAAACAGTAGAAGGAAGAGGAATGCGGCAGAAATCGGATGGCGCCTCGCAGTAGGATCTCTGCATACTGAAAAACACTAGACGGTCCTTGAATCCCCAAGAAAGCGACGAAGGTGCTAGAATAGATGCGCTAACGAGATGTTGAATTCAAGCCTAATTCTTCAGGAAAACGACACAAGGTACCAGACGCAATAGCAGAAGGATAGAAGAACTCGCAGAAAACGAAAGCATTCAATAATACCGTCTGTACATTTTATACATATACATTTTAGACAGATGTCATACATTAAAAAAATATCGCATTTTTTAAACGTTTTTAAAGACTACTTAAAAAACAAATGGAACACGCAGGACTGAACGCCGTTCAGTCGATCATTATTGCCTGCTTGTTCCACGACCGGAAGTGAGTCCGCAAACTTGAAGATGAGCAGCCTTAGTTTCCTTGGATGCGCAGTTTTTCTCAAAGTGGTCCACATGATGAGTAATTTCCAAAGTAGATATCAGAAATCATTAAGAAAGCAAAAGGAGCAATGGATAGACTTCTTTCTTTTTCATTTCTTCTGCAGATTTCTGACGCATTCTTCCTCCTCTTATGTTTCCTCAACTCCATTGTATCCGATATACTTTGTTCATATGCAGTTTGTTGTGTGACATTCAACCAGTTTGATTTATTTTGTTGGTCCTGATGGATTCAGCTGCAATTGATCGTTAATGTAATATTTTTTGTAAGCAGTAAGGAATTAGTTGGCATTGCGTGTAGGCTCCACGAGTCACTTTTCTCATGCCTCTCAGTGGTTTAAGATTTATAGACAGCTCTGACTCCAATTATTAGTCACACAGGGGTAACTGGCCCTTTTGACCTGAGCAGGACCCAATGCGTCAACGTAGGCTGCACGCAAACGCCGGTAGCACCTGCTATGTGCATGTTTACGAAGCAAATTGAAATTTTACACAAGCATTGAAGAGGAACCTAGGAATGGGAAAACGGCCTAGAGGGCCTCCGAAGCAGCGCTGGTCTGATACGTTACATATAGACCTGAGGGTTGCTGGTGTCCACCCTTATTTAGCGCTGAATCGGGAAAGGTGGGCTCATGACACCAGAGTAGCGAACCCGGCCACGAAGCGGGACAGACAAGAAGAAGAAGAAGAAGAAGAAGAAGAAGAAGAAGAAGAAGAAGAAAGAAGAAGAAGAAGAAGAAGGAGAAGAAGAAGAAGAAGAAGAAGAAGAAGAAGAAAAAGAAGAAGAAGAAGAAGAAGGAGAAGAAGATTGAAGAGAACCTACTTTGACAGTAGGATACTTCTAGGTAGCGATGCTTAACTTTATCCCTATTAAGTGAAGCTTTCAGAAACTGTCAACGTGATCTCATGGTGACCTGACAAGAGGCGTTCAGAATACTAGTTTTTCTGGAAATCGACAAGGTGGAATGCTGCGGACAGAACCGCAGATGTTCTGAATAAGGAAATGTGGAATACTTTGAAAAGCCAACCTTACTCCTTCGAATTCATAGGCTTAAAGAAGAAGATCTATCCTAGTCGGAGGGAGCACCGATAGAAAAGCGAAATAGGCATAAACATTGCGGCCTATTACTAGTTGGAAATTGTATAGAAAGGATAGTAGTAATGTGGCAGTTGTATAGAAAGGATAGTAGTAGTATAGCAGCTCAGTGTGCAACCGTTACGAAATAGCTCGATTTCAATTTTAGCATTGACGTCGAAACGGCCAATAATGAATAGTCTATAAAATAGTGTGAGCTACTGTAGCTTAACATACAATTTTTGTCTTTTTTAGGCCCATCCCATATCGGCCGAACGCTGGACGAAGGACAGCCATGCGAACAAGCAGGATTTCGAAGAGGATTCAGCACGATCGATCACATACACACCATTACGAAGCTCATCGAAGTGTCGCGAGAGTACAAGCTGCCGCTTTGCCTTACGTTCATCGACCTGAAGAAGGCATTCGACTCTGTCGAAACTGAAGCGGTCATCGAAGCCCTGCTCACTCAGGGCGTTCCTACTCAGTACATCAGAGTCCTTCGAGAGCTGTACAGTGGATTCACGACCAAGATCTCACCATTCTACAATGACGTCGTCATCGACGTGAAGAGAGGGGTTCGGCAAGGGGATACCATATCCCCGAAGCTCTTCAGCGCCACTCTCGAAAACGTCATGCGCGAACTAGAATGGGAAGACATGGGAGTGAAGGTCGACGGCCGGCAACTACATCATCTTCGCTTCGCTGACGACATCGTGCTCATAACACCGAGCATCAGCCAGGCGGAGCGAATGCTGGCTGACTTCGATCGTGTATGTGGGAACGTTGGACTGCAGCTGAATCTTACGAAGACGATGTTCATGAGGAACGGATGGGTTTCTGATGCCCCATTCTCGCTCAAAGGAACGAACATCTACGAATGCTCCAGCTATGTGTATCTGGGTCGCGAAGTCAACATGGCCAACGACCTAACACCAGAGCTGAGCAGGAGGAAAAGAGCGGCTTGGGGAGCTATCAAGAGCGTCGAAGAAGTCGCGAAGAAGACGAAGAACGTCCGACTCCGTGCCCACCTCCGACTCCACTGTTCTTCCTGCCCTAACATACGCCTCAGAGACCTGGGCTATACGATGAACACGCGATCAGCGTCGCGCAGCGTGGAATCGAGAGGACGATGCTCGGAGTGACACGACTCACGCAAGTGAGAGAAGGCCTCCGGAGTTTTGAGCTTCGCAGACGTTCGAAGATCAGAGAAGCTGTCGCATGGGCCAAGTCGTCGAAAATGAGGTGGGCCGGCCACGTAATGCGCTTCGCAGACACCCACTGGACGAGAGCCGTTACCGACTGGATTCCGCTGAATGTCAAAAGAACACCAGGACGCCCACCAACGCGTTGGTCGGACTTCTTCGTTAAAGCCCTGAACGACCGATATGACGCTCTTCGTGTCCCTCGAGCGAGGAGGATCCATTGGAGCACTCTGGCACGCGACAGGGACGAATGGAGACGCTGCTGGCACCCGCTCGAGCAATTCGATGATCAACGGGACGACAGGTGATACAGGTGATACAGGTGATCCCATATTCGATCATACAAGTGGATACAGTGCAAAAAATAAAGTGATTTTTTATCTCCTTGGTCAGTCCGCAAGCATTCGTCATCTTTGTCCTATAGACCTGTGCTTCTGCCATCTTATTGACTTGCAAGGTTTCAGAGTTTCACCTTAGATTTTAGTTCGTTTGGTTCGAATTAGAACTCTTTTCCTGCCATGCGGGTCTTTTCTTCGCTCTTCTGGTTCTCTCAGATGAGAACTCGCACAGTGAGCGATTTTTATTGGCCCCTCTATTGAGGTTTAACCAGAAAGAACGGCTGATTTAATCTCTTTCCAATGAGTTGGAAAGAAACTTTTTGCTTCCTGGTAAAGGAAGGCTTTGGAAGAACTCCAACTTCCCCGAGGAACGCTTAATAGAGTGTTTTTTCGAATTCTTCTTTCATTAGCGATGGAAAGAAGTTTCAGTTGCTCCTAGGGCTCTCCTGAGAGAACGCGGTAGGAAGTCTTTGAGTTTTCCTGGTCCTATGAGGAACGCTTAATGGAAAACTTTTGAAAGCTTCTTTCCCTAGCGCTGGAAGGAAGTTTCGGATGCTTCCAGGGCTCTCCTGAGAGAAAACGGTAGGAAGACTTTATTAAAGTTTTCCTGGTTCCCCGAGGAACGCTTACTGGAGTACCTTTTAGCTTCTGTCTCTCACTGGGGTGAGCTAAGCAGAAACTTTTGCGTGGGTTTGAATCCACGGCTGACGCACCAGTTTGGTGGTTCACCAGCGGATTATTACTTCACAACTATCAGAGCACAACACAAACAATATTTCACAGCGGTTTATATAGGGAATTTCTGAGGGAGGAGCGTACAAGCACGACATATATTGCTCAGGGAGGTTGATAACCGCTAGACTTAAAAGGGTGCATCGCGGCAGGAGGTAGTATTTGTGCATTATCTTATTTACCTACTTGCCGCTCATTCTTATGAGAGCTTATGTGATTGATTCTTATTTAATATTGACCGACGAAGGCACTCATATGTATCAATCGAGCAACTTACCCTATATTATTAGGGTGTCCCATAATTTTCTGGGCTATTTGAACCATAAGTGTTTGGCGCGTTATAACTTCTTTATAAAAGATCCGAACGGGATGTTCTTTTGGCATAAGAAGGCGATTCGAATATGTCTCACAATACCATATCGATTACCTCTATCGGCCTGCTGCCCGCACTTTGGCAATTTCTCAAAAATGAAGTGGAAATCGACTTATCGCGACTTGCTTCTTCATCACTACCGTTCTGGACCGTCTGCGTACGCTGCTCACAAAACTATCGTTGCTTTGTTAGGTCCAGACGTCTGCAGCAACTTCACGTGTGAAAATTGGCTCAATCGTTTCCGGAAGGGAATGTACAGCATTACGGACAAAAAGCATACTGGAAGAGCGATCGGATCGAATGAACGACGAGTGCTTGCAGCAGTCAGGAGGCAACCTGCCAGAAGCGTAAGGACGATATCATAATCTCAACCGCGCAAGAACGACTGCGTGGTTGACTACGATTGTGGTACAGGACGAGAAATGGTGCATGTACGAAAACACCACACGGGTGATCCAATGGCTTCTGAAGCACGCAAGACCAGAACGAATTCCGAAGCCGTCCCTACATAGGAAGAAGATTTTGCTTTCATTTTGGTTCACGAGTCGGGAGGTCCTGCACTACTCGCTTTCGCCGGATGGGCAGGCGATTACAGCAGACTTGTTCATTGGAGATATGCTGGAGACGAAGCGTAAGCTGCTTGAGAAGTCCCGAGATTTGGTACTATTCGTGTGTTAGTGGGTAATGCAGGACCGCATCGAGCGAAACGAACGCAGGAGACGGTGGGGAAGGAGTCTATCGAAATTGCGGCACATCCTGCATATTCACCAGATATCAGCCCTTGTGGCTATGCTGCATTTAAAGGTCTTGTTCCCTTTTCCATGAACAAACAATGCTCGTAACGTCAAGAGGTTCAGTGCGCAATCGACGAATGGATCGGCAGCAGGCCAGCTTCTTTCTGGTAGAATGCAATCAACTCTCTGCCCAATCGTTGAAGAAAGGTTGTGGCCACAGATGGGGAATATATCGATTGACTATCCTTGATCATTATCTTGTTGTAATAACTTTTAATAAAGATGGTATGATAGCCCAGAAAATTATAGGAAACCCTAATATATGCGCATCGATGTACATATATAGACTTATTTAGTTGTGTATTCGCAACACTCCTTAGTACAAATTGACGAAAACGAACCGGAATTTAATACAGACAGCAAAATCCTTTGCCCGTTCACAATCGCTTTCTAAATATGTATATAAACTCTGAACACGGTTGGAATAACATGCTAGGCACAAGCGGTCCCATTCTGAATAATTCCTTTAGATCATTTTATCCAGTCCACGCGAGCATTCCCTTGGGTTTAATCACCCTACTCCATTTAGCGTTTCAGTAATGGGCTTCAGCCTGCATGCGTCAGTTCAGAACACTTTTTGCTCCTCTTTTAGTTCTTTCATCATCATCCTTTCACTCATAACAACTCCCTGGAGCCTCATTTCCTCTGAAAATGTCGACATCCATTTTTAGCGAAAGCACTACAATGGAACACGAGCTGGCTGAGCGTAGAGGAAGTGAGGAAAAATAAGGAAAAAAAGTGTATGAAAAAATGCTAGAGAGCTAGTTAAGCCAGTCAAATCGCTACACACCGCTCCAAGTAATTGGTCTGCGTTTAAATTAAGTTAATTCTGAGGTGGGCTTGTTTGCAGGCATAGGCGTTCCAAACTTACCATTAAAGACCAAGCGAAACGAATCCAACAAATATTGACGAAGGATTGACGGGGCTAGGAGGAATGTCGTAGAAGAGTTTCCGTAAGCAAACTGACGTAAAAAGAGTAAGCAAGTTAACGAAATTTTTAGGTTAGTAAAAATTTATAAGAAATAGAGATAAGGATACGGACAAAGGATTAATGTGGCGTTAATCAATCCTTTTTGGGATGCGCCATTCTGCTTCTACCGGATGTGGTTGAGTCGCATGCGTATTTGGCCACACAATGACTTGCGGCAGCGAGCAGATGAACATGTCAGCGCTCTATCCTTCCCAGACAAGTCTGGTACTAATTCACAGAGGCAGGAGGGATCGGGGCTTTGCGGGAAGTCCGAACCAAGAACCTGCTATCGGGTGCACGCGACAGCCAGCACCTCCTCGGCCTGCGCTACAGGCGCCCTTTAAATTTTTTAGCAACTTAAAATTACCAATTAGTTTATAATAATTACTTGCTAATAATGAAATTCAGATATAAGAGTTAATTTGTCTGTTGTGAAGTCGGCCTGGTGGTATGAAAACGAGGATCGCTGCTATTTTAAGCCACTAACTATTGGCAAAATCGATACAATCGATCAAAGTTAATTGTGTGAAGCACTTCATCCACTTTTTTGGATAATGTCGAGATATGCTTTAAAATCAATAAATCAAATGTCAAAAGAACTCCAAACGTTCACGAGTGCGTTCAATACAACACAACGAGTTAGTATACGAGAGGATGTTTCTTTGGAAAAGGGAATCCTATTCGGTTAATGGGGTGTTGACTGCTTTGGTTCGCTTTTCTAGTGGTTACACGCTGTCTTCCATAGATGCTGAGTTTATTAACGTACAGTTCCAGAAGCATCCCGCCCTACGATGGACCTGAGAATCCCCAGCTAGCCAGTGCCACAACGAGATTGACCACATCATCTTCAGCCGTAATTATTGCTTAGCCGTTCTGTGAAACTTTTTTGTGAAAGTCCTGAGCAAGAGTTGTGACGTTGCTTGTACATAAACTCTGAACATTGTTGGAATAACATAGTAGGCATGAGAGGTCCGCAAGTGAGAACGATGCATTGGTTCACTCTGGCACGTGACAGGAGCCAATGTAGCGCTGGGAGACTGCACGAGACGGTTGGCGATCTATGGGACTACAGGAGATACGTGGAAGGTGATCATGGAGAGAATTTTTATTGTTCAAGGATGCACGCAGAATTGAGGGAACCTATAAGGCAATATATGGGCGCGTGTAGCGCAGTCGGAGGAGGCGCGACTGTCGCGTGCACCCGATACCAGGTTTCTGGTTCGGATTTTCCGCCCAGGCCAACCAAGCCTTCCATCCCTCCGGGGTCGGTGAATTGGTACCAGACTTGTCTGGGAAGGATAAAGCGCTGACTTGTTCATCGGTTGGCCACCGCAAGTCATTGTATGGCCAAATACGCATTCATCTATATCGCCTCCACGACATCCCGTAGAAGTAGAATGCGCTGGCGCATCCCAGAAGGGATTGAGTAACGCCGTCCTCTATCCTTTATTAGGCAATATAAAACAGTTTTTGCCGCAGAGGTTGTGTTAGCCCTAGTTTATACTTGCGCCGCTACGTGGCGCGGCACCACGATCGCCATAGATATCGATTTTTCGCGCCGTCGATATCCATCCTGACCATCGTGCCGCGTCGCGCAGCGGCGCAAGTGTAAACTAGGGCTTAGGTACTCGTTTTTTTTAACTGTTATGCACGTTGAATGAGTAGAGAAGAATATAGAGTACGAAAACATGGATTAAGAAAAATGATTTTCTTTGATTTTTCAGAATGATTTCTTCAGATGCAAGGAGTCCCTCTCGCTCCAGTTACATTTAGAAGGGTAGTAGGCGAAAAGAGAGAACATTCCGAGATCCGCTAGTTCCACACAATATATCACAGCTTCTTTTATAAACATCGAACTTGAACAGCTCGTAAATAGCGATTCAGAGGAGAAATCAGAAGATGGAGACTAGCACTTATAGAAAAACCGGTACTCCTTTTTTGGAGTTTACAATCGTTGAGAAAGCGATAATTTCAAGTTCGTCGAGTTTGCGATCAAAGCTGTTATTATGGCCTCAACCATCCCTTCATCCCATTCCACATAACATCTTATGACACGCTCACGTTATTTTTACATACCCGCTACAGCACTTAAGGCAGAGCAAAAATAAATTCACGAATTGCTTCCTCTTTGAGCACAGAATAGGTGAAAATAACTGAAGGGTGGGGATAACAATGCTTCTGGATGCGCCACACATTCTACTTCTTCAAGCTATCGTGGAAGAAATACACATGAATATTTAGACTGCAGTCTGGTCGAAGGAGGCGTCGGCTGTCGATTAACCCTTTCACGACATTGTCCGACGATGTCGTCGGGCACCATCATAAAAACAGTTCATGCATCAAGCATTTAATAGTACAGTATTAATCAATGGGCCCACTAATGTCTACGGTCAAGACGGTCCTCGGGAAACTTCATTCGTCACTGATTTTCTTATTTAACAAATAATACAAATAAAATAATTCAAATAATCACCGCGCGGGAAAAATGCGCGCTGTCCCACGCGGCAGTCACCCGAAAATCGCGCGTGTCGTGAAAGGGTTAAAACCGGCTCCAGTCTCCTGGTCCCGCCCAGGCCAACTATTGGCAGGGGAGGTACGAGAACAACTCCATTCGGAGTGTCCGCGATCTGGTCCGAGTTCGCTGCCATCCACACTTTTAGACATAAGGTACGGTTATCCGTTGGTGTTGGGTTCACCTATACGAGCCATGTTCTCTTATCTAAGAACCAACAGCAAAATAAACACACATAGCTGTTTGAAAAAGTGCAAAGTAATTCTAAACGAAACAATATTATTCCATACGTACACGTGCTTTCATGCGTTCCCAACTCTAGAATTTGAAGCGAGTTTCAGAAGCTCCATACTCTCAGTTCACGATGAAATATAAATGACATTTGCAGCGTTTTCAAAATCTTGCCAGGAATGTTTGGAATCAAGGCCACAAATTTTTACAAACTTGCTTCTTCAAAAGAAAGAGGTGAAATCGGAAAAATATTAGGTTTCCATATCCACCTAACATATTGCCCTTCTTAGATAACTGACCATGAGTTGACGTCGTTAGTGTCCTCCCTTTACCTCTAGTAAATATTTCGGCTTGCAGACGGGAGCTTGTGCATCGACTAGTGAATCATGTTCTCATTCTTACGCCTTCTGGCATTCTATTAGGTTGTCCGGAATGTTCTCGGCGTTTTGCGTGCTTCACTTTGAACTACCACAATTTTCTCGAATTTTATCGGGTTTAGTCGAAATAAGACCGACCGCTCGAATCAGCACACTTTTATCAACGAGCCCCCGTTCGACTTATTCCATCAACGAAAAATTTGGGTGGTGCGGGATTCGACGAAATCCGCCGAAGCAGTTTTAGCTTGGTCCTGATTGGTGAAAGTTTTACCTGCGAGGATGTTCTGAAAGTGTTTGAAAAGGCGGTGGTCGGTTCGAAACGTCTGGAGAATATGATCGGTGAGGCAGAAGTTCACCCCTTGATTCGTTCAATTTTCGAATAGCGAATTGCGAAACGTGTGGGCGGACGTTATCGGGCAAAAGAATCGGGCCTCTTCTGTTGACCAATGCTGGCTGAGGTTGACGTAATTTTCGGTGCAGTTCGTCGATTTCCTTACAGTAGGACTCTGCTGTGATCGTATGGCCTGGTGCCAAAAAGTTGTAATGGATCACACCGGCCGCCGACCACCACACAATGACCATAACCTTTTTTTGGTGTAGGTTCGCCTTTGGAAAATGCCTATGGGGTTCGTCAGCGTCGAGCCACTGTCCGGAACGGCACCAACTTTTCGAGCTTTTAGTTACCAAAGGCGTTTCAATGCATCCGCAACTGCAGTTTTACTACGTCTAACTCTTCGCGAACTGTTTGAGAGGATTCAGCTTCCACGGTTTTCTTCAACTCGTCGCCCAGGATTGCTCCAGGTCGACCGCTGCGGAAGTCACCTTCGAGGCTGGAATCTCGGTCCGAAATTCACTGAACCACTGGTGCACAGTGCTTTCTCCAACACTATTGGACCCCCACACTTGTTGATCTGCTGAGCTGTCTCGGCTGTTGCCCCAAATTGATGTCAGAACAAAATATCGCTCGGAACTGCATACTTCGATAAGCCCTTTAAGAACAGAAATGTAAAACAACGTTGAAGCATAATTTATTCGCTCAGATAGAGCGAACAATTCTGTACAGAAAGTAGCATTAATGCGCAGGTGCAGGGTGAATTTTTACTTAATAATAGACGAATGAAAAATAGTAACAGTAAAACGCTGAAAACTTTCCGGACAACCTATTATTAGTATAATCATTGCTATTATTATAACCATGTAAGGACGGTGAACGTATTATAGAAGTAAGGTTCTTACCGTGGCGATGAACGCATTAGCGGAACGAGAAGCAGAGCTCGACACGGCAAAACACCCTCTGAAAGCACGACTAGCGAACAGCTTAAAAAGTGGTGATTCCAAGGGCTTAATGTTGCGTCTGTGTTTTTCTGGCAACGCGACAGATCTCACTAGCGGCGTATTACTCATATTGATGGCTTGACAGCTTTTTCAAACGAAGACCCCTCCATCCACTGAATGCAGAGCTCTAGAATCGACACTCAGTAAACACAAAGCCGTCTGTCAAATCTGACAGCATCGAGCAACTCCGTCGGCTGCAGTGTATGGAAGGATAAACGTGGACGCCTGGATTGTCGTAGAAAACTGCAACGAGTATTCCCATCGAGGGCCACTGTAGGTTATTTGTTGATTGATTGATTTATGTATTTGAGGAAATAGGTGAATCAGATGATAAAACTGGCAAAACTTATACTTCACAGTGTTCGTTGTTCGTTTTATTAACAACAAGATTGAAAAAACATGCAAGAACGGCGGAGTGGCGTTCCATCCACCGCCCTTTAAACAGAGGCGTGGCAAATGTCTGCGTCTCCACTATCTCGTAAGGCAGCCAGTGGACCTCTCGAGCAAGCCCAGAGGGTTGGAGGTGGGTGTGCCAGGGGGACGAGGGGGTAGAACGACTCTCTCCCTGCAAGAACATAGGGGAGGAAGAACATAAACACCTCCTTCATTTTAGCTCAAAGTTCAACGGTTGTTTAAGGTAGCCTTTAGAGTTTCGTTATGATAATCTCGTGTACTTTTTTAAAGCTACGACGATACTATAACAGTTAGGATATGAGATATGCGGATTGGCACCATTCCCGTTGAGGCGTCGGTTCCAAGTTTTCTTTATTTCAAAAAAAAAACTAAAACTTTCCAAAAATAGTTTGAAATCGAATAATTTCAAAAGCCTTACGCTAGAGCAGAAATGAAGTGAACAAATTAGGACAAGTGTAAGTGGTAGAAAGCAGCATGAATAAACCTCAGATTAGAGTGTGCCATACATTCTCTTCTACTGGATTTCCTGGAGGCAATTTGAATGGGTTTTGATGTACAATGAATTAAGGTGGTCACTCGACACGAAAATCAGTATTTTATCCCTCGCATAAGAATCCAACCCCAATTTGCTCACCCCGGGCTGGTTGGCTTGGGTAGGCCCGAACCAAGAGCTTTCGACAAGGTTCCATTAAATAAACTGATCTACCAGCTGCAGAAAATCGGTGTTCATCCAAGGACAATTAAGTGGATAAAAAACTTTATAAGCGACAGATCCTTTCAGGTTAGAGTCAACGATTCATACTCCGAATCCATTCCAGCTACCAGTGGGGTCCCACAAGGAGGTGTTCTCTCACCAGTTCTTTTTATCATCTACACTTCCATGATTCCCTCTCTGGTTGAAGAGTTTGGGGTCACCTGTAAAATGTTTGCTGATGACATTAAAATATACAGAAACATCGTTGAGGAGGATGACCACGCTGCCCTCCAGTCTGCAACAGATGCTGTTGCGGATTGGTCAAGGAGGTGGGAGCTTCCCTTATCAGGTGAAAAAACCAAAGTGCTTCATCTTGGACAGCAATACAACAGAGACTCTTATTGTTTTGGTGAACAGCAACTCAATAATACGCTTTTTTACGTGACCTAGGATTTATTCTAAATACTAAACTTTCCTTCAGTCAGCACTGTGATTGTACGGCCAAGAGAGCTGAAAGAGTTGTGCATAATATATTTAAATCTCTGAAAACTAGTTCAATAGCGCATTTATTATCCGCATACAAGGCCTACGTGAGGCCCATGCTAGAGCATTGTACTACGGTGTATGGTCCTACCACTAAGAGAGATGTCGCCAGATTGGAAGCTGTGCAAAACAGTTTTACAAGAAAGCTCTGGATCAGAGTATATGGGTGTGACTATAATAGCATTCCTCCGGCGTCAGGAAGGAACAAATTCTTCAATTTACGCACTCTTGCTTGCCGCCGAAGAAAGTTCGGTTTGGTAATGGTTTATAAGATGATAAAAGGCATGGTGGGTCTTCCCCTTAACGAATTCCATTCAATGTCTCATTCCAACACAAGAGGCGCTCAGTGGAAGATCCTAGTTTCTAGGGCTAGTAGCAACATAAGATCTTCTTTTTTCCCAAATCGAGCTGGCAATGAATTCCTGAAATTCTCTAAGAAAAATGGATTACCAAATTCTATAGGGCAATGCAAAGTCCTCATTGACAGGTATCTGCAGAAAGTTTCTTAGAAGTTTGGTTTGGTCAATTATGGTGTTATACTAATTGCATCCTCCTACTTTCTACTCGTATTCTCTGTTTTGTGTTGATTTCTGTTGTGCTTTTTTGCGTGGATTACTACGTACAATAAATAAATAAATAAATAAATAAATAAATAAAGGTGCACGACAATTCCTCCTACTGCACTACCACGCGACCAATAACGCTCAACTTAAAGCAGCCAGAAATGAAGCCAAGCTTCACACACAAATTCTTTCTTCGATGTGTGCTTATTCTAAGATCTATCCTAACCGGAGGGGAGGTGTTTAACTAAAAATTACGCAGCCGTCAGACTTGAGACTTACGAAGTCGCTTCAAGAAAACAAAATAGGAACCAAAAAGCAAGCAAACACGCTTCACGAGGACAACACAACATAGGAACAAAGCAAGCAAGCAAACAAACAAACAAGAAACACGGTTGTAAGGACGTCTCGGCGCATTCAAGTACAGCTGACCGATTTGAGGGAGGCACATAGTATTGTCTGTTTACAACCGTGGCAAAACTGAACGCGACTTTTTTGCGAATTTTTTTTAGCCCTGGCCTTATTTTGTTCTCTAGAAGTCGCTTTGTGAATCCCTACTCAATTTGTTACATAATTTATATTTATGTCCCCCCCCCTTGAATAGGGTAGGCCCACTTTTTATTCTTCTGTACACGATGTTCTTAAATGGAATCTTTGTTATCGGTCAAACGTCTCGATCCTGTCGCTTGCAGTGGTCAGGAGCTCTACCGCTGTTCTGTAGCGCTTACGCTACCAGCCAAAATTAGTAATGAATCTGAATTCTTTCCTTTTTTTGTCACAGCTTAGATTGAACAATAATTTCTTTAGAATAGTACCCACCTTTCCAAGCAAAACTTTTCAACCACTTTACATCCCTCTCGTCTCATAAATTTTTATTTATTTATTTATTTACACTCATAGGTTTGCCACAATGTGAAAACTGTAACAATTCATAGAGAGAAGAACATCATCGTGATATCAAGAAAGGAACAATAAGCAAGGAACGATCAATAAGGGATTAATAGCAAGCCGAGACACAACTACATATGTAGTGAACTGAAAAGCTTGACGCTTTTGTGATTTAGGCTGATCCTGAAATGCCTCATAAAACTAACTTAAAATCAGAAAAGGTCTACTACTCAGATCAAGAGTTCAACTACAGTCCATCAAGACTGGCAAGGAAATACTGCGGGTCCACTTAGATAACTTAAAAGACTACAAAGAATGCAAAAAAAGTTAGTGCGCGATGAATTATAATGAATGACGGATATTCGTCCATGTTTTCATCCAGAGACCTAGAGCGGCATGCACTTGTAGATGCGAACACCATGGGATTAAAAACGGCGCACATCTCGAATAACATATGACGTTGCACTATGTCGTATCGCCCATGGAGCACTTCTTCGACAGCTCCGGGCCGCTGAGTAGCAATTTTTCAGTGCCCTGCTCCCATGAGAAGACAGCCCTTATTCATTTCACATGAGGTGCCCGCAATCGTCATCTACTACAGCAATTTGAAGTCTTCCTCATTCTCCGTCACATCTCCCTTTGGAGCAGCAACACGCTCTAGACTGCACTTCGAGGGAGGTCCACTTGGACCTTCAAAGTGCAGTCTAGAAATGGAAATCGCGTCAGGACTTTGCCAGAGTGGATGAAAGAGAATCCGCGCTCGACTGGAACTTCCATTATTCTCAACACAAGAGAGTTTGCAGACGACGAATCGATGAACACTGTTGACAAAGTGAAACAGCGAGGAGGTCCAATACTGTTCCTAAACGATTTTCGTCTTGAACGCTCTTTTGGAAGTTCCCAAAGTCCTGTCCTAGCAAACAAGGAAACACTGAGCTTGATGCCATACATTGAGCTCGGGTAAGCGATAAGAAAGAGAGCGAAGGGTCGAGGTCGAGGTTATCGAATGGCCGAGTTCTGAAGGTAGGCTTTTATTTGTTCATAAATGCGGGTCTAATCATAATATCTGGGCCGGATTCATCAATAATTTACAGCAGTTTGACAGAGAAAATTATTGCCGAAATCCCTGATATCGCTGCTTATCAAGCGATGTGGATAAGCCGCGTTAGAGTTCTCCGCCGAGAAATTTCCGTTAAAGTTATGTAAGTTGTTGATGAATCCTACCCTTGTTTGGGTTATTTACTATTTCGCCATAAAAGTCTAAAAGATCAATCGATATTGAGTGGTTCATCGATTCTTTCGGTATGTTGCCCACATCAAATGGGGCTCAGACTGAACAGAGCTCTCAGTAACGAAATGTGAGGCTCGCATCAATTTACGCGGACCGACAATCAGAAGGGCATAGGAACAGACGAGCAGAGCACACCTATCATTAAATTATTTCCTTATTTACTATTCACTTATTTGCTTTCAAATGTTTTAAAAGTCAGAAGTCAGAACACGTCGAACGAAATGAAGGAGAAGACGCACTGACCAGTAAAACTTTGGAATGCGGCACGAATTCTACTTTCTTAGCCAGGGCCGCAAACAAAAGATAGAGGATTTTATTAAGTTGTCGGATTACGAACGTCGTTTTGCTCAAAAAAAATTTGGCTACAAGAAAAGAAAGACCATACCTTAATACAAGACGTAATCTCGATAATTATCACTGACATGTCGCCAACGTTCCCGCAAAGAATCGATGCCTTTTTTGAAGAACTCCGCTTGCTGCGACTCGAAAAATTGGACACCCAAATTTAGACTTCGTCATGGTTCTTGAATTTTTTCTACTCCAAAGCATTCTGTACCGACCGCAAAAGATGGCGGTATGATGGCCCATGATCTGGGCTATAAGGCGGGTGAGGCCGAAGTTCCCTGCCAGTTCTTCAATTTTTTTGCAGTGTGATATTTGCGGCGTGCGGGCGAGCCTAGTCATGGAGGAATTTCACAGTTGCTGTGTCACTCCTTGCTGACGCAGTGCTTGGCCCACGCAGCTCAGGTGTTCTTTGTAAAGTTCTTCCGTAAATGTTTGGCCTGGACCCAGCACACCAAAATGCACCAGACCTCTACTGCACCACCAAACAGAGAACATGACTTTTTCCGTGAATGTCAGGCTTCGTCGTTGTCTTCATGACCCCACGGGGTCTCTAGTGTGGTATTGTCTGTCTGTTGATCCTCTTCTCATCCGACGTCTCGATAGAGTCATAGAAACCGCTGTTCTTGGTTTTGCGGATGAGAACTCCAGCGATGGCCATCTCGAAAACGTTGAAACCATATTTGGCGCTCACGTAATTATGGACTTCGCTACCAAATACTTCAGAGAAGATGCGATGAGCCTCTGCAACAGTTCTTTCTTGCTTGAAGTTCTACAGCAAACAAACCCGCACTAGTTACTTTTGCTCGACCATCGTTAATCTAAAAAAAATCTTCACAAGGGTCAACGGATCGGCATGGAACTTTGGGGAAAGATGCCTTCGGAAATGCTCGTTAGACTCGTAGTGTTACATGATCCCAGAAATAACAATAGCAGAGAAATGACAAATCGAAAGCAGGCGACATTTATAATCTGACAACTTAATAGGATGTGCCACACATTAGACTTCTGTCGTGGGGGCAACGCGTATTTGGAAGATACAAGGGATAGCTGTGACCAGCCTATGTAGAAATCAGTGCATTATCATTCCCGGGCGAAGCTGCCACCAAACCGGAGAGATAGAGGGTTGGTAGGCCTGAGCGGAAAATCCAAACCAGGAACCTGGAATAGGATCACGAGGTGAGTTGTTGCAAAGTTCAGAAGCTTTCCCAGAAGATTGCGCTTTACGTACAGTACATAGGAGTATTCAACCAACCTCTCACACTATAATGTAGCCGCTCCACGTAATTTTCGCAGACACGAAATCACTTAAGGATTGCTCTTGAAGACTCGGCGAACGTAATCACGCAAGGCCGTCAAGAGAAGACTGAACTGCGTCGCAGCCGAGAATTTCTTAGGACGATGACAAAGAAGGCTTCAAGAACTTCATGAGACAGTCTTTGCTAGCACTTAAGTGGTAGAAAAGAAAGAGGCAAGTGCAGAGAAAGGACCACGCCTAATCCGTTGGACTGAGAAGTCACTAGTGCATTCCAAGGGCCTATTTCTTCAGACACAAAGAACAAGCAGATATCTTTCTCTGTGGAAGTGGCATGAGAAAGAAATGTGGGACTTCCGCACGGAGCATTTGCATCACCAGTCCACCTGTACTAACTACATTGACCAAATAAATAGGATGATTGGGAAGGGCGTTGCTAGCACTTTGCCTTAGCATCCATCCTAGGTAGTTGTTAGCAGCATAAAAGTGCACACTTCAAGCACTGACCTCTCGGAACGTCTGATGAGCTTCCCAGCAAGTTCGCATAGCTTACCAGAAGTGTAACTTGAAGTTACGCCACAGGAAAGGCTCGCTCAAAATGAATCCCATGGGCACTGTGGAATTATCAGACGCAATCACGAAGTTCTTATAGAGAGGAGCTCTACTTCGAATGATTGGATGGATGTGTCACGAAGTATGAAATCGAACTAGAGACTTGTGAAATGAATCAGATGCATGAACAATGAAGAGTGACAAAGAGGTGACATGCCCCGAAGAAATCTGAATTGCCAAGGATATAAAAAAGGATAAAGGACGGCGTTTCTCAATCCCTTTTGGGATGCGCCAGCGCATTCTACTTCTAAGGGATGTCGTGGAGGCGTGTTGAATGCGTATTTGGCCATACAATGACTTGCAGTGGCCAGCCGATGAACAAGTCAGCGCATTATCCTTCTCAGACACGTCTGGTTCCAATTCACCGACCCTGGAGGGATGGAAGGCTTGGTCGGCCTGGGCGGGAAATCCGAACCAGGAACCTGGCATTGGGTGCACGCGACAGTCGCGCCTCCTCCGACTGCGCTACACGCGCCCCGCTAAGGATATATAATAAATAACTAAGTAAATAAATAAATAAAGTGTTCAGGATCCTATGTGTTGCCACATCTGGAACATTCATATGGAAGTTGAACATTTCTTCAACATAATACAGGATATCACAAATGTGCCCACCTCACTATATGCTATCACAGCTTGAATGGTCCTGGTATTTTGATCATTTTGGCTGCTTTCGCAGACTATTTAGAAGAGCGGCCAATCGAAATTCTCATAGCTGGTTTACTGTTAAAACCGCGTTGTACACTTGCTAGCAATGTTTATTAGAGTGGTATAGTAAATTCCAAAAAATTACGTGGAGTGAGCCGTTTTCTGAACCCTACTTTCTCGAATGCTTCGATCACAAAATTCGTTTTGTCTACAAAATTTCGACGTGATGTTACCTGCCAAGTCGAAATTAGGAAATTTGAGAACTGGGTAACCTGTCCATTTTTTGACCTGGTAGTCTCTTGGAGGAGGCATACCTATCCTTGAAGGGACTGCGGAAAATAATGTATTGCACCAAGATTGGGTGCAATACATTGGGATGCAGAGAATGGGTTAGATTGGGTGCATTATCGGTAAAATTTCGATCAATCCCTCCATAGAACCACTCGTATCTTTGAAATTCTTTCTTCAAACCACTCGGATCCTCGAAAACGCAATAAACTTATGGTGGACAAGCCAAGTTTCTGCCGAACGAAACGTATTTCGTAGCTTCGTCTTGTCAGAAATAGGAGACTGTCTCAGATGACAAACGGACCTCTTGATGGAACGCGGCTCAGTAATTCTTACCTTTGGGTTCACCTACGTGTCAATTAGTATCGGCTTTCGGCTCATCGCTCCCTTCACAGCCTTATACGCAACAAGTACGATAGCGTATACATGACCGGGCGCGTGTGTCGCAGTCGGAGGAGGTGCCGGCTGTCATGTGCAACCGATACCAGGTTCCATGGAAAATCCGCCAAGATTAGCTGTGATCGTTCGTCTGCTTTCTGCTGTTGTTTCTGTTTTTCCCTTATGTGGCGCGTCCTTTGACGTATTCATAAATAAATAAGTAAATAAATAAATAAATAAATAAATCCTTCCAGCCCCCGGGGTCGGAGAATTGGTGCCAGACTTGCCTGGGAAGGATGAAGCGCTGACTTATTCATCGGCTGTCCACCGCAAGTGGCCAAACACGCACTCATCCCGTCTCCACGGCATCACATAGAGGCAAAATGCATGGCGCATCCCAAAAGGGATTGAGTAACGCCGTCCTTTATCCTTTTATACATAACCAACCTTTAACATTGTGACACATGATGCAATAGGCAAGGCGTAATCTCTGCATCAAAGCATCCTTCTTCTTTTCCGAGATGTTGCCTAGGTAATTCGAACTCGCATTTGGTCTATAAAATGACTTGTGATGGCCAGTCGATGAATATTCATTTATCTATTTATTTATTTATTTTGTGCGTGAAGACCCACACAGATAAACAGTTCAAGTAGAGCTAACAAACAGCTTTTAGAACGACAATGAACAAAGCAATTTGAAGTTACCAAGATGGGATCAACTAATCGTAAGAAATGAATATGACAGTGTTTCGCCCTTTCTCGTCGCGTCAACTCTGAGCTTATCTGACCTTGTGCGTGGAAGGTTTTGTTAGCCCAGGTGCAAGAAGAATCTAAAAAAAATCGATTCGAAGGGTATTTCTTAACCCCTCCTGTAGTAGGAGGCGATTTGAATGGGTATTTGGCCCATAATGACTTGCGGTGGCCAACAGATGAACAAATCAGCGCTTTATCCTTCCCAGACAAGGCTGGTGCCAAGCGTCTCCGAAAGGATGGAAGGTTTGGTTGGGCTGGGAGGGAAAGTCCGAACCAGGAACTGGTACCGGGGGCACGCGACATCCTTCCTTCCCACGATTGCGCTACACGTGTCCAATTGTATGGCTTAGATAAGCGCTGGGCATTCATTCGCCATAGGTAATGAGCACTGCCTTTTTTCTATGTAAATGAAGTAGATAAAAATAAAGCGCCAGATTAAATTTTTTGTTTCGCCTCGCCGTTTTCATTCAGATAATTCAAAGAAACTTATCCCACACAGTAGAACATGGAGAATGAGTAAAGATTATTGTCCTAATTTATTTTTTATTTCCGTCTTTTACCAGTCCTAGACAAGCCTGCTGGCCTGCCGCCAATAAGTCGACCTCCGAGGGGTGGATTGCTTGGTTGGCATATGCGGATACCGTCGAACGAATCGATTCGGGATGCATGCGAGCCGGCGTCTCCTCCAACTGCGCTACATGCGCCTATTTAAGCTACAATGTAGAAAATATAAATAAAAAAATGATAAAAAAATGAAAATAAAATAAACGCGAACATCGAACTCGAAAAGTCCATGATGGCTGTGGTTGTACATTGAAAAAGTACTCATCAGATATCAGAATTGCTTTCCAAGGCACTGCTATAAATGAAATTATAGTGATACTCCATGACGGCGCAATCTCGTTAACTTGTCGTTTCCCCGTTCTTACGCAGTTTCTGATAAAGTCTAGATTATTAATGAGCATTATTCAATTTCCAACGAGAAGTGTCGATTAGGAGACTTCGATCAATATCACCCATAGGTTTGCTACATGAGGAAACTGGATTCCTGGGTTCAGATAAGGAGAAAAGACAATAAAGGGTGGGTTGTTCAATCCTTTTGTGACGTGTCAGCCTTCCACAGATGCTAGGACTGTGGACGAACTTTGAATGCATTTTTTGGTCCACAGCGACTTGCGGCGTTAGGGGATAAGCTAGATAGCGCAGTGTTCATAGCAGAAGAGTATGGATCTGCTTTCGACGGAGCCGAAGACATGACTAGTCTGAGTGGGAACTTTAGTTGTGCTCGAACGAATAAATTCGAATAATTATTCGAACAAATTTATTCGAATACTCGAATAGTCGAATAGTATTCGATATTTCTAGGTTTTCGAAAATTCGTTCGAATTCGACGTTGATGGCTAGAAAAGGTCGAATGTTCGTTCGAATTCGAAAATCAATTGTTTCAGCATTTTCAAAAAAATTTATTCGAAAACCGGGTGACTTTATTCGATTACAGAATACATTTTCAATCTTTATGCACAGAAACTGATTCGAACAATCTGCTCTGCTCTACTATTCAAATATTCGAATATATGAAAATGGGGCTTATTCGATTTTCGATCATTCGAAAAATTGACGAGCGAATAAATTCGATCGTTCACTCGCTCAAAAAATGTCGACGTCGAATCTTTCCGTTCATTCATTCGTTCGATAACATTTCTCAAAAGCACAACTATAGTGCGAAGCAAGCCTTAATCCAACTCCAGTTTGAATCATTTCTATCAAGACCGTCAGCTTAACTTGTTCCATGCTGGATCAGCGGCCTCTCTCCTCGACATATGGGTGAGCTCTGATAGTTCCCACGAGGTATGAATGTTGCATTCGATTAAATAGCGCCGGTGGTGTAGTGGCGTAGAGCACTCCCGCCCGGTCGTCAGGAGGTGCGGCTTCGAGTCCCGCCCGACGCTAGAGTTTTGATCGCAACAAAACATCGTTGTGCAAGCTATAATCGATTCGTACTGCCAACCAGGGCGGCATCTTCTACTGGCTGCGCCATACACCGACCCTCATATCTGTTAAGATGAAGCAAAACAGGTCAATTCTTCTGAATCGATTGGCTTCACAAAAGATTTTCATTTAAATACACATTGTATGAGGCAACATGTTCGCGTATTCATGGGATGCGCCATGCATTCCATTTCTACAAGAATAGAAGCAGATGCAATTCCATGCGTAAAAGATATTCAAGATTTCATAGTTCACCAACAGCAGAAAACTCAATCCTACAACAATCACAACCAAACAGTAACAGCTAACAACAATATTAACATGTTTGTTTCGCCTCTAACTTCATGCTAAATATGCTTAAAAGTGGTTCTCCCAAGACTCAGAAGTCCTAAAAAACTTCGGTTTTCTACACATTTTGACTGAATCAGGATCAACTGCTATAAGAGTGAGATGTCCTTACAAAGGCGTTTTGTTATGAGCGAAACTCTTGCGCCAGGGTGGTACACCAACCCATACCATCTGCATTCCGGGCAGGTTGCCGGCCCATTTCAACACCACTGTTGTTTGATCCGGCGCATGACCTCAAGATATTCGCAGTATCATGTTTGTTGGTGTAATGGTGTTTCATCTTGTGCGCAAAGCAGAGGGTGCGGGCTTGAATCCCGCCTGACGCAGGAGTTTTTGTTGCAATAAGACATACTTACAGTGAATCCATTTCTACGGTCTCGGCCACAAAACGACTTTCAGCTTTCCGGTGAGAAGCAAATAAGCTTGTTTTCCTGCCCTATCAAGACTACTGCAATTTCGTCTACTCAAGGGTTGGGGAATGGATCTCCTGGTGAGGCTGCAGGGGTCTCGAACCATGGAAGGAGTCGAGTACATGCAACTATCCGCGCCTGTTCTTTCTGCGCCACATTTGAGACACTAATGAAATCCGCGCTTTTAATACAAGAGAGAGTTTCATTTAAATGCTTAAGATTTTCCGCTTGAAAAGTTATTTAATTTGTCTAATAGTTTTTGATGTCCAGGAACAGCAGTTTTATTCAGTCTTCCAAGCGATAGAGTTGCACACAAGATTTGCAACTGAAAAATCCAACAGGATACTGTAACGAAAAATCCGACATGAAGTACCTTGAACTCAATTAAGGAAGGGCGAACCAGCAATGAAGATCTGCGCAGCGATATTCAGCGACATGAACAGCAACGGTTGTTTAACGTTCTCTCAAAATGAAGGCACGATCAGACCCCCCACGGAGGCAATTTTGGAAAAGGTCCTAGAAAGCTGAAACGCCTTCAATTCACAGTGGTTCGTTGTGTAAACAGGAGTGGAATGGCTGAAAGGTTCGACTAATGGAAGACGGGAGGCCACCGTTGCCCCTGAGGGATATCGTTCTCGTGGCTTCTCTTTCTGGCCTCCTACATAATTCGCAGAAACGAATCAGTTCAAGCTGTTAGAGGGATGTTTAGTTGCGATCGAAACTATTGCACCAAGCGGGACTCGAACTTTCGCCTTTTGCTTTTCGGGCAGTGATGCTACGCCTTACACCACCATCGCTGTTCGACCGAAGAGAACATCTACGATAACTTCGTATCGACAACGTATTAGCACTGACGCGTGATACAGGTATCAGCTGCTGGTTCATGATAGTGTTGACGATCTGTTCGGTCAAACAGCGCTGGCGAGTAATGCGTAGCACCCTTCTGCCCAGGAAGCAGGTTGTGCGGGTTCGAGCCCCGCCTTGCGCAAGAGTTTTGATCGCAACTATAGATTCTTCTAACATCCTTCTACCTTCTGTGCTAGCTGCGAAAGGCTTAAGAAAAAATTAAAAACATCGGAGCTGCTTGTTTCGACATTTGATATGAGATAGAGAGTGGATACTGTAAGACCTCAGGAAGCTACTCTCATTGCAGTCGACAGGACGATGTGATGGCCAGCCGATGACACGCTCACAATTGTCGGCGCTAGGCAAAATTTAGTAAATTCAATTGATTGTTGTTTGTCGACGGATATTTTTTAGTGCCGATTGGTGGTGGACGATAGGTATGAAAATTGATATCGCTTATCAATGTTCGACTTGATTTTACGGACGAAAGGACAGACACACATACGGAGGATCTATCCTAGTCCGGGGAGCACATAACTAAAAGGTAGGTAACAGAATGAAGTGAGACTACCGAGCGGCTCCTAGAGAACGAGCTGGAACCTAAAAGAAATCAAAAACGAACGAACAAACAAAAAAAAATCGCCGGGGTTTACAACCGTCTCGGCGGGCAAAGAGCGACGGAATGGAGGCATGCCGCGTGCTGACCGCCGCCTGACATGTCATAACCGGGATCTAATATGGTGAATAGGGCGCACGAAGCCACATGCGGCGTACTGACCGCCTGACATGTTATAACCAGAGCCCGGATTCATCAAGCAATGGATATAGGTGGAGACACCGTGAGGGAATCGTACCCACTACCAGCAGTGGGTTGTGGGTACGATTCGCATTCATACAAGGAATCAAGGGTAAGGTACAACTAGGCCTCTCGCGAGAGCAGCTGATCTCACTGGAGCGTCATTTTGTCAAAGATTCGCGAACAAGTCGCGTATACGGATGTGCCCACGACGATCGGATCTGCCCACTGATATACCCACGATTTTGCGGGTAAGGTTTATCATAAATCGTGGGTATGTCCACATCGTGGGTATGTCCACCCCCTACACCCAGCATATCCGTTGGTATGCGCGTTGATGAATCCGGCCCGAGGATCCAATATGGTGAGGAGGGCACACAACTTTGCCGGCTTACAACCGCAACAAATGTAATTTTTTTTTGTTTGGGGTATTATGTTGTTGTGTAGGAGCCGCTTGGTAAGTCTCAAGTGGATTTGTTACATATAATACTTTTTAGGTATGTGGCCCCCCGGACTAGGATAGATCCCATACGGACAGTGAGACAGGCGGACACATGAACAACGTGCCAGACGAGCGACTAATTCTCTTCTAGAGAGTCGGACAATATAGCAGGAGCAATTTTTGCGGGACTCACCCAGCCCTAAAACTGAAGGGTCGAACTCACTCACTCACCCACAATCTCACTCCCTTGGTCCAAGCTTTGATTTTCTTTAATGGTCATCTGAACAGCCTCGGCTCTGATGGGCTCTGATGTGCAGAAAGGACTATCAGAGTCACTTGAGCGGATCAGAATCAAGGCTGTTCAGTTTATTAACAAGAATTGCAGACTTTAGAGACTTCAGACGGACTTGCAGACTTTAGACATTATTATGAGGTTTTCCAGGAAAAGCAGAGACAGTGCATTGAAACCTATTGGGAAATAATTGACAGTCATTATAAGCAGAAGCACGCCTAATTGGACTATTTGCTAACAAGTACAAACACACTTGCGTCGTCCATTGATTCAAATATGTGAAGGCGTACCAGATTAGGCTGCACAAATACAACGAAATTGGAGTCTTTGTAGAGAACAGTGTAGTTGAAAAAACCTCTTTAAGAGGGAACAGAAGTTGAACATAGTCGGCTGAATGGAATGGGGAGCAATCTGAGTGGCGGCAATCTGATCGGAAGATGAATAGTTGCGATGATAGCACTGAGCAGATCAAGGAAGTTCAGAATGTCACACGCTCCTTTCTTACAACGTAGGCATTGTTGCCCTCCCAAAAAATTCGCTGCTTATTTCCTTCTTCGCAAGGTCGTCGACCATGTTGAGTTCCCAACCTACATAAGTACACGTCGCTGGAGCATTCCGGGAATGTTCGTTCCGATGAGTGACAATGGGTCATCAGAAACTCATCTGTTATGAATATCGTTTCCGTAAGGTTCATCTTCAGGGAGATGCTTCCACACGCACCATTAGAACCGGTCATTATGCGCAGTGCACGGCAAATGCTCAGCGTTATGAGCACATTGTCGTCAGCATAACGTATATGAGGTACATAGCTAGCGATCGTCGATCTTCATGCCTATGTTCACCCTTTCTAGGTACACTTCACGGTGGCACTGAAGAGCTCCTCGGATGTTGTAATCGCTCGTCGAACCCTTCTTTGGCTCTATATTTTTCAACAACAGTTTTGCACGGTCAGCAGGTGAGGTCAACTTCCTGGGCAGAAGAAATGGTACAAGCAGGTCCTCTGAGTTGAAAAAAGACGGCGACACTATTCTGCCCACATGTAGAAGAGTCGATGCATAACATTATACATGCTCTGAAGCGTTATCTCTTCTCTGAACTGGTCGGTTTCACCGCTCGCCATTCAAGCGTTGTAGCTCTAAAGAGGAAAGTATGAAGCTCCTCTTGGAAACACGACTCTTTCTTCTTCTCCACCAAATTGTTTGATAGCTCACTTCCGCCGTTTTTTTAAAACGTCTCATTCTGAATTTCGCTGATCGTTTTTGCATAGTATTATACACCTTTCGAAAGAAGATGTTTTACTGCTGCAGAAGGTATACTACGCTTTTTTCTCGTTTCAATTTCGACAATTTTTTGCGATTGTTAAAAAATGGAAAAGCGAACTTTAACAACCTTTTTTTCTAACAGTTTTTGAACAGTGCCATATGTTATTTGAAAGGAATATTGAATGTATGATTTGTTCTTACTGTAATTCTAATTTGCTGCTTTTAATTAACGTCATCAAAACAGAATCCTACTATATATAATCAGCTAATGTCACGTGTCCGTCACGGGGAGAGGGGACTGGAGTCAAGAGATGCCTACGACAGTGCGGCGTATCCCAGCCGGGTTTTCTTTCAGCTTAACCATGGGAGGTTGGCGGCGAACATATCCTTGGCGGCGGATCGGCCAAGTTTACTATATATTCAAGGAAAACGCGTCAGGTATGGATGAAGACCAAGTGCAGAGCGTAGAGATGCAGAAGACGGTAGATGTCGTCCTACGTCGTAGGTATTCAGAAGACGTGTCGCAGACGTCATCCAACGTGCGTAGGGATTTATAATACATGCTGCGGACGTCGTCCGACGTGCGTATGGATTCAGAAGACTTGTCGAAGTCGTCGTCCATGGTGCGTATGGGTTCAGAAGACGTGCTGAAGACGTCGTCCAACGTGCTTAGGGATTCATAAGACAGGCTGCGGACGTCGTCCGATGTGCGTATGCCGAGTAAGAGTACCAGTAGGAGGGGAACCAGTAAAGAGGGAATCAGCAAAGGGGAACCACTGAGGGGGAATAAGGGGACCAGACCAGTTTCCCTCGGTGTCGCCAAATGTGCGCCGGGTTTCTAAAAACGGGTCATAGATATCGAGGCAACGTGGTGACATGTGAGTCGGGACCCAGTGAGTGCTTGACTGACTCTCTCTCTCTCACGAGCACATAGGAAGTATTAGCGAGGAGGGGGGAGGTAGGGAGGGTGACTATGGGATTCGGAGGAGTCGACCAATACCGATTAGTTTTAATTATTTTTCTGCAGATTGAGCACTTCGGATTGGGACTCTCATTATCTGTTTCTCGCCACATAGAGGACGGTCACTTCGAAGAATAAATCGTGTATATGCGATAGAGGGTGGATGGGCACAGGAGCCGTGAAGATTCTGCCCTACCATATCTCGCTGCACTAATCGGTATGTATAGTAGAACCATTTTTTACTGAGAGTAAAAGCTACTAAAAGTAAGGAGGCCTAAAGAAGAAAGAAGGAAGATTGGGGTTGTTCTATTTCAGGGGTTTGAGGGCAGAGCCCCCAACCAGACATTTGGCGGCCGCCAGGACGCGGAACGTCTGGTGAAAAAATAATCAAAGGGTCGGAGCTGTTGGTAAAATTATACATTAAGGTCCTGATTCTTCACTTTAATGCCCTTAAAATTACCGAAAATCAAAACGAGCAAAAAGCCAACGCAAATTCTTGTAGAGCAAGCCATCCTCTTTCGAATGGTTTGCAAATAAGCCCGAACTTTATCCTTATATAACGTAGTATTCTTATATGGCGTAGTGCCCGTTAGTGCTTTTCCTAGAAGTACTTCAATTTTCCCTGGTGCAGCAGATGTTTTCACTACCGCCTTTCAAAAGTTCAAAGTCCTATCAAACCGGAATGGTGCTGCAGGCATTAATCTTAACTCGTTTATCTGAACCTGTCTTTCTTCGCTGGATGTTTGGTGTGGTTAAATTATTGACCTCGAGAGTAATATCTTTCCCAGCTTTCGAAAGTCATGAAGTATTTCAGGAACAGCGTTAATTACAGAACTGTCAATTTTCTCAGTTTTCTACTCTAGTTGGTCCTTGATTTATTTCGTTCCTTTTTCTTATTATTGCGTTTTGACATAATGACGGTGAATCTCCTTCGTAACTGCTGACTTTTTCCCGTTGTGGTGCACTATGTGTGCATGAAATAAATAAATGAAGTTAACCAGAAATGAGTCGTCGACAAACGGCGTGTTTTGACTCTCCATTTTGATGATCTAAAAATGATAAAAATTGAAATAGAAAAAGCAAGATGAACTTTTTCATAGGCCATAACAATGTGCAAAAAAAATTTGGCAGTATTTCGAATAAGGTGTTCAAAAAACGGCGTTGACGTAGCTTCCAATTTCTTCATTCACCTCGAAAACCGCGAGTTTAATCTACTCTTTTCCGCTGCCATGAAGACTGACTGGAAGAGCTCAGCTAAACACTGCAGCCCTCCTTCGTCATCAGGATCCACAGTGTCATTTGGGCACGGCGCTGTCTCTTGCGTCCACCTTGATTCCATTATCGTTTGTTCTGGTGCTGTCAAGTTAACAAAGCTTTCCATCCCTTCCCTCTCTGTGCTCGGTGAATTGGTATCAGAATTGTCAGGGGAAGGTGATGCACCAATTTGTCCAAGTCACAAGTCATTGCATAGACCAGAATGCTTTAAAATTGCCTCCGCGATCTCTGATCTCACGTTGAACAAAATGCGTGACGCATTCTAACGACGGTATGCCAACCCAGTCGTTTGTTCTTACCCAGTACAGTGTCGACTCATGGAACTATGGACGGATAGTTCAAAGGGGATGGAAGGCTGTGATCTGATGGCTGAGTTTGACTCGTAGACTACTATTAAGCGCAGGCAAATTTTCTACCAAAACAGTTCTCATTCCATTTAAAAGAGGTGGCATTAATGTTCGCTGATTAAGGCAACGGGCATTTGTAACTGAATCACTGAAGTACTATACATTCGAATTCTTCTTCACCTTTTAGACGAAATTGGATGCGCCTGCTGTTCCAGTAGACGTACACATACACATTCAATGATTTATTAAGGACTAGAACCTGCTTCTTGAAAAGCACCACGGAGGGATGGAAGGCTTGCTTGGCCTGGGCAGGAAGTCCGAAGCAGGAACCTGGTATCGGGTGGCCGTAACAGCCGGCACCTCCTCCGACTGTGCTGCACCCGCCCTTAGTTGCCACAAATGAGGATAAAGCGTGGAATACGAAGTAGCGGACGTCCCGCGGATGCTCCCGCGGGAGTATAACAGGGGCCTAAGGCAGCCGTTAGACTCTCGGTGAAGCGTAGGCGGTTGGGGACGGGTGAGCAGGGGGGGGGGGGATGAAAGGAAGATCGCGCCCCCCCCCCCTCCGGCAAGATGCGTGGCCTATTTCGTACATCCTGACGTCTCCCGATTTTTGGATGATTAGAATCAGGTCATCCGAATCGGATATCCAAAAATGATTCATTCGGATCCAATGTATAGTGTGAACTAGTTGAGCAGCTAAAATTGTGGTCCCATATGGATGAAAGCCTTGATTGTCCCGAAAAACGAATCCAGAATCGATTTCAGATACTCGTGAGATTGGCATGTCCTCTCAATTGCCCTCATCCCATTTCCATACGTACACAAAAATAGTCGAGAAGATGAGAAAGCTGCTTGGATGGAAGAAGCGTTGAGCCGATGGATGTCTAAAAACATAAAAAACAGGAAAACATGCACTCATAAAATGGCACCAGCATTAAGAATCGCCGTAGTTCGAAATGACGCGAGGCTGGCACTTCGCAATGGATGCCTTGGATAATTCAATAATGCCCTTAATTCTGCAGCACCTGCCTCATCCTCGAGTTTTATGCTCGTGAGGGTTGTGCATGACCGCAGAATAGAAGGAGAAAAGCGTGAGAAAGGTTTCAAATAAAAAGTTCAGAAGGCGAGAAAACGAACTGCTCCCAACAACATGCTCATCGCAGTCAGCCCAGAAGTCCATAACGAAAAATAAAGATGAGACAATCACGAAGGAAGCGGTGGCAGTCGCATCTGGAGTTCCGCTGCCCGCTGCTTTCCGGAAAGATCTAAAATCTCCGCCCTCCTACGTATAACCAGGCAGCTACATGAAAACATGCCCTTCTTTTCTTGAGACTCAACTTGATTTGCGGACATTCGGCTGGATTAGCCCCGTCAGCAACAATTGCTCCGGACTCTATAGATCATGTGTAGTGTCAACGTACGTATGCTAATGTACTCAAAACTAAGCTAATCCTGTTGCGGAGAGCTGCTTTTCTTAGGTTTCTTCTTCGAGGAAATCAGAAGGCTAGCAGCTGCCTTACAGGAACATAAGCATTGAAGAGCGCATGACTCTAGAAGTTTACGCTCGAGGCGAGTACGTCTGGCATTAGCTTTCACTTCCGCTTCCCCTTGAGGAATGTTCCTTCTTCAGAAACGTCATTCTAAGGGTTACTGCACTATGGTGTGATTTGTCATGTAAGGATGAACAACAAAAGACAGCGACAAACAATCCCCATTTAGGATGCGCCAAGAATTTTACTAATAGGAGATGTCATGGAGACAGTTTGATTTGTAACAATTTGCTGTGATCAGCCCATGAACTAGCCATTGGTTTGTGCTTTAATCTGGTAGTAATTCAGTCGACGCTGGATGGCTGGACAGCTTGGATGGCTTAGGTAACACCTCCTCCGACAACCCTTCTCTTCAAATTGATTTAAATCAATTATTGTCTCAGAAAATTTAATATCACATTCTGAGGAAACTTACAATCCACCTATTCCAAAAAACGTAAACTTCATAAAATTTTTAAATATCTGGAAGAACAATTTATTTTAATGTAGAGAGCTGGTGATTTTAAGGAAGGAATACGAAAAGACTGCGCCAAATACTCTTCCAGCACGACGCAGTTTTGTTTTGATTTCTTCGTGGCTTCGTGCAAATACTGTTTGGACGAAGCCACGAAGAAAAGTTATGTTTGTTTGCTACATTTGTTTTTGTTGATCATAGGCCGTGACAGATGCGGATACTCGCCACTATACTATCGAGGAGCGAGGGGCGCGTGGGGCGCAGTCGGAAGAGGCGCCGGCTGTCGCTCGCACCCGATACCAGGTTCCTCGTTCGGATTTCCCGCCCAGGCCAACCAAGCCTACCATCCCTCCGGGGTCGGAATTGGTACCAGCTTGTCTGGGAAGGATAAAGCGCTGACTTGTTCATCGGCTGGCCACCGCAAGTCATTGGCCAACTACACATTCAACTCGCCTCGACGAGATCCCGTAGAAGTAGAATGCGTGGCGTATCCCAAAAAGGATTGAATAACGCCGTCCTTTTATCTTTTTTTTTATAATAGACCGTAGAGTATGTAACTCGAAGCAAACAAATTTTTGTTATTAGCTAAATGAAAATCGCAATGTGCTCGACGAGTACATGAGGCGATCTCATATAGGAAATTTGCAGAAAAATTGTCGCTATTTTTCACTTAAAGAATTTTAACCCATTGCGTTTTCTAAGAAAACAAAGGTTTCACAAAGGTTTCAAACACTTCCTTTAGTAAGCTGTCACAACGATGTTTTGTTGCGATCAAAACTTCTAGCGCCAGGCGGGACTCGAACCCGCACCTCCCTCTGACCGGGCGGGAATGCTCTACGCCATTACACCACCGGCGGCGTTTGATCGAACGCAACATCCATACCTCGTAGTACCGATCCGCACCCACCCGTATCCAGGATGACCTGGCCGCTGATATCAGCATGGACTCCCTTTAACTTCTTGTGGAGATTAAATTACACGTTTTCTAAAAATGTAGAGGTATGTACGTTTCCATAAGACCAAAATTTATTTTCACCCTATTATAGGACTTTGAGTTACTTCGGAGGGCGCTCATTTTGTGCCCAGTTTGAAATGAAAATAGTGCATGCGGACGGTATTTTTCACTGACCCTATTCCCTAATTTTGTAGCTCATCCATTATCCATCCAAATATGGCACCTATCCGACTGAGCCACTGTTACTTTTGCTATGCCTAAAACGTCAACAAATTCCAAAAATGATCATAAAAATAAAGCAATAGGCATTTTTCCGCAAGAGGATAATGAGCACTAGCACTTTTTTCAAGCACAAGTAAGTGAAATGAATAAAAAAATTAAGAACTAGATTAAATTGCCTGCTTCGCTACCATCCTTCCAACGATTTTTAGTAAAGCTTCGTCCACATAAAAGCATGAAGAATGTGTTAGTGTATAATATAAAGATTATTATTCTAATCTATTTTTCCGCCAGTATCACGTCGCTATATTTTTAATTTAACCAGCCATCAGAGCGGCCTCTCGGCCGTACTGACGGCTTCTCAACGATTTCGTCATAGTAATAACTTCTTATCATCAATTTTAGCTGCAATTCATGATGTCATGGTTTCCGTAGGGAGACCATCTTAACTGCGTCGATAGCGGCAAGTTAGAAAGAAACAGAAAAATGAACAACATCCTCGAAAATTAGATAATTTTTTGGCAATATCGATTACCGGTGATCGATTCTTCAAAAACAAACTTCAGATTCGTGTTCAGCGACCTAGACTCTTACTCTTACTCTCAGGGCTGAAGTTTCGGGCCATTGTTGAGCGCCATCAACCGTTGAGTGTCGCAGATATGTACGTTGTCCCCCCCCCCCCCCCACTCCAGTTGCGACGGATGGAAACACATACACACACAAACACACACACATACACGCTACTTCTTCATATTTCGTACACATCTGTTCGGGGTTTAAAGGAAATGACGTGTGATAGTGATGCGAATACGATGTATGCTACCTACATGGCTCACCGGCAGTCAGTCTAAGCCAACGGAGAGCCTCCGTTCGCTCTCTGTATAGTTCTAGCGAAGCCTTAACGGTACTACCCTATCTAGAGAGCAATGTTCCAATCTTGCATTTGTATTCTGGGTCTCTGAGTAACATTTTGTCTAGTCCAACTGGCGTTATTTCATTGCGTTGTGCAGCACTTTCCAGGTTTTGTGGTCTAATCGAAATTTTCTTTTTTCAAGCACACCGTAGCCCTGACATGCAAGATTCCTTCTATGCCTACGATAACTACATAAGTAAACGCCCTCTTGCTGACTCAACAACTCTCTGTTGTGTGTAAAGTGATTATTCGAAAGTGGTCTTTCTTCAACTCCGAAGGCATGAAAAGTGAACACACGACGCAGTGCAGCGACCACAGTTCGCTCACATCTCCACCTCGGCTGTTTCTTCTATCATTCCATGGTCGCAAATTACCATAAAAGTTTTCTGAAAGGGCCATAATGCGCCCTATACGAGCCAGAAAATGAAACAAGGCTAAACTAATTCTGTATGGCAAATGGGGTTCAACGACATCATCTTTTGTACTTTTTGCAACGATTTCGCAGAAACAGCGGTGCATTGCGTTCCGTTGTTTCAAGAAAACCCTCGAAGGTTTTGAAAAAAAAAACGAGCGAAGGTATTCAGAAGACGTGCCGCAGACGTCCAACGTGCGTAGGGATTCCGAGTAAGGGGACCTGCAGGAAGGGATCCCATGAAGAGGGAATCAGCAGAGGAGGACCACTAAGGGAGGGGGTGGGAATTTTGGTGACCAGTATTTTTCCTTAATATCATCTAATGTATGTTGGGTTTCTGAATACGTGTCACAGAAGTCGACCACGTGTGTCGGAGTCGCGGCAACGCGACACTTGAGTCGAGACTCAATGTCTCATGCGGATGCTTCACCCTCACTCCGTTTCTTTGCCAGCACCTAGGTAAGAAAGTATTAGAAGGGGAGGGGTGGGTGGTTGGAGGAAGAGGTAGAGAGAGTGACTACGGGATTTGGAGGAGTATTATTGCCGTCGGAGAGTAAACGGTGTTTTACTTATGTTTATGCAGATTAAACACTTCGGATTAGGACTCTTATGATCTGATTCTCGTCACGTACAGAACGGGTACTTCGGTGAACAAATAAATTTGTTTATTTGTCGTGTGTTAAATCGCATTCATGCGATAGAGGGTGGATGAGGTTCACAGGAGCTGTGAAGATTTTGCTTTACCATATCCTGTTCTACTGGCCTATATAGTAACACCAGTTTTTTACTGTAGTGGAAATAAGAAGGCCTACAGAAGAAAGAAGGAAGATTGGGATTGTTCTATTCTCGCGCTTCGGCCTAGTGGCCGCTGAACGTGTGCAAGATTATAAATGGTATGATTTGCCATTGGAAGATCCCGATCCTATGAATGAAAAGTCATTTAGGAATTATGTCGTAGATTTTGAGCAGATATAAAAAATGTTGCTCTTTCTAGAATAAAATTGTTTTTCAAATTCTTGAAAATTTTGAAGAAAATCCAAGCTCTATAAAGAAATAGAAAACGTCCACTCTCATGTATCACCAGGAGTTTACCATTATTACCCATTTTAGTCGATGATGTACTTCATTGTTTGAATGCTCGCATTTGGTGTTCTTACTACGTTACTGTAGGGTTCGTGCATTAGGTCTCTCCGTTAGTTACGGTAGCGTGCCACCGGCGCCCGCCACCGCCGTCGATTACGGTAGCGTGGCGGGTTGTTGAGTCCACCTTGGACGAGGTGCAGCGGATGAACAGAGAACAACATTCGCTGTGGAGCAGACTTTCTGTCGTAGGGTAGTGACTGACGACTTTGTTCATTTCTCGCTTTTAGTCTGCGTTAACACTGTTCATCAAAGTGCAGAAACTGAATGAAATTTAGCAAAACTGGAGCTGAAAAAAGTGGAAAAGAAAACAAAATGGTTTTTCATTCCTTTTGGAACCATCCAAAGACTGTAAGTACATGATTTCGAGGAACAGTGCCACCATCAAGTGTAGTAAATTCTTTCTATTCAGGAATAGCATAAAAATGGTACACGGCAAAAAGAATTAGAAGGGCTTGAGATGACCAATTTAAATTGTAAAAATTCGTCATTTCAACTCTCATTTATCCTAATCGTGCACTTCTTCGTGCTGTCAGAAAAGACTAACCAATTACTATTAGCTATGGAGGAAAAACCATAGCCATAAATAAACTGTTCAAAATTTAGAAAAACCTCTCTTCTGGTGTAGGTTGTCCCCTAGGGGGATATGTAGCTCCGGCACGGAAAAAAGGACAAAAACGAGTATGTACAGACGGCATTCAACGCCTTGAAGCGCTAAAGTGAATGGCATGGACTCTAGGCTCTGAACCAGAATAGCAACATTGGCCGTGTAGTTTCCTAGCCTTTCCTGTTGTTTCTTTCAGTTTTAGAGACGTTTGCTTAAAGTGTTATGATCTGATGCTACCCTCTTATAAAACAGGAGACCTTCCTTTCAGAAAGCAAACGAAAAATTAGGTCATAGCAATGATTGACAACGTTACACCATGTGGTTGCTACTGAGATTTAGATCGTTATAACGATGCTTTGTTAGAATCAAAACTCTAGCGTCGGGCGACGCTCAAACCATCAAACCTGCTTGCCAAGCAGAATACCATGCCATTACACCACTGGTTCGTCGCTACGAGACAACATTATGCCATAGTGATTGAAGGAACATAAGAGGTAGCCAGAGGGCAACTGAGCAAACAAAGTCGAAGTTTAAAAAGTACAAGGATTTCAATTCGACAAAGCTTGAAAGGCCGATATTCTGAGCACATTTGTTCGGTAGTTGCTAAATGGTTTGAAGAGGTGCTGAACTTGAGAGTTTGAGAAAGGTTTGGGAATTTAGGAAGTAAATGGCGAGAGTTAGCATCACTTCGCTATTGTATGAAAGCAGAGGAGAATATACGTAGGGATTCGTGGCAGAAAACAAATATGCGAAATAGCGTAACGAGAGTCCGGCAAAGGCAAAGGTTAATGCATGCAAATGGAGAATTGGACTCATCCGGCACCCGTACTCTGCTGGGCTGTTTTCGCCTAGCGCCTGTCATTTACTCAGACAGCTGATATAATTAGACGCATTATTCAGCAATTTCGTGAGACGTACGCACTTTTCTGGGCCTGCGGAGTCACCATCGCCGTGGAGGGATGAAGGTGAAAGATAGGGACTATATTCGAAACATCAACAAGCAGAAGCGCTTGGAATATTTAGAGAGCTATCTGCAGTTGGTGAAGGCACCACCAGCAGCGCATTTGTAAATATGATGAATCTGACAGTTATCAAGACCTGTGCAAGAGCAGCGTTTTGAACCAGGTCACTTCATAACAAAGGAAAAGGAAAGGCAGAAAATAGGAGGTTTTAACGCGATGGACCACATGCACACCACTCATCGATGCATCGTGAGAGTACGAGCTGTCCTTGTGCCTCACGTTCTCACGACCTGAAGAAGGCACTCGACTCTGCCGAAACTGAAGGGATCATCGAAGCCCTGCTCACTCAGCCCTGTTCCTACTCATTACATCGGAGTCCTTCGAGAGCTGTACAGTGGATTCACGACCAAGATCTCACCATTCCACAACGACGTCGTCATCGACGTGAAGAGAGGGGTTCGACAGGGTGGTGCCATATCCCCGAAGCTCTTCAGCACCACCCTCGAAAACGTCATGCGCAAACTCCAACTGCTCCATCTTCGCTTCGCTGACGACATCGTGCTTATAACAGCGAGCATCAGCCAGGCGGGCGGGCTGTCCGACTTCGACTGTGTATGTTCATTCAGGATTCACGATTCAGAAAACAAGAAGGATTGATAAAAATATATTACGTTGTTTAAGGCAAACATTAGCATGGACGACGAATGGCAATACGAACAATTAAGATTCAAGGTGCTAATAAATAAGAAGTAATAATAATATAGCGAAACAATTCACTGAAGAAGAGGTTGAGGGGTAAAACTAGGGAAAGTGAACTTTTAAAAACTGAGAAACTTGTCATAGGCAATCCAGATGAAGGAAGGAAAATTAGGATTGGAGTGCTTAGCTGAGTTTTTCAAAGGCATGTACACAGATTCATGTCTTGCAACAAATGAATGCGCTCGGATAGTAGCCCTAGGTCTATGAAATGTCAATTTTTAGCAACTGCCTCGCGTATTCAATGCGTCGTGTTTATAGAATGTTCTCCTATCAACGTCACAGCCTAGAGGGATACTTGTAAGGGATACAGTCTAGAGGGATACACAATAAATTATAATCATAAATTATAATTATACATATTATTATAATTATATAGTCATAACTGTAATAGTCACGTATAATTATAATTAACTATGAATAAGCCTTTTAATTAATCACTTTCAACTTATGGGAACGTGTTTTACTACTTCTGTGAGTAATATCTTTTTGTTTAACTCACATTTTTTCTACTCCTCCTATGTCTTCATTTTTAAATTCAGTTTTACCAAGTATTGTCTAATTCTTCATCCTATCGTATTCATACATTCTCTTCTTTCCTACATCTAATCTCTCTTCCTTCTCATTCTCCTATCTCTCTTCACACACACACACACAGATTTTAAGGATATCTTAAAATGTGCTCCTCTTCTTCACTGAAGAGCCACGGGAGGAGCATTACACAAAGGTTCGTCTGAAGATAGTAGCGAAATGAACCTTTTTAATTTTTCTATGTTATATAATATTTATTTTATCTACCACTATATAATTGAGTTAGCTCCCGGCCCTGCATATGATGGGGCGTATCTCACTCACGTTGGAAACCTGGATGAGATACGCCCCGTGCCACAACGCGCAATCTAGCGCACAACCATCTGGAGTCAGAAGAGGAGAAACCGTCGTCCTACGACGAGGAATCGCATTCAGAATTGAGCATGAAATACTGCTGCAGTAGAGGAAGCGCAGCCTCCTCCTGCTTGACACAACGGCGTCAGCGCGCGTTTCTGAGTCCCTGAATCCAGAAGTCGGGTTCCCATCATCGCACCACAACCGTCTGCAGTCAGAAGATCGAAAAGAAAGGAAGCAGAGGTCACATCACCGTCGTACGACGACCGGCCGCATGCAGAGCTCATCATTATCTCATGTTGAACGGCAAAGTTTACCCGCGACAGGTACGCCTCTGCGTATATCTCCCCAGTTCAGTATTTTTTCATGGTCAACTGTACGTGGCGTGCTCGCGAGTTCGAAAGAAGTCCCATCTGAAAGTTTGGTTAACACCAGGACTCAAGTCGATACCAAATGTAGTATTCACCGAGATGCTTCAGTAAATGTTGTCTTTTTGTTGTTCTGTTAAAAAATTGCTTTGAAACATCACACGTACTTTCTGTGTGAGAGTATTTCCTGAGAAAAGCGCAAAACTATAACAAGCGGGCAAGTGCGAGACACGCCGTTAGGCGTGTCGTAGCACTTGTAATTGAATAAATGGCACTTTACACATTTCTTTACTTCTTCGAACTTCTATTTTTTACTTTGTTTTGTATTGTAAGGGTTAAAATAAAGTGCGGTGCTAATCAATCGATCTGTAGCACTCTTCATCTGCAGGACACGTTTTTAAACGAATCAATTTGAACGAGTACTTGACCTATTCAGACAATGGGTTGCGATGGAGTGTCAATAAGAATGCCATTGTCTAATTTTCTTCGTATTACTGTGCCAACATGATAACCTTAAAAAGGAGTGTTTATTTGGCGTTATGTTCTGACAGAATCGTTGTTTTCAGAGGCTTATAATATATCTAAAAGTACATAACAATTAATAAACATCTACGAAATTATAAAATTATTACCATTGGTAAAAGGAAAACTTGAAATAAGATCAGGATAATATAATAATTATAAGATCAGGATCTTTTCTTTGTCTTTGACAAGTCTGCTGTCAATTAATCAACCTCAGGGATAGGAGGTATGGTTGGTCTGGGCAGGACTCGAACCAAGAACCTTGAATCGCGTACAGGCGACAACCGGCGCCTCCCCTGCTTCGCTATCACGTGTGCACCAGAGAAGAAAAGAGGGAGAAGGTATGCAAAACGGGAAAACGTTCGATTAATTGGGATAATGGTTACGGGGTGAAGTGGAATCTGGAAGAGCCCAGCGAAAAGAAACCAATCGACCCGAATAAGGAGAAGCTGAGATCGAAAAATAGGTTTTAAATCAACTAATTTATACCATTTTCACGTCGATTTGGCAATCTTTGAAATTAAAATGAACGTTATTCACGACGTCAGCCTGAGATATTTGAAATCAAAGTGAACTCTTCCAAATCGAAATGAGCATTTTCTATACGCATTAAAGAAGACACTCTCCAAAAGCTTCAGAATAATTCTTTGTTCAAGGAAAATTTTGTTTCTATTTGTTTGACGTTTTATTTCGCCTACCAGTAATATCAAACATTGTTTAAAATTTCATTATTAAGAAAAATAATGGTTTAAAAATTATTTTAAAAAGCAGCAAGGCGGCCAATCTATTTGACGTGAAAATCGAACACGTAAAGTTTGGCAACTGAAGAAACTAGGTTGCTCCCATAGTGGCTTCTGATTCTGCTAGAGAAAGGCGCAGGAACCCTCTGTAGTATGGTTGCTTTGAAGAAATGTGCCCGAAAAAAATTAGAGCAGAATTTGAATGACCATAAGACTACCGATACAGAAGCCATTGAAGGAACTTAAGGCTTATAGCAAAAACTAGCAAAAATTTGTAATTTTATGTTCTTTCCTTCAATTTTATTTATTATAGAAAAGCCTACGAGCGTGGAAAATTTGCAGGTTGTTCGTCTTGCACTAGTCGAAAACGCCACAGCTTAGAATTGACGTTTTTGACTTGATGCCCGCTAAAACCCGGTAGTAGATAGGACATATCGCTATCTTGCGCCTTTCCCAAGGTCAGAATTAGTTAACAAAACCCCAACTTGTGGCGAAGTAGGCATTCTCATTCTCTTGTACTGAATGAAGGTCTATAACTTTGGTAATGGAAAACTAATGTAAAAGTCAGGGCTTCTGTAAAAGCACAATGAAAAGAAAAAGCGACAGTTTATACACGGCATGCCGACATTGTGTTGGTGCCTTCTTTGGAATTCTATATTTCAGCCAAAAAAAAAAAGAATAGAAAAAAAATAAAACATTGACAATGTCCTCACACACTGCATCACGCATTGTATGTGCACATTGTCAATGTTTTAATTTTCCTGTAATTCTATGAAGCTAACGTTTGCTTTGTCCTACCATAACGAGAGGTGTTGTTGTCTTGTTGAGCTGTAGCCAAAATTGTTATCACATTTATTTAACTCGGCTTACGCTTCGGCGACTTCGCCTTCGTCAGAGCCTCAAAAATTCGAAGAACACTTATGAAACTAGATTCATATTCAGCTGATTCAGCTGTTCACCAAATGCTTTAAAAATTTATTAGATTCTTATGAAACTGTCCTCCCAAAAATTATTTCATCCTACGGAGTAGGATGTGGTGAAGACTGCCAAGGGGAAACGGGCAGACCCCTATGTATTAGGGTTAAGGAGCATTTGGACGGCCTTATAAAAGCCAATGTCCGAACTCCTTGGGGGGAGCACAGGGTCCGATGCCATGAGTGCGTGATGCTGCAAGGTTCCATAAGTGCTTTTCGACTTTTTCAGGCTCTGACGAAGGCGAGCTCGCCGAAACGTAAGCCGAGTTGGCTACCAGCTCAACAAGACAACAACACCGATCTGATGTCAATATGCCAAGGTTTATTCAAAGTCGAACTTGGACATAACGAGAAGACATGTATCAACGCCTTGCAAACGGAAGAGTCCACGACAACGAATAGGATCTACGAATTTTCAACGTTGTCTTTTGTAGTTATATAATATCGAACTCGATCCGATAGTCGCTTCTGCGACGCTCGTACTAGATATGTTGCCGTTTACATCGAGCTAGAAGAAGGAGCTGAATCTGTTATATGATCATTTTACTACGAGATTAAAACGTTCATATAGGAGCCGATGCCGATGCCGTTCCTCCACGTGGTGCCACTGGAAACTGCCCGCTTTTGCGAGTCGAGCCGAAGACGGACACTCGAATGCAGGCGACAGGCTCTTGTGACAGGCCGGCCTACGAGGACCCATGCCACATCACATGGTTGATGGTGTTTCATGTATCGCGAGATAATGCTGCGGCGTCCGCGGAAGCCGATACGCACTCGCAAAGCCCGGCGACAGTGGAAATTAGGCGATGTCCCTGATACGATGACGGCATCGGGGGAAACTGTGTTAGTCCAAAAGTCCCGCAACGTAGGAAAGACTAGGGTGGCAACGCTGAATGCGGTTACGTTGACGGGCTGCTCCTTTGAGTTGGCAGAGGCACGCAGGGAAGAAAGGTTGACTTCTGTGCGGTGCAGGAGACGAGGTGGCTCTGCCGCAAGTCAAGAAACATACACCGAGGCTTTAAGGCCGTTCTGTGTGGCAGTCCCAGGACCACCAGCTGTATTGATATAATCGCCTCCGAACGCTTCCGAGACGCGTCTCTTGCAAGCGTGGAGCGTCTTGATGAAGATTGTTGTCGCTGCTGAATAGCGAATCTATCACCTCTCCTCCGGGTATGCTCCGCGGACTGGCTGCTCTGAAAGAGACAAGGATGAGTTCAGCGCAGAAGCTGTCCTGCCCGGAAAGCAAAAAGGGTGCGGGTTCCAGCATCACACAGTGCATAACCTTTGTTCGTCCTCATCTAATAAACATCCTTACAACAACGTACAGCCTCTTAAAAGCTGTCCTAAGTTTCAACAATTTTGTAAAACATTATCCAACTATATTACGGGACATCCTATTATATATATATATATATATGCTTTCTTTGAGCTCAACCATGGGCGTTTGCTGGCGAACTGATAACCTTGGCGGCGGATCGTCCAAGTTTACCACATATTAAGCTGGCAACGCGGCAGGTATGAATGGCCAAGTGCGGAGCGTAGGAATTCAGAACGTTCAACTTGCGTAGTGATTCCGAGTAAAGAGGACCAGTAAGAGGGGGAGCAGTGAAGAGGAGATCAGAAAAGGGACATCGCAAGGGGAGGAATAAGGGGACCAGTACTTCCCTCAATATCGTCCAATGTGCGTAGGGATTCCGAACACGTGCTGAAGACGTCGTCCAACGTGTGCATAGATTTAGAAAACGTACTGAAGAAGTCGTCCAACGTGTGCATAGATTTAGAAAACGTACTGAAGACGTCGCCCAACGCGCGCAGGAATTCAGAAGACGTGCCGCAGACGTCCAACTTGCGTAGGGATTCCGGGTAAGGAGGACAAGTAAGAGGGGGACCAGTGAAGAGAGGATCAGCAAAGAAGGACCATTAGGGGATAAAGAGGAACGAGTATTTTCTCTCAATGTGCGCCGGGTTTCTGAAGAACACGGGTCACAAAAGTCGTGGCACGTGTGCCGGGGTGCAGAAGTGTCATAGACGTCGCGGCAACGTGGTGACACGTGAGTCGGAGCTCACAAGGAAAGGTTCCCAACTCATGGTGAGCTTTTACAATGCTATTTTGGCAGGATCTAGGGCCCTGTGAGTGGAGTCTAGAACCACAGTTAGTTTTTGCTGAACGCTTCTTTAATGACCTGAAAAGGATGCCTGAATGCGTGCGCTCAACTATTATCAACCCCTTTACGGCACCTAGCGAGATGTGCCTCTTTGGCGCAGCCGGTAACACTGCCGCCCCATGGATGCACACCGGTGCGCTTTTCAGTTCAAGTCCGAGGAAGAAGAGGCGGTGCAGGTTAGAGGAACCACCTATGAAACCACCTAGATGATACGTGTAGAAAGGTCCCATTTTCACTATAGTGAAAATGGGACCTTTCTACACGTATCATCTAGGTGGTTTCATAGGTGCGTTTCGATGTGGAGGTGGAAATCAGTCCTTTTTGACGGCCATTCGGAATATGTTACATGCAGCCAAGATGGTATATTGAAAGTGGGTAACTGGTATAAAATATACAAAAAGGGTATCACCAGTGACTTTTCTTTTGAGTGCAGATTATAAGCCGACCTATCGGCAGTTCTGCGCTCCGGTGTTTCGGCCGTGTCCGTCATACGCGTTGGTGGCAGCTGGCTAAGGCGCCTTTTATAGTCACGCCGCCGCGCGGCGCGGCGTGATGGTCGACATAGCTATCGATTATTCGCGCCGCCTGGCGGCGCCGCATCGCTTTCATACTCCGCCGCCCCAAAACACCACATTTGACGGAATTTTGGGTTACGGTATTCGGCGAATCGCGCCGCTGGAGGGAAGGGCGCGGCGCGGGCGATCAGCTGCGGCAGACTCAGTGTGGAATGGGGATCTCACACCGGGATGATCCATTTTGCTTTGGCCTTTTTGTCTAGGTTCCCCAATCAACAGAACAAAAAGACTGTAGCAAAATAGTCTCACTATTGTGCTTTCAGGGCTCCAGAGGTAAAAGGGTAGAGGGTAGGGGGGGGGAGGAGGAGGTCAATGAAACTTCGCCCAGGGGGGGTGGGTTATTTAGGGTGTTGATCACGATCTCAGATTCGTTTTTGAAGCTGGTTATGGTAGGTGCCGGTGACCAAGGCTGTCAAAGTCATAATCACCGATTTCGCCCAAACTTCGCCTATGGGGGCTATTCGGGGATTCGGGGTGCTGATGACGAATCTAACATCCCTTTTTCATATTACGCTGGACAAAATCAGTGACCATGATCTTAGCCATCCGTACATTCTGTAACCTAGGAAGGGAAAGGAGATCTGTAAACATTCCCGAAGTTTCACCTACTACTCTAAAGATATCTTTAGGGCACAATGCTACCGGAATGGCCACATGAGAGAGAATTCTGACTGATTCTCGACGATGAGTACCTTACAGCAGCTTTATTTTTGGACCCACACAAATAGAGTGTCGTTTGGTGCCATTTGCATTCCAGGGGGATTCGACTCAATACCACACTCACCAGTTTCAACCGTAGATTGAGCGGACGGCTTCGACCCCAGCCTTAAGAGAGGAATCGTCGAAAACCCACCATTAACATTAGAAAGATGCATTCCGGTGATCAGCCGGACGAATCCTTTCTGTTTTGGTTCACCGACGACTCGTGGACCGTCTCCTTTGTCATACTTGGCGAACGGACCGCAGTAAGCAGAAGCTCGTACCCGCGCGGCGCGTCGCTGACGCTCCCCTTTCTGACTGCAATCGCGCAGCGGCGCGTCAAATTCGGAGAGCGGCGCGGGCAGTCGCGCCGCGCCCAGAATTGACGCGCCGCTCCGCGGCGGGAGTATAAAAGGCGCCTAAGTCGATGTTCACCCAGAACCCTTTTCTACACCCACAAATTACGCGTTCAACGAAGAAGAAGTGGTTATTCTTTGCCGGGGAGAAGATTGTTCCTCACTGGCTTTTGTAAGATGCTGCTGGTGTGACAAGCGCTTGTGTTTTACTTGTTTCATAGTTTTGTACCATAGCTGTTGACTTTAAAGGGAATAGTAATTATAAGACTTTAAATTTAATAATGTATAAGACTTTTTATTTGCAGAGAAGTGATATGGTACAAATACGCATAGTTGAAAACTAGCACATATGAAGGCGCATGTAGAAAGGCTTGGTTTGTTGTAAGCACTGGTGGTCTAAAATTGGCTCTTGTGATCATAAGAAAGTGCAATAACAACAAAATAATGCGTGCAAAAATTTTGATAGCACTCGGACTTGAACTGAAAAGCGCACCGGTGTGCTTTTATGAGGCGGCAGTATTACCGGCTGTGCCACAGAGGCACATGTCTTTGGGTGCCGTAGAACATCACAATAGTTGCGCGCACGCTTTCAGGCCTCCTTTTCAGGTCTTTAAAGAAGCGTTCAGCAAAAACTAACTGTAGTTCTATACTCCACTCACAGGGCCCTAGATCCTGCCAAAATAGCATTGTAAAAGCTCACCATGAGTTGGGAACCTTTCCTTGTCAGTGCCACATGTGCGTGCTTGACTCTCACTCCGTTTCTTTTCCAGTCCTTAGGTAGGGAAGTATTATATTTCTGCATATTAAGCACTTCGGATTGGGACTCCCTTGACCTGTTTCTCGCGTAGCTGCCGCTGAACGTCACGCTTTAGCTTTTGAGCGTAAAAATGTAATAGGACAGCAATATGATCTCTTTTTGGCAACACTGTGGCAGCTTAATCCTGTGTACTGTAGCAATACTGTAACAATTTAATCTGTATATATCGAAGATATGTTTGGTAGTTGTGATGGAATACGTGGAGCGTTCACGAGGTTCTCGCGTTTGTTTAGAACTAAATAACTATTGTAAAGCCACACTGTGTGTGTGACCTAACTGTTTCAAAAATTAAAATCTTAGCGAACCTGTGTCATGGCGGGCTATAGGAAGATTTTCCAGAAGTGCTCCGATTAAAAGAAACACTAAAAAAGGGTGTTCAAATTTCCATGTTTATTTATCTAAAATTCGACGTCATTTTTATTCTGGAAACTGACAAATGATTTGTGTTTCACTTTAGCGTTGCGTTAAAAACAAAATTACGACTATCAGTTACAACAGTGCCTTAAGGTAGAAAGATGAGAACAGTGTGCAAGAACCTCTTACAGAAATGTTCCGTAGCCGTAGAAAGGGGGTTTTCATCGTTCAGTGTGGGAGCGTCAAATCGAGCACCGTGGAATTAGACATAGAAAAACTGTGTGGGCCGAGAGTTGAATTTCTTCCTCCTCCCGCTTATTTTTCCGTTACTACAACATACCCATGCCATTTTCACACTATCATTCAAATGCTCTCTGAGGTCATTCAGAAGGAGAAACTCTTAGGGATGTAGGTTTTGCTCCAGTAGGAGAAAAACGTCTTAAGTAATTTGTGAGGTTTTCACGCATTAGTGAATAATACTGTCCTTGTAATATTTCCATTTCAGTGTATTCTTTTACAGCATTCCAGTTTTTGATCATTTACTCTGCTATCACTTTTCGCTTTCGTCATGCACTTTTCCATACAATAAAACATTACGCACATTCTTGCTTTTAACTGAGGGTGACACCGAAATTATTTATTTATTGTACTCGAGGGTGCACTGCAGCGCCAACGATATCGTCAAACAAAGAAAATAACCGTTAAAAGTGACAGCATAGTGAACGTTCAATTACATAAAGTTGGAAAATTGGTTATTACCATTTATTGTAAATTCGATGCTGCTGCTTTTAGGAACACAACTGTCCTTATGTAGTTCGATCGATCTCTTTACCGTAAAGTTGTCAGAAATTTAGTGCTCGACTCGATAAGAAGAAAAGGGTTCAGCGACGTTGAGCCTAAGCATATAGCAGTATGAAAATGTGCTGCTCCAATGATACCGAGCCCCGAGAGCGACTTCAAAAGAACAGGGAAGACCTTCAAGCAGTAATTCATCGCCAATAATCCGTTAACACTCTCAGCAGTACTGCAATTTCGCCCTTGATCCCTGTAATTTAGCGACCACCTTCGCTTCACTTAACTGGACCAACGACCTAGGCGCCCCTCTGAAGTCAGTCCTGATGTCGTTGCTCCATTCCTCTGCTTCTTCTTAGAGCTGGGAGAAACATGTATGGCATCGAATGAAGGAGGGGTCGTATGCGAGTCGAAAAGCTGAGAGCTGGAGGTTATTCATCATCTAGTCGTAAAAAATTCCAACAATTATGAACTGCTCCACCGTATCGCTGGCACTCTGTTCAATCTGTCACATAATCTAAATCTCCCGAGGATAAGCATTGGCTATGAAAAATCAAATCCGAAACCTCTTAAATCGCACAGGATAAAGGAAAGGAGACTGCGTTGCTCAATTCCTTTTGAGATGCACCACCCACTCTACTTCTACAGGATATAGCGGAGGCGATTTGGATGCGCATCTGGCCATACAATGACTTGCAGTGGCTAGCAGGTGAACAACTCGGCGCTTTAAATCAGTGCTTTTTCCTTCCCAGACAAGTCCGGTGCCAATTCTCCGACCCCGTAGGGATAAAAGGCTTGGTTGGCCTGCGCGGGAAATCCGAACCAAGAACCTGGTATCGGCTGCACGCGACAGCCGTTACATCCTCTCACTGTGCTAGAGGTGTCCTTATAGTAAATCGTAAATATGAAGAAACCGTCGCAAATCAAAAACCGTAAACTGTAACCCCTGAGAGATACCTGACGTGTAGTGTCACTGAATTTCTAGAGGATTTTTCTGCCAAAGGTGAATATTTACGGCGTTATTTTTAGCTTGAACAGATCAGTTTTCTAGTTTCCTAGAAGTCTTTAACATAAAATATACAATTTTCACATCAAACTGAGGACGTTTAAAAAATCGTATTAAATAGCTAATTTAACACCTTATTTTCTAAGGGAGCACATTTTAACCAAATAAAAAGCACAGTCATAAAATTCCTAGCCGTCCTTTGGCTTGCGGGCAAATCTCCTTTAGCAGAAACAGACACTACAACTAGCTGTCAAAGCTAGAGAATAGATAAAAAATATTTAACAGTTGAACAACTTAGCGAAAACAATGCTTGCTCAAGCAATCCAAGAGAATGCGTACCGAGTTGTGAATGGAGACTCAAAAACTGAGGTCGATGCTAAACATCAGCTACGTCGCATAATGTGGACTCTTGTTTGAGGATCAAATATCAAATTTGCGAAAATTTTGCGATTTACTACCCAAAATTTCATAAATCGTAATTCGTAAAAAATTTCCTAAAAATCGAAGAAAGTCATTAAAATCTTAGTTACACTCTCACCTGCAGCATACTATTTTCGAAAATGTATATCCAACTGGACGTCCAGCCGGGACATGCCACATTGCTTATTCCATCGCATTTTCACTGTAGAGTGAACTATTTCAATTCTAAACCGGACGTTTCATCTCAAAGAAGCACTTTTTAGCTGATCTAGAGTATCTAGAGTAGGGGGACAAGTTAAGGGACAGAAAAAATACATTTGAATTCCTCGGCATTCCTTGCCCGTGTGCGGCTGATCTTTTATAGCGCTCTCAGTGAAGTTCTCGTTTTCTCTATCAGTGTCTTTTCTCTATCGTTTTTTCCCATTAACTTTCGCTTTCTCTTTTTTCTCTTTTTTTTAAAAACTTTCTCGTTTTTTCGCCTAATCGCTTTCTTCTTGTTACACCTTCCTTAACATCTAACACATTTAACTTTAACTTGTTTCGACAACATTTAACTTGTTTCGACGTTTCTTGTTCTTGCCTAACTTCGTTTCGCTGCATCCAGTCGATTATCTCCTCGGATCATCATGTCACAAAGAGCAAAGGCAGCGAAGAAAACTTCGGAGACCTCGGGCAAAGTTGCTAGTAAGAGCCGGGAAATCACAAATATTACGGCGAGCTCTTCCGCTCCTGAGGACTATTAAAAGTTTTCTATAAATGAACTCATTAATGCCGTGCTTGTAAGAAATAATGATCCGATTATAGAAGAAATGGTGTATGCACTGATATCGAAGTTGCCGCTAGAGATGTTGGAACGAATTCAAACCGAAAAAAGAGAGGAGCATTGTTGTGGAATGGCTTCCAGAGCCCCCCGCTGAACCTACGCCCTCTGCGAAGCAACGCGACCTCGAAGAAAAGATAAGTGAAATATTTGATGAGCTTCATCTGGAATGCCGCTCCTTAGAGATCTACCGCATGGGAAAATACGAACCTGGTCGTGTGAGGGTAGTGTTGCTTTCGAAGTCGCACTGGGAAATTGCTCTCTCCAACTCGTGGAGACTTCGTGGCACCTCGACCTTTTCGAAAGTTCGTATTCGCCGCAACATGACCTCTGAGGAGCGGCAACACGAATATGAATTGCGGCAGGAATGCAGGGAGCGTAATAAACAGCTAAACAGTCGTGTCTGGGTTGTATACCGTGGCGAATTGAGGCGAGCCGAAGACCTCCCAAAACGTAGGCTTTCTGGAAACGTCTGAATGGACACGGTGTGCAACCCAAAGCGATCAAGTGCGTTCTGTTTAACTCTCGTAGCCTTGTGAACAAAATTCATCAGCTGCATCTACTTTTGAGTAGTATGAACCCTGATTTCTTGTTCATTACTGAAACGTGGCCTTCAGATAAGATATCTGACTGCGAACTTCTTGCAATTTTTCCTTACAAAGTCTTTAGAAGTGACCGCTTAGACAAAAAGGTTGAGGAGTTTGCTGCCTGGTCAAAAACACGATAAGTTTAGCTGCTGTTATCTCACCTACCTGCCTAAAATCTGACATCACCTGCCTTGAAGCCTTTGACGAGTCATACCTCACCGCATTTAGAATAGTTCTAGTATATCGTCCACCAAATTCAAATGTTGATGAAGATGATTGATGCAATGCTTCAGCTGTTTATCTCAGAAAATCCGTTAATAGTACTCGGAGACTTTAATATCGATTGGTCTTGTTGTGAAAGGCCTAACAGTCAGCATCTAGTAAAATTTAAGGAATTCTTCGAGCGTTACAATCTAACACAGCATGTCACGAAACCTACTCGTGGTGGTTCAATTCTTGACAAAGTTCTCACTTCAGCACCTATCCTGAAAAATATTTCGATTCTCCCGCCTTTTGCTTCATCTGATCACAATGTGGTCGGCTTCGAGGTTTTAATATCGCCAGTTAGTCAGCGTAAATTGCCCCTCCCAAATTTCAACAAGGCGAATTATACTGGTTTACAGCAATACTTCAGCTGTATAGATTGGTGGAAGATTTTCCAAGGTTACCAAAATACTGATGACTTATATAAAAGATTCTGTCGCGTTGTCTATATCGGATTATCAATTCATGTACCCTTTGATACCATAAGAATTCCCGTTCAAAATAATCCGAAACACATTTTGAATCTTATATCGCAAAAATTGCGTCTTTTATCTCACTGTCGGATCCACTCTTCCAGCCACAGTATAATAAAGTATGTGAAGAATTGGACCACCACTTGAAAAGGTTCCTGGCTTACAGGGAAAAGCTGGCATCGAGAACACGTAATAAGAAAGTATTGTTCTCAATAATGCGGTCTAAGCTGAAAGCTCACGCGGATCTTCCTGTACTAAAGGACGACGACGGTACGGTTTATATTAACGATAGTCGAAAAGCTGAAGCACTGACTGGGTTTTTCGCGTCAGTTTTCACTGAGGTGGGGAGCCTTGGTAGCGCTTTGCCTAACGACATATTTGATCAAGAACGTACTTCTGTGTAGCCTGAAGAGGAGGCCGGTGAATTTGTGGTACAAGCTAGTGATGTATTAAAAGTAATGAAGCGTTTGAAAGCTTCTACATCAGCACCTTTTGATGGAATTCCACAAATAGTTTTAAAAAAATGTGCTCAGACTCTCTATAAGCCTTTGGCGATAATCTTCAATATTTCCTTAATCTACAGTGAAGTTCCCGAAATCTTGAAAGAATCAATAATTACTGCCATTCCAAAAACTCCTAGACCTAAATTGCTTTCTTCCTTTCGGCTCATAAGTTAATTCCCACCCCAATAAAAGTGATGGAAAATATTGTAAGAGATAAATTGTTGGCTTGTCTATCGAGACGTAATTCGATCCCGTACGAACAACACGGCTTCATGGCAGGTGCTTCAACCGTAACTCAGCTTTCGGACTGCTTATTTGATTGGAACCTTGCACTGAACAATGGTGATTCCGTTGACGTGGTTTATTTCGATCTGTCCAAGGCGTTTGATAAGGTCAATCACCAAAAACTTTTAAGCAAACTATACAAAAACGAAATTCATTTGTCTCTTCTAAAGTGGATACGTTCTTACTTGAGTGGAAGGCATATGCGCCTCAAAGTCGGCAACTGTTTTTCGAAGTGCTATGACTGCAAAAGTGGAGTACCACAGGGAGGTGTACTATCGCCTACCCTGTTCCTTGCTTACACTTCTGACCTGCCCTCGAAGCTAGCTATAAACCCATATGTTAAGGTATAGATGTACGCTGACGATATAAAGATCTATGGAGCCTTCAACCATAATAACAAAACAGTTGTTCATCAAGCACTGACTCAGTCCATCGGAAATATGTTGGAGTGGGCCGACGCTTGGTAAATTCCCGTCATTCTCTCTAAAACAAAAATTTTCCACATTGGTAATGCCCCTGCCATGAATTGTAAAGTCAACGGTTGCGAGTTGCTTTCTGTCTCTGATGTTCGCGATCTTGGCATTCTTACAGATAAATTGAAGTTCGTGAAGCACATCAATAATGTAGTGCAGAAAGCTTTCTCCGTTATGCATTAGATTTGTAGAAACATAAAATCCAATGACAGTTCCATACTGATTAGTTTATACAAAACATTTGTAATCCCTATATTGGAGTACTGTTCGCAAGTTTGGAGTCCCTCTTCAAAAAAACTCCAAGCCAAAATTGAGAAGGTTCAGAAGTCTTTCACTAAAATTTTATTTTGCAAATGTATACCCAGTTCTTCCAGCATGAGGGCGATTCCAAGGAAAGGCTTAAACTTTTTAATCTCAAAAGTCTTTTTTACATACGTATATTCAGCAATTCAGTTTTTTGCTTCAAGGTCCTTAAAGGAGAGTCTCGACTGAAACCATCCAAGTACTGGGTTTTTTTGACTACATTGGGTCACCGTAAAAGCTTCCGTTTCCAATACCCAAATATAAAGCAGCAAAATCGTGAAAAGGTTTTTAATTCTCTTTTTTTACCGAGGTACTCGTTGGTTACAAATGTTGCGTCCAGGTTTATTAGAATCACCAAATGTTTTCGCTTTTCGAAAAAGGTTGATGAAATTAGACCTAATTGCAACATTGCACCTCACAGACATCACCTAGAGGCAGCATCCCAGTCTTACGTTCTCTTCTTCGTTGTTTCATATAAGCGTACATGTTGTTAAAGTGTAATTGTGTTCTTACGCTTTCGTTTCCTAATTCGTGCTTCTATGTCATTGTTTTTTGTTTGTTTTATGTTCATAACCATCGATTTTGCCGTATCTCCTTTTGTTTTTGCTCACCATTGTTGCTCTTACCTTAGTTTTTTCCTAACAGTTATGTTTAGTACCCTATCTAGTACTCCAAACCTTCGATTTCTTCCCCTTCCAACAGCAGGAGTTATGCGGGTGCTGATGGACTGATGGAGTTGACGGACCTACTAAGCTGGTATCCGGAGCCGTGCTTCGATAGCGACTTGCAGTGTTTGACGGGCCACTGCTCTTCTCCATCAAAAGCTCTACTAATCAGCCCCACAGTATTTTAGTCCTTAATTCCTCATTCAGATGCTCCCTCTCTTGTAGATATTATAGTACGTCACACTTGCACTTTGATTTGCTGAGGTTTCCTTGTTTTTTTTACTTTGTTGTGTTACTTATCATGCTGTGTCCTTGAGTTCCTTCTATCTTAGAATTTGTGCGCACATTTATGTGCAAATAAATAAATAAATAAATTAAAAATAAAATTTGAACGGCAAGCAGGTGACTTAGTAGCCTTTTGTCTTAAAAATGCATATTATGAAATCAAAATTCATCCCATCGTTAGCCCGTTCTTCACTTCACAGCGTTTGCCAAAGGAACGTTCTAGTGATTTTGAGAATCTCTTGGCTTAAACCATTTGAAACTTGACGGAACTACTTATAGGAACTGTCCGCAATTTTAAGAAAATGTTTAGTTAACCGGTAGAGGGCGGAGTTAGCCAATCTCTTGCTGAATGTGCAACGTATTCTACCTACTTCTACGGAATATCGTCAAGCAATTCTAAACGTGAATTTTTAGCCTATACAATGACTTGCGACAACAGTCGATGAAGACATCCGTGGTTTATCTCTCCCAGACAAAATCGGAACCAGTCCTCCCACCTCGGAGGCTTGTCGGAGGTTTCGTTGCTTGGGGCGCTTAGTAGCGCTGTCGTAAGAGACGCCGGCTGTCGAGCGCATCCGATTCCAGGGCCTAGTCTCGGATTTCCGGCCAAGCCAACCATGCCCTCCCCCTCTTCTTGTCGGTGAAAATTTCAGGCTTGCCCAAGAGCGATAAAACACTGATATGTCCACCGACTGGTCACCATATGTCGCAGTACAGGCCAAATACGCATTCAAGACCCTTCACGACATTCTGTAGAAACATGGCGCATCCTCCCAAAAGAAATTGACTAACGCTGTTGCTTATTACTTCAACGTTCAGTTGAAAACTAGAAACCCTGCTTACGCAGGAATCTCAGTTGCTGATCTTTCTTTTCCAGCAAGTAATGAGTGAACCACAGCCTACCCCATCTAACGATTCAATAGAATCAATCCCAATCTATTAAGAAGCAAAACATTAGCCACCTAATAAAACAAACATTTTTGATCTAAGTTATCCTTGTAACTGAAACGGTTGCTTTGAAAATGTAAATCCGTTTTTCAGTTATACTTTCCTGCATGCAGTTATTAGCTCTAACGTTAGCGGAGCAACTTATTTGGATATAGTTAACAGTTTAGGTGCTGGTTAGCTGATGTAGATGCAGACCGGGAAACTTATATTGTTGTGTTGTCCTTTCATTTATTTTCAATTCTATGCATGGCCTGATTCTATTTTTCTTTTTTCTTATCGTAGAGTACGTTCTCATCGATGTATAAATAAATAAATACAAATAAACATCTAAAAATGTCAAACTATACATCTAAACATTGACACTTTACATTTTTGGCTGAATAAATATTTGTATTATTTGTAACTGCAATATATATTTGTAATGAAGATGAGCTACTACCTTTCACATGTACATGTATTCTCTCTAAATCATTATTCAACACAAGTGTAGAGCTGGTACGGAAATTCGAGTTAATCACTGGTAGCACGTTGAACTAGGATCTATGAAGCACCTCTGAAAAAAAAAACATCGCGTAGAGAGATCCACGTGCTTAGCTTGTTTCATGATCGTCGTTCCTGTCGTAGTATCACGTTTGGTCCACGAAGTCATTAAAGCGGCACATCGTGCTGATGCCTCCATAATTCCTGCAAGGAATACTCTCATGATTACATATGCGCATAAATTCAGTAGTTCTCCATATTTTCTAATAAAATAATAATCGCTTTCGTGTTGAATCTAGTGAAATATTCTCCAAACCTAAAAAAAGTAAGTGCAAAGGGTCTTACTGTATTCCTGCGCATCAGACGTGATATCACAGTTTCAATAATTAATAGGTCGTTCTCAGAAGTTCTCGCCATTTTCAAGACCCATATTTTTTTGTTTTACAAAAAAAAACGAAATACGTCAAGAAGCGAAATAACCGCCATCATGTTCTATCACCCCCTACACTTTTAGCCAGACTCCCGATCCGTCAGCGTGGGACTTTTCTGGCTTTGATTCAAAAATGCCGGCCAGCTAGCGTTCCATGTCGACCTCGTCATCGAATGTTTTCCTTGCATGGCATTTGAGAGAGACAGGAAGAGGTGGTAGTCTGTTGGTGCAATATCTAGGCTGCACGGTGGATGAGGCAACACTTCCCATCCAAGGTCGAGGAGTTTTCGGCGAGTCATTCTTGCAATATGTGGTCGAGCATTTTCGTGCAAGAATCGGATGGTGCCGTAATTTGGACGCTTTTCTGCCATCTCGGCGGCCAGTCTATCCAGCTGCTGACAGCGCAAGTCCGCTGTTAGAGTTTAGTTACGGGCCAGCAGTTCGTAGTAGATGACTCCTTTGTAATCCCACCAAACAGAAAGCATGACCTTCGACGGGTGAGGACCCTTCTTTGGCTGTGGCTCAGGCTGCTCACCCTTGTCAACCCAGTGTCTGCTCCTCTTGATGTTGACTTAAAGGCACCACTTCTCATCTCCTGTGATGATGGATTTCAGCCAACTATCTGTGCGCTTGTACGAGAGCAATTGAGTGGCCTCCTCAGCACGTCGCTGGCTGTCGCGTTCGAGAAGGTCATGCGGAACCCAGTGTGCCAACTTGTGCACCTTACCCAGTTGATGAAGGCGCCTGGCGATGGTGGCATAGTGCCACCCTAGTCCTTGGCAAGCTCACGAGTAGTCCGCCGTGGGTCCAATTCCACCAGCTGTCGCAGTTGGTCGTTGTCGACATTTCACGGATTCACGTCCAGACCTTAATGAATCTTGAGTAGCTAGCAATAATAGGCAACTTATACGTACCTGATCTCTTTATGTGAACAAAAGATAGGTTGCTATAAGGTAGTGAGAAAAAAAGTGCATTCAAAAAATAGCGGGAGCTTTCGTAACAACCTAATATTTAATACCCTGACGGCTTTGCTGACTATGCATGAATCTGGCAGTGGGCACCTGGGATGGAAGGAAATTTTAAAAAATTTCCCAGAAAACAGAAACATGGGATTGCTTTTGTTAGAAAAGAGAAATCAGAAACCAGAAATCAGACAAAAACGCCAGAAATCAGAAATTCCGCCCGTCGCTGGTGAGCAGCATTGTGTGAACGAATTGGGCATTCCTGCGAGACTCGTCTGATTGGAGAAGACCACGTTAGCGTGTCACCGAAGGGCTTCGTACCCATTGTCACTCCGAGGTCGAATGTTAAAAGATAAGCCAGCGTGGTCACTAGATGGGACGGTCACAAGACCACCAGCTAGACCTTCACACGTGATGCTTCCACGACGTCCCTTAGTGTGGAGTGCATATTCCCTACGTGCCACTACCGCAGCCAAACGTTCCTTGCACTAGCGGCGGTTCGTCTCCTTTAATAAATAAAGGATAAAGGAGAAGGAGAAAGGAAAGCAAGTTTCATCTCGGGAATAGCTTTTGTGTTACCAATTTTTTTCAACCTGTGCATATACATATTTTGCTTTATTTATTTATTCATTTTATACGTCAAGAAGACGTGCTCAGAATTCGAGAAAAAAGCCGAGAAAATAAAGCACGCGCAGAAAAGGAAATAAAGAGAAAAAATGGCAGTAGCGTTTCTTCGGTAAGCAAGGAAAAGGCTTAGAATTTCACAGCTTCCATAAGCTAAACACATATTGCTCCTACTATGCAGGCGTCATCGAACGGCTTCTACATTTCTTCGGAGTTCTGTCGCGCTTCTCCTCGGGCTTTTAGTGCGTCCACTAATGACCGCGCTTTGCAAGGTCATGCTGGAATTTATTCTGGTCGTCTTTAATGTCCTCTACACGGCAACCAGGAAATTAAACACGCATCATCAGGGCAGTGGCGTGGAGTTTTACGGTGACTGAAGTCTGGTCGCAATGACATCTTTCACATCGTTCTACTATGAGTAAATGAATTTATTGGGAAGGAGAAATTGTTAGCTAGAATGGTTCGTCCTACTTTTAAAAAATTGGGTCAAGTATCACAATCGAATCTTGAATCATTTGATAGAACACTCATGAACAAAGTGGAAAGAAAATTGCAAACTTATAATAGGTGAAATTCGAAAACGACATTCATATACACCAAGCACATTTGTTCATTTATTTGTTAATTATTCGTTTATTTATACCATTTTAAAGTCGAACTGAACACTTTTCAAATCAAGTTAGACACCTTTCCAATCAATTTGGAATAAATTAATTTGGTCACTCTTTTAAGGTAGCCTAAAACTTTGGAAATGAAAGCAGTCTGTTTAAAATTGAAATGAGTTTCTTCAACACTTAAATAGAGACTCTCCCAGAAGGTTAGAATAATTCTTTGTAAATTCTAGTATAACTTTCTTTGAAGCTGCGACTCACCAACAAGTGGGCTAGGGTGTTGTCTTAGTTTCAAACAGTATTTGAAATTTTATAAAAATAAGATCCTATAAAAACCTAATTTTTTAAGGAAAAATAATGGTTAAAAACTTGTTTTAAAGAGTGCGAAGGTGGCCATTTTCTACAGCCTGAAAGGAGATTGCGCCATGCCAAGACGTCGCGATTTCTATTCGATTGATAGCAGAATTTTTGTCTGCATGGAGATTGACACCTGTTAACGGGCCAAGCATAGGATTCGTAAGAAGCGATGCGAATCTTGCTATCCTTCGTTGTGAGGGAGGGCCTTAAACATGTGATATATTCGAGAAAAAGCAGCTCTGAACATCTGTTATAATGTGGGCGAAAATCCGGTGCATCGGTGTATCGGAATCCCAGTTCCCTTAATTTGCCGTAGCTATTGAGGAACCGTTGATATGATAGTTTATGGGCGCAACAGACTCTACCACTCTAATATGAACTGGATTTACTGTAGCTGTAAGAATTCAAGGGGTTTCAGGCGTTAAATTCGCGTTTAAGTTACTCGGAAAATCGAGTCTAACGAGGAAGATCAACGAGGTGAACGTGGAGATTCTCAAAACGAGCTATACGGGTTGTCTCAAAAAATGTACACATTGTTAGAAAGGTGGTAACTTTGCACACAGTAAGGAAACTGAAGACGTTAAAAGCTCATAAACCTTAAGAAAATAGAAGTTTTCTGTCATATGAGCAGTATGGATTGCGCTATGCACTCGTCTGAAATTTTTGTTTACACTCGATTGATTGTTTTTGGCCTGAATAGTTGTTATAATTTTTTTACAGAGCGGACGTATTCATTGATTTGTGCTTCTTTGAAAGTTTAATACCTAAAAACACACTAATACTTGCGAAAAAGGCAGGGTATCCTCAAAAATGCAGGTAAGATTCTTACATTGCTGCTGGTGAAGCATTTAAAGAAGTTTGAAGCTTATGTGAAAAGAAAGGGCAACGAAATTTCTGTGATGTGTAAATAGTCCAGGGGCCGGATTCATCAAAGTTACTGCAGTAACTTTAACGGAGAATTGTAAGCGAAAAGCTCAGATAACGCGGCTTATCGCTCACCATATCGCTTGATGAGCAGCGTTATCTGAGCTTTTGCTTGCAATTCTCCGTTAAAGTTACTGCAGTAACTTTGATGGATCCGGTCCCAGAAAGCGCTAAGCGTCTGAAACCGTGCAATTCTGACTCAATTGGGAGTGCATGGGCTGAATGCTTGTTATAATCTTGTTACTACAGACCGGACATGCCGCTGCGTCCAACAAGCACAAGCGGCGCCAAAGATGAGAAGCGGCGCAAAAGGGCGCCAGAGAGCGCCGTTTTCCGCTCGCCACGCGCTGCGTCTGAGGCAAGTCGCGTTGGTGCGCGGCACCCTCAACTTCTGGACGTTAGACTGAATGAAGGAGCTTATCCATGCGTTCGGACGAGCATGGCCTACTGTTTGGAACTAACTTCCAGCATGGCGCGCGCTCTGAACAATGCATATAGGCCCGGCAGAATCAATCGAGTGGGGGCGACAACCTGCAGACAGCTTGAACAGTGAGCGCATGGAAAGTTTTAACGAAAATTCTTAGCCTTCCTACTCAGGAATTGCTCTCAGACTGTCCAGCGAGCCTTTGGAGTGCGCCGTGCACAATGCATATACGATCGAAACTATCAATCGAGTAGGCGCGACAGCTTGTAGAGTGAGCGTTTAGGGCCGCGACCTAGAGCTGCGCCCTCATCTTCGACGCGAAATTGTCAAAAAATCGATTTTCCCAAAATTGGCCGAGATGGACACCGTTCGATAGTGCTCATCGAGATGAACAGAACGGTGTCATTGCAAGTGCCGAAAACTCAAAACCGTAAGGATTAAGGGCGGAAGAAGCTTCACTGTTGCCTCCGCCGCTCTAAAACGGCAGCTGTAAGTAAGGCAGGTTAGGAAGCTGGAGAGCTGTAAGCGCCGTCTTATAAAGTACGTTAAGTGATCTGTTAGCCTGTGCATTTGTAGGCGTCAGCTCATCGCCTCTTCCCGCACTGATCGCCTGAATTCGGAAAAAATTGGCTGTACAAGCCTGACCTGCATTTTTGCGCCACCGTAACTTTGTCCGTTCCTAGGCTACATTGCTGTGCTTTGGCGAGCTGCTAGAGCTTCCTACTAACTACGAAATCCACAAGCTACAGCCGGAAGGGTTCACACTTGACAGAGTTATCGCGCTCCAAACACGCCCGCGCGTGCAATTTGCGAGCGGTCGCGCCCACTCGATTGATAGGTTCGATTCTGTATGCATTGTTCATCGCGCGCTCCAGATGCAAGCTGGACAATCCTAGAGCAGCTCCTGAGTATGGGAGGCTAGGGATTTCTGATAAAACTTCTAAAACGCGCACTCTACAAGCTGTCGCGCCCACTCGATTGATCGTAAATGTTCATTGTTCATGGCGGCGCGCTTCAGATGCAAGCTGGACAATCCTAGAGCAGCTCCTGAGTAGGAAGGCTAAGAATTTTCGTTAAAACTTTCCATGCGCTCACTGTTCAAGCTGTCTGCAGGTTGTCCCCCCCACTCGATTGATTCTGCCGTGCCTATATGCATTGTTCAGAGCGCGCGCCATGCCGGAAGTTAGTTCCAAACAGTAGGCCATGCTCGTCCGAACGCATGGATAAGCTCCTTCATTCAGTCTAACCTCCAGAAGTTGAGGGTGTCGCGCACCAACGCGACTTGCCTCAGACGCAGCGCGTGGCGAGCGGAAAATGGCGCTCTCTGGCGCCCTTTTGCGCCGCTTCTCATCTTTGGCGCCGCTTGTGCTTGTTGGACGCAGCGGCATATCCGGTGCTGTACTTGGTCACATTAATCTGCGCTAGGCTTCTTTTAACGTTTTCAGTCGCCCAGTGCTGCAATTATGATTATTCTTTCTATTCAGCTTGAAAGGGCGCGTGTAGCGCAGTCGGAGGAGGCGCGACTGTCGCGTGCACCCGATACCAGGTTCCTGATTCGGATTTCCCGCCCAGGCCAACCAAGCCTTCCATCCCTCCGGGGTCGGTGAATTGGTACCAGACTTGTCTGGGGAGGATAAAGCGCTGACTTGTTCATCGGCTGGCCACCGCAAGTCATTGTATGACCATATACGCATTCATGTCGCCTCCACACATCCCGTAGAAGTAGAATGCGCTGGCGCATCCCATAAGGGATTGAGTAACGTCATCCTTTATCCTTATCCTTTATTCAGCTTGAATGTTGCTTCGTCATTCCACAGAATTCGTCTTGGAAAAATGGGGCTACTGCTCACATTTAAATTGTGCAGTCACTAACCCGCACATCACTATCTTTCACGTGATTGTCAGGTTTTAAACGTTAAAAGTAGCACAGCACAGGCTAATCTAGGCCAAGTAGTAACAATACTGTAACAAGCATTTAGCTCATGCACAATCAATCGAGTCTGGAATACAAGGCTTCAGGCGGGGCATTAAGCAATCTTGACCAATTGCACGCACCAAAAATTTTGTTGTCATGTGCTTTTATATGAGTCTCAAACATTTTCAAGAACTCCACTACCAGCAATGTTAGTACCTTTCAAACAGTACCTGCTTTTTTACGACCCCTGCATTTTTCGCAAGCAGTAGTGTGTTTTTAAATTTAAACCTTAAAAGAAGCTCGAATCAAATCAAATCGATACTCCCACTCTGTGGAAAAATTGTATCAAGTATTCAGGCGAAAAACAATCAATAGAGTGTAAAATGAGATTTGATGAATCAAGCATTGAGACGAGTGCATGGCGCAATCCATACCCCTCAAATAACAGAAAATTTATATTTTAATAAGCTTTCATATGCTTCCTTATCTTCTTCAGCACCTTTACTGTGAGCAAAGTTATCACTTTTCAAAGAGTGTATACATTTTTTGAGTCACCCGGCACAGTATTGTATGGCGTTGTCTGGGAAGCACCATAGTGTTTTTTTCTATTAAGGGTTTGTAAAATCCCGCGTTTTAGCTGTGATTGAAGCTTTAATCCATTTCCGCGATTATTTCTGGGCTCGACAAGGGTATTCCAGCCGTCAGTTTTTTTTTACCAGCTCGCACTGAAACGGTACAGTTTTTTGCCCCTTTTGAACTACTCAGAGGTCCGCAGGAATTTTTGAAACCACTACGGTGCTTCACAGACAACGCGCTACAACCCTATACATATATGTATTTCCTTTTGAGAATCTCCAAGGTAACCTCGCTGACCTTCCTTGTTAGTTAAGTTGGCAGAACACCGAAGAACTGGGCAGAACTGCTCACAGAAGGTGTTGCTGAGCTACGGACGATTTTCAAACAGCAGGTTTGGTTCAAAGTCTGGACTAGTTTTGTTGAATGAAATGTAATCCTGTGTTGTTCAGCAGTCCTCGTTGAGAAGACCACCTCTGCCAAAAACACAGATTTGTCAGATCAGTCGCGTTTTACGTGCAATAATGTCGTATATAGTATCCTAGGTGGAATAACTGTGAACTCCTTGAGGTCTTGTACATATTATATATTTATTACTAATGCACCAATAAGACGCGAGTGTAACGCAGTCGGAAGTAGAATGCGTGGCGCATCCCAAAAGGGAATGAGTTACGTCGTCCATTGTCCTCTTCTTTGTACACCAATAAGGAGGCGCCAACAATGATCGTAATAAAGCCGCGAAAACATTGCCAAAAAACACGAATAGAAAAACTCAGCAGTCAACTAATAAATAGGGAAAGCACTAAAAAGAAAGCTATCAAGAGCATTGAGGAAGGCCCACCATCTATAACCTGCGCTGTTAAGGGAGGAAATAACCAGAGGAAGGGTAGGACAGCCAACCCACAAGTAACATGTTCACTACAGAAAATCAGACCAGCTTGCCCTCGATATTCTATGCTGTCATAATGCCTCGCAATATAGAAAAAAACTGAGTAATAAGCGCTATATAGTGTCTAAGAAGATGACTATCTGTAGGCCAGTTGTATATGTATGAGACAGCACGTTTGCCTGATGCCTGAAACAAGCTGTCAGAAACTGGCAGTAATAATATGATAGTGGTCCCGATGCACTTGAAGATCTCGCAGTAAATAAAACATATCTGGACGGTAACGTGCTCAGTCCAGATATGTGAAGATCGATGAGTCAGCTATTAGGTTGGAAAAAGTCTTTTCATTTTTTTCAGAGATTTATTACTTCACAACTACAAAGTCAAATCAATTGAGATAAACTCCATTTTGTTCCACTACACTTCTCCAAAGACTGGGTAATTTTCCAATTCCTCTCGCCGAAAAGACTGCAGTTCTGGAGTCGAATCACTGCTGAATCCAATTTTTGAGGACTTCATCCGCTTCAAAATATTTCTCTCCAATTTCTTACTTGAGAGCACGGAAGAAATGGTAGTCGGTAAGGGCGAATTCAGGGCTACACGGTGGATATGGCATTATCTCACAGCCCAGCTCCTTTATTGTTTCTCTTGTGAGTCTTGCAACATGTGGTTGTGCATCGTCATGCAGGATCATCACCTTTGACGTCTCCGGCCTGTTTTCTTGGAGAGTTGCGACGGCTTTGTGGAGTTGGCCACAGTATGTGGCAGCAATAAGTATCTCTCCACTTCTGAGAGTTTCCCAGCAAATCACTCCTCTGGCATCCCACCAAACACTCAAGAGATTCTTCCCTTCGTGAGCATTGGGCTTGAGATCAGGCTTAGAGTTCTCTCCTTTTTGTACCCATTGCCTTTTTCTTCGGAAGTTGACATACAGAGCCCAGGACTCATCGCCTGTCACAATCCGCGGCAAAAACGATTTTCTTTCGTATGTGGACAGGAGAGAAGCAGCTATGGAGAGCCGTTGGCTTTTCTGAGTGTCTGATAGGGCATGTGGAATCCAAGCTCCAAATTTCCGTGCAAAGCCGAGGTTCTTCAGATGGATTCCCACTATCCTATGAGACCTTCGAGGTTCTCTGCTAGTTGACGTGTCCTCTGCCTACTATCGGTACGAAGAAGATGGAGTACTTCAGTGTCTTCCAATTCAGTTGGTCTTCCTGACCTCGCCTTGTCTTCGAGTGAATAATCTCCCTTTAAAAACTTTCCGAACAAATCATAACAGGTGCGATGAGTTGTAGATCCCAAGCCATATATATGGTTAATTTGGTCGGCTGCCTGACGTGCTGTAGATCCTTTAATGAATTCATGAAGGATGCCGTGCCGAAAATGGCCATCAGGTAGATCTGGCATTGAGTCCGGAAGATTGGATGGATAACGAAGTACAAGAAGGGTCTTGACCTATGTTCGCGTGCGAACGATAGACAAGTGTGATAAGATTACGAAATCAGCAATGAATATTGGCTAGTGCGTATACAAGGAGAACGGTAAAAAAACTTTTCGAAGTGTGAAGGGACTTATTTTCCAACCTAATAAATGTGACGCCAAAATCAAAGACCAAACAAAAAGTGTTCTGACTTTGGAGAGACCATCGTTAAAAATAGGCTATAAGTGAAGGGACTGGGTCGGTCATCCTTCGTCAACGACAACGCCACTTCTGAGCTCCGCCAGAAGGTTAGCGTCACTCCGCTATTTGGCAAACGACTTCTCGCCAGGTTTTGCCAACACCGCACTGGCGAGGTTATTCCAGATCGACATGATTTCGGACTCAGGAAGTTGCGAATTCAGCGACTTCGGAGGAACTGAAGGCTTCGTTAGCCCTGAAGAATTCGAACTCCGAAACTGGAGTCGGAGTGCTCGCCACAGCCAGCATCTCAATCGGCCGAAACAGCCTGATCTACGGTGATCGCGAAGGACCTGAGCGCTATTAAATTCCTACCACGATATTCTGAAGAAATAGAATGTGTACCGCCTCTCACAGAGAAACTGATCAAGGCCGGATTTTATGCTATAATGTCTTGTGAGCTGAATTTTACGAACATCTATTATTATTTTTCTTTATCCTTTTATCACTTTTATAATTGAGATGGCAGCCGATGACGTTTGAGTGATCTAACCCGCGCGGTTTACGCCTCACCGTATCTCACGCGGGTAGAATGTATTATTCAACATGAGATGCTGCAGCTGGAGAGGTGCAACACAGCGGCATCTGCGGAACCAATGACCTTATTAGACGGCCCGGATAGAATACCTATGATGAACGTTCGGAAGTGGAGAACGGCTTCATGCCAAAAAAGTACTCAGTAGAACCTGAACGTAAGCGGATTTCAAATTTTACGAGAAAAAAGCGTTCCGTAGGTTAGTGGCGCTCCAAGAGACACGCCTTTAGACGAGTCGGAGCACTTGTTTATTATGTTTAAGATTAATCTGCATGTTGTCTTTCTGACTCACAATCGGGCAAAATTTCTAAAATGATTGCCACCTTTAAGACAATGCGAGATGAGTATTGCAAAAACCACTTCTTCCAACAGGATATCTCATTCTTGTGAACAAGGAATCTTACAACAACATGTTGAATGAAGCGCCCCTCTTTTGTTGTTGTCCACTACAAAGACACATTTCTGTCTAGGTGGCGTTCTGGAAGTGTTAGACCTTTGTGCTGGAACAACGAGGCTACGTAGGCCGCTCATCAGATGTCTCTATTGCCCGACGCACTTACGCTTTCGAAATGAGAGTGCCCTTGTTACGCCCTACACGCGCGTGACCAATTCATTTTTTCCGAGGCCAATGTCGACACCTTGTGGGCGGCGTAGCTTTCACCTAAAATTTGCCCGCTGTTATTCCCGCAAGTAGTCTCGTATGCCTGACTACGGTGGAGTTTGGCTGAGCTCCGACATCTTGTGACGTTCGTGCAACCACTTTTTACCCCCCCCCCCCTTTCCTGCGGTAGGCTGCAGAGGTGAATCGTTTTTGGGGCGAATTCCTATTACCACCTCGTCTATGACGCGATGGCTCGAAAGTGCAAGTCAGCATAGTTTTCCGATTGTCAACTCGCCAGCGGAAAAAATCGGGAATGTGGGGAACGTCCGGATGAAAATTTAATGCGAACTGGCATCAGCAATGAATCGGACACACGGCGTTTGTGGCGAGCGAGCACGGAGACTCATAGAAACGGACGGAGTGAACGTACTTGGCGTACGTGTTCTCGGCGCCGTTACTTTCGGTCCAATTCGTTTCGTTGCGATCCTCGTCAATTTACGCGATCTATGATCCTTCTCCAGAATGTTCATCGTTATTTGTTGAGGTCTTATTTATTATTGATTAAAGCCATTGATTGATATTGATATCTGATAATATTTATTTAAGTATGCCTTTATCTTATTTACGCATTTAAGCTGGTATTTAGGAAGAGAATATACAGGGTGCGTAAAAAGTATTGACGCACCTACTTTTTGTTTCAGCTCCAGCTTTCTGTTTCTACCCCTCTAGGTTTTTATGTGTTATTTTTGTTGTCTGTACTATGCTCAAAAAACACTCACGAAAAAACTGATGAAACATGACCATCATCGCTACGGTGGCCCTTTTTTTGTCTGTTACCCAGACAGCTGAATACTTCCTTAACAAGAGAATTTGGCGCTGTTCGAAACGGTTGGTGAGGAAAGAGGTCAGCAACCCAAACGTCAGCCACGGCTCTGTCATAGCAGATGATGATTACAAGATGTTCAAGCACGATAACGTTCAAATCAAAAATTGTCAACCTCTGTCCCATAACGGCAAACAGATAACGCGCGCAGGTGTGAACAGCTTCTCAGGCGAGCACAGCTTAAACGTGAATCCGCTGGATTACTCTTTCTAGGTGGTTTTGAAGAATGAGGTCTGTGCTACTATCAACAGAAGTGACCAGTCGCAGAAGGCTACCCTGTTCGAAGCACGGAACAAAATGCAAGCGAGTACTTGCGGCGCGTGCTCATGAATTTTTCCGCCGTTTTCGCTCCTGTATTCACACTAAAGGAGCCGATGTCAATAACGACTTATTCTGTCGTGTTTGCAAGATCAGTTTCCATATTTCTGAAATGAATATTTTAAAACTTACTGCGCAATACTTTTCCCACAACCGCCATTTACTGCGTCAATACTTTTTACGCACCCTGTACAAATTGGTTTAAAAAAATAATCAGCGATGATTTGATGAAGCATCTTTTTCAGGGCTGCACTACTGAGCCTCTTTGAAATAAAAAACACTTTTCGCGTTACTCAAGGAACAAATCGTTTTTTGCAAATCTTCAAAAAGAAAGCTCTTCCTGTAATCTCTTGTGATCAAACAGTTTTGTATCTTTTTTGGCACAACATATAATTACTCTTCACTTTTGATGGTCTATGAAGAGCCAACCTTTGCAGTGTTCTTTTGTGCTCAACTGATTTTGCAATAAATATTCTATGTTCTATGTTCTATTCAAGCAGCATCTATGATTTCCTCCAAAATTGTCTACGTTGTTTGTTGAGGTCTCATATTTACTAATAATGGATATTAATTATATAAAGAACGGGGGAAACACAAGGCCCTGATTGCACAACTGAAAAATTCTAATGCAGTGCGGGTTTTTGTCTCGTCTGAGTTCGAAGCTATCGACAATTCTTGCCCAAATTTGGTGAAAACGAAAAAAACCCAAATTAGCAGCTGCTCAAGTGTAGGATTATAAAGTACGTCGCAATCAAATTAAAATTAGTTATTGACCGCTCCGCTTCAACGTTTTATTGGAAGGCTTTAGCTTGCGACACTTCCTTGAAGCCCTTAGTATTGCTTAGTATCCGTTACCGCCAGAAGCCAAACTATATAAAACTGTTGTACAGCTGAACTTCATTCTATGACCAAAAGTTGTGTTCGTGCCTCTTCTTTTACACAAAGGGCGGTTCTGAATTTTTGATGTTTTCCACAAAACCCTGCCTTGCCATCTTTGTCTTAACCAATATAAAAAGCTTGTTGTTAGATAGCTGAAGACTATAATTTACCATTTCTTTAGTTTTGTGTTTATTTTGTCTCATGCACGTATAAATAAATAAATAAATAAATAAATAAATAAATAAATAAATAAATAAAATTATTTGGCATCTTAATAGCTTACCAAATCATATGCATAAGTGCATGCAATGTCTAGTTATCACTATTCCTGTTGTCCTATTCAATAACATGTTCTTTTTTGTTTGTTTTTTGCGGTTTTAACCTTGCGTGATTGTTCATGTACTATATAAATAAATAAGTATATAGTCATAAAAATGCCATCATTATATAGCCTCTCGCAACCCAAATGGTTGACTTCTGGAATCCTGCTTAATATCTAACGCTGCCGTTTCAATGTTACATTGTTCCTGATTTGTGACTTTCCTTTTTTTAGTCGCATGGCCTATTATTTGTTGTTCTCACATAGAGTGCGCGTCTTTGAGACATCATTTTCAGTAGCGTTTGTCCCGCTTGGTGGCGGGGTCCGCTCTTCTGGTGTGGTGACGCCATTTCTCCCGATCAAATATGCTTGATCGGGATGCACACCAGCTATCTTTAAGTCCAAGTGCAACGTGTCTAGCCAACGTTGCTTCGGGCGTCCTCTGGGCCGTTTTCCCGGGACTTCAAGATTCAGGCCAATCTTACAGACGCTGTCGTCGTTAGCGCGAAGGACGTGGCCATACCATAGTAGAAGAGCTTCGCGCAACTTGTCGGCTATCGGGACGACACCGAACCTCTGTCGTCTGGTGTCATTGCGAACGCGGTCCAATCGCGTTACTCCGGCCGTCCACCTTAACATCTTCGTCTCCATTACGCTGAGGCGGGTTTCAATTTCCTTAGTCACGGGCCAGCACTCAGCACCGTATGTCGCTACTGGGCGGACGACTGTTCTATAAACCTTCGACTTGAGGTACTCGGGTATTGTCTTATCGCAGAGAACCCCAGTCAGCGACCGCCATTTGGACCAGGGTGCACTTACGCGCGCATTCACCTCCAAATTTAGGCTGCCATCGGGCGTAACTGTTGATCCGAGATACTTGAAAGCTGTGACTCGTGAGAGCTCAGCACCATTGATCTTGATAGATCCGAGCTCATTCACATCCGTCGTCAAGTACTCCGTCTTTTTGACGTTTAGCTTGAGTCCGAACAATGCCAAGCGATCGCACCATTCCTGTGCCTGTCTCTCGAGTTCGGCTTTGTCTTCACATGCAAGCATGACGTCATCGGCATACAGCAACGTCCAAGGAGCTGCCTTTTGGAGATCTCGTGTAATTGCATCCATGACGACCACGAAGAGCAGTGGGGATAGCGCAGACCCCTGGTACACTCCGACAGAGATCGGAAACTCCGTCGAGGTACCTGCTGGTGCTCGTACTCGGCTTACTGGGCACGAGTAGAGGATGCGCACCCACTCAATAAGCTCTTCAGGGACGCCGTGTCGTCGCAAAGCGTACCATATAACTTCTCGCGGGACGCGGTCGAGGCCTTCTACAAGTCCAGGAAGGCAAAATGCACCGGTTTCTGTTTCTCGCGGTGCTTCTCTAGCAGAAGACGAACGGCGTGCACGGCATCAACCGTCCCTCAGCCGGCAACGAAACCACACTGATTATTGGAAAGCTGGACGACATCCCGGATACGTTTATCGACAATTCGCTCAAACACTTTCATGGTGTGCGAAAGTAAGCGAATCGGACGGTAGCTAGCGCAGTCCGCAGGGCTGCCTTTCTTCTTCCAAATCGGGATAGTCGTGCTTTGCTGCCAACTCTCAGGCACTTTCTTCTCAGCAACAACCTGATTGAAAAACTCTGTCATCCAGTCGGCAGGGCACCAACCCTTCGACTTCCACAGGTCGGCCGGCAGGTCATCTGCACCAGTGGCTTTGCCTGACTTCATCTTCCTCAGGGCTGCTTCAGTTTCGCTCACTGTGATCTTCTGAATAGGACCGTATACAGGTGAAACAATAGGAACGGCAGGATGTTCAAATTCTACATTCGAGATTTCCTCGAAGTAGTCGCGCCATCGCTTCACAGCCCTTTTACGATCCATCAGAAGATGGCCGTTCTCATCGTTAATGCCAAAGAACTTTTCGATGTCTTCTGCTTGGCGACAGCGAGCCTTGGCGAGTCGGTAAAGATAGCGCTCACCATCGCGCGTTCCCAGTTTTTCGCTGACTTCAGCATAGTATGCGGCTTTAGCAGCAGCCACTGCCTTCTTTGCCGCTTTCCTCGCTGCTCGATAATTCCGCCAATTACAGACTGTTTTGTCACCGATAAATACGTGATACAGCCGTTTCTTTTCCTTGACCTTCTCTCTGACATCGTCAGTCCACAGCCAAGCCCGCTTGTCGACCCAACGCCGTCCAGGCTTCGTTGTGCCGAGTTCGAGGCGTGCAGCCCGGGTTATCGCATCGGTAGCCTCTTTCCAGGTTTCGTCGACAGTTGTTACCGTCGGCAACCGAATGCGAGAGATAACAGCTGCTTCCTTCTCCTTCAACCGCCACCATTTAATTCTAGCCATCCCGCACCGCTCGACACGTTTACACCTCGGAGGTGTGATCTTCAGCGAGCAGATCAGTGAACGGTGTTGCGTGGCAACCGTCTCATACGGCACGGTTTTCGCGTCTGTGACAAGGCCTTGGTCACGACGCCTAACAAGGACATAGTCAATCTGCGTTTTGGCGTTCCCGCTATAAAACGAGATGAGGTGGGAGTCACGCTTTCGAAATTTGGTATTCACGATGGTGAGGTCATGTGAGTCTGCATACTCAAGTTTACGCTCACCATCGGCGTTGCGTGACCCATAGCCAAAAACACAATGACAGCTGTAACCGTCTTTCGCTGCTCCGACGTGACCATTAAGGTCACCTGCCACAACAACCATATCTTCTGACGGCACTTCCGCTGTCTTCTCATCAAGCAGGGACCAGAACTCGTCCTTGGTTTACTCGGAGCAACCTGTCTGCGGAGCATAAGCGGAAAAGAAATGACAGCGTCGCTCTTCTACGGCGACAACAATCTTCATCAAGCGGTCATCGAAACGTTCTACGCTTGCAATCGCGTCACGGAAACGCTCGGAGACGATCATACCGACACCACTGGTGGTCCTGGGACTGCCGCACAGAACGGCCTTGAAGCCGCGGCCAATGTCCCTCGACTTGCAGCAGGACCACCTCGTCTCCTGCACCGCACAGAAATCTATCTTTCTTCGCTCCAGTGCTTTTACCAACTCGCACGAGCGGCCCGTCAACGTACCCACATTCAACGTTGCTACGCGGGTCTTGCCTACGTTGCAGGACTTTCGGACTCAGTTGCCCCCCGATGCCGTCCACCCTCGCATACTTCTCACACTCGCCGGGCTCTGCGAGTGCGCGTCGGCTCCCGCGGACGCCGTAGCATTAACTCGAGAACTCTGTAACGTCATCAACCATATGATGTGACACAGAATGTTCGTAGGCCGGCCTATCACTAGGGCCTGTCGCCTGCATTCGATTGTCCGTGATTGGCTCGGCTTGCAAAAGCAAGCAGTTTCCCGTGGCACCACGTGGAGGAACGGACATCGCCACCCTTTGAGACGCAAATAAATAAATAAATAAATAAATAAATAAACAAATAAATAAATAAATTAATTAATTAATCCACATGGAATCTCAGAACCGATAACAAAAGCTGCTACTGAACTAGACTCACACGTGTTGATAAAAATACAGCTATAAAAGGAGCAATGTCTTACCTTCACTATGCGTAGCGTTGCTCTTACAAGGGAACTGTCTGAACGGTACGCCGGAACGGCAAGAACGAGTACTATAGGGAGAATCCCCGTCCTCCAAATAGTGACAGTACATGTTTTGTTTTTGCCGAATTATTCAGGCAAACAAGTAGGAGCGTGTAATGGTTAAGGATCCGCAGAGCGAGCTCTTCACGGCATTGCAGGATACCAGCGTTGTGGGCTGGGTGGCGCAGTGGTGGAGGGCACGCTGCGTGTTTGTGAGGTCTAGGGTTTGGTCCCCATGCTACGCCGCGTTTTTGCACTTTTACCATAGTATCGGATTTCCATAGAGATTTCCATATCTGAACTTGTTTTTGGAGTTTGCTACGGTAAGATGTTTTTATAATTTATTATTTATCGACATCTCGTAATTCACCAGCAATATGCCAAATGCGATACTGTATGAAACTTTTGCTCCAATAAATTGGTCTTATTGTCAATGTAAGAAGTTTTGACACAGGAACAACATGAAACAGCGGCAGAATGCCAGAAAATGCTTCAAATGCAATTTTTTAGTGTCGGTGAGGTGAGTGCCACCAGTGTACTCACAGTGTAGGAGGGGACCACATGATCCTCAACTTGACCTACCACCTCGATCAATATTCTCGCCTCTGTTATGGCTAAGGAGTCGCGCGGTCATAACAAGCTGTTGCCGTCAACACTGACTCTACAATGTCTGCTAACCCTCGAGTGGTCATTCATCTACTGACACTGAAGTGCGGATCTTCACTGGATGCTGTTCCTTCGAGAGACGAAATGAAGCTGGCGGAAAGGATAGCAATTATCCTACAGGACTTCCAACTGCGACAGCTGGAAATCGACGAAGTGGAGAAGTTGGAGGTAGTGGAAGAAGAGGACTAAGAGTTTCAACCAGAAGAGGATTGTGCCGGAGTCATGACACCACCAACCAGTGAAGGCACTGTCACCTTTTCGGGAGGACAAATCGTTTTGGAGGAAAAGGTTTGGCTATACTAGAAATGTTATACTATACAAGTTTGAGGACTGGGGAAAGGCTTGGGCTCCAGCGGAGTACCACTGGGCAGAAACTGTGAAGCCAAACACAAGTTCAGATATGGGAATCTCTATGGAAACCCGATACTATGGTAAAAGTGCAAAAACGCGGCGTAGCATGGGAACCGAACCCTAGACATCACAAACATGAGGCGTACCCTCTACCACTGCGCCACCCAGAGATCTTGCGCTGCCGTGAAGAGCTCGCTCTGCGGACCCTTAACCATTACACCCTCGTACTCGTTTACCTCAAGGACTCGGCAGAAACAAAACATGTTCTGTTACTATTTGGACGGGGATTCTCCTTATAGTACTCGTTCTTGCCGTTCCGGCGTACAGTTCAGACAGTTCCCTTGTTAGCAAATCGGGTCACAACAGAAGATAGTGGATTAGGAGCGGCACCAACCAACCCCTTCGATGGATATGCCAGCATTTTTTGTTGCTGAGTAGCGTAGAGGCATTTTGAAGGCGTATTTAGCCAACACAATGACAAGCTGACGTCAGCGGCTGGGTAAGCCATCTCCTAGAAAAGTCTGGTACCGATTCACCGACTTCCGGATGTGTGGAAGGCTTGGTTGGGTTTGGCCGCAAATCTGATCCAATATCCATGAGTGGATGTGCTCTTGACAAACGGCGTCGCCTCCAACTCCTTTTCTAGCGAGTAAAGGTGTATTTTTATTATTAGTTGAAACCCTTATATTCCTTCGTATCCTAAGCGGCTTCTGTCCCACCCAGCCGCAAAGTCAGTTTTATTAGTAATTCACCGCAATCTAATCCTGTGAGGGACGTCTTCTACCAAGACATCGATGTCACTCGGATCTGCGTCGTCAGCATTCGTACTCCTTTTCTTTGAGGTTCCTCGATGTCCATTCAAAGTTCACAAACCTACAATCCAACTAGAATTTCCTATTTGCCCAGGATTGGAACAAACGTCTCAAATTAGTAAACAACTACATCCATGGCCTTGCCATTTAAAGGTTGTAATTCGAGGTAAAGGACGCCATTTATCATTCCTTTTAATGGAGCGCCACTACATACACTACATACAATACCAGTCGCATATTCTAACTTACAAGCGAAAAAAGGTAAAAAGACGTCTTTTAAGAAACTTTTGATAGGGCTCGTCAAACTGCGTACTTTAAAAAATTAATCCGTTATTTTGGATCAGCATCGAATGATCTATCCGATGAAGTGAAAACGTCCAGTAAATGTTTAAAATTCGATGAGTCATATCCAGAATTTGGCCTTTGGGTGTATTCATCTCCCGCGAGGGAGGGGATGCGCCTCGCCGACCAGAATATAAGTCATCGGATCAACATTTTTAACATTTACTGCGCGTTTTTCTTTTCATCGGATTGGTCATTTGATTTATTTATTTATTTTATTTGTATGCCTTTCAATATTTTACTATATGGGGTATCTCTTTAGGTCAATCCATTCGCGTTTCGTTCCCATTCTTGCTTCTTCTTGCCAGTTGCATGTTCCAAAGGCTTTCTGGAATACATCCCACCATCTAGATTTTGGTCATCCCACTGTTCGTTTGGAAGGCGGACACCACTCTATAGTCTGAAGAGACCACTCATTATCAACAGTATTACAGATCTTCCAACAATATGTCCATTTTTTACCATGGCAGAGCCGACCACATCATTTACTTTAGTAGTTTCTCGCAGTCACATGCTTCGCTTTCTGTCTCGAAAACTCACGCCAACCATGTGACGTTCCAAACCTCCTTGCGCTGCTGCAAGTTTATGCTTGGCTCACTTTGATAGATTCTATTTTCCAGCACCATACAGTATCGAATGCAATATACACGTATTGAAAAGGCGTCGTTTCCACTTTATCTCGACCGTCCTCGATGTTAAAAAATTTGCGTGTCGACAGAGATTGCTCCAGCCTGCACGAATCCTACGGATGATTTCTTTGGAAATGTCCCGATTGAAGGAGATATCTTGTCCGAGGTATACGATAGACTTCACATTTTCAAGTCCTTTCCACTCAGGGTGATGGTTGCATCAGAGGTCGCGACTACCTTCGTTTTTGAGGCGCTTAATTTCAAACCACAACTAAGCGAGTGTTGGTCTAGCTCTTTAATCATGGTTTACAGTTCTTCTTCGGTTTCGAAATAAGAACGTCGTCAGCAAAGCGAAAGTTGGTGAGCCGAGTTCTGTTAACTAATATTCCATAGCGGTTCCAAGAAAGTTTCCGAAAAATATGCTCTAACGTTTAGGCGAACAGTTTTGATGAAATTGTATCATCTTGGCGGACTCCCAGACAAACTCTTACTGGAACGTCCGCTTCTTCGAGACGAACTGCAGACTACGCTTTCGAGTAGATTACACTAAGCAGTTCAATAAGCTGGCGATTCGCTCCTTGTTCTTGAAGGGCCATCCATAACGCATACCCTTCCACTGTATCAAAGGCCTTCTCATAGTCAATGAATGCTATGAATAGAGGAATTTGGTAATGGCTGTATCGTTCAATCAGCTGATTTAAGCATGTAAGTGACCAACAGTGGAGTAGTTTTTTCGAAAACCTACTTGTTCAGGAGACTGCTCAGCGTTCAATACCTCTTCAAGCCCTTGAGAAATACCCTCGTGAGAAGTTTGTATAAAACAGACAGTAGAGAGATTGAAAGATAGTTTTTCAACTCAAGTGGGTTGCCTTTTTTATATAGAAGTATGGTTACGGAATCTGCCAGCTTGTTGCCCCTGGTTTCATGGATTTGATAGCTGCCTCTATTTCACCTTGTGGAAATAATGGGCATAGGATATCTGTGTCGATTGGAGTATATGTGACAGCAACGGTAAATTTGAATAGCTGCCCGTAGAAGTGCTTTACCGTAGAGGTAATCTCGTCTTTGGTTTTGCACAATAACCCCCCCCCCCTCATTCTTCAACTGGAACATTTACTTCCTTCAGATCGATGTTTCATGTGTGATCTTCTTGAGAAGGCGTTTTTTTCACTTTTTCCGCCTAAAGACCAAAAGAAACAGCCGGCATTGTAGCTCTATGATACGGCCTTCAAAACGTAATGTGGTTTAGAATATTATGATATGATGGCTTATATGGTCTATACAATGACTGCGGCTGATCGCCCATAGACAAGTCAGCGTTTTGCCCTTTCCAGACAAGCCTGGTACCAATTTACCGATGCCCGAGGGATGAAAGGTTTGGTTGGCCTGGGCGGGAGATTTCGAATCAAAAACCTTATGTCGGGTGTCCGTGACAACCGTCGTCTCCTGCGGCTACGCTACCACTCACCCACGTGAGATATCTCATGTAATAAATACTACTAGGTTTGTTAAAAGGTTCATTTTTTAAAAAATTTTCACCAAGAACTTTATAGGTTTTGAATAAGTGCTTTCGGCTACCACGCACCCGGCTAAAGTTACAAGCAAAATTTAACCTTTAAATTGCCTAATCTCTCACACTAAAATCTCCAACAATTCGATCTACTCGTTCCTACAATCGATTTAGTCGTTAGACTACTCTATGGTTAAGCCTTCAAGCATTTTGCTTTCTGGCGGAGCTAATTGCAAATCAAACTAAATGGGCACCTTTTTATTGTGAGAAAAGCTCCTCCTCCTTCTTACCCTAAGCGGCCTCTGTCCCACGCAGTCGCAAAGTCCGCTATTTTGCTGATCCACCGTAATCTAATCCTATCAAGGGCGTCTTCCGTCGGGGCTTCGACTTCGCTCGAATTCGCCTCCGATGACGTCTCTCCACCTTTTCACTGAATCCCTTGGCGATCGTATTCTGAGTTCCTTGAACTCTTGGTGTAATTAGTATCTCTCCCTTTTTCCTTACAACTAGATTGCGCTGAATAAAGCAAATTAAACAACTACACCCTGGCTTTATCGCGCAAAGGTTTCAATTCAAATAAAAGAATAATAGATGAATGGCGGCGTTAGTCAATTCCTTCTAGGGATACGCCACGCCTTCTACCTTTGGGGACATCACACTGGTCATTTGAGTGTGTATTTGCCACATACATACAATAACCTGAGGTGGTCAGCTGACGAACAAGTCAGTGCTTAGAAGCCTCGTACCAGTTAACCGATCCCGGAGGAATAGGAAGCCTAGTTGACTTGGGGGAATAATCCTAGCCACGAACCTTGAATTGGAGTGTACGGGACTGCCGGCGCCTTCTCCGACTGCGCTTTCGCGTCGGCAAATAAAGTTGCAGGGAAAATTCGAACAATGCCAGTAATATACCTAATCTTTCGCGCGACGTGCCTAAACGCTTTGATCTGCTCATTCCTACTCTAGTCTAATTTATGGGGGAGGGATAAACCGTTTTATTGCTGCGGCTTCATGCAGCTTTCCTTCTAGCTGAGATATTTGCCAATAAAATTAAAAATTAATTCAGCGGGTTGATAAATGTGTGTACCTTTATTGAGTAAACAATTTCCTTCCTTTTCATCCAAGCAGTTTCTGCCCCACGCAGTCACAAAGTCCGCTATATCTCTGATCCGTCGTAATCTAATCCTATGAAAGGCGTCTTCAGTTGGGGCTTCGACTTCATCCGAATTTGCACCTGATGACGTCTTCCGACCTTTTCAGCCATTCCTTGACGGTCGTGTTCTGGGTTCTTCAAACTATTTCTCTGATCAGAGTTTCCCTATTTACCTTAGATTGAGCCAAACATCTCAAGTTAAACAACTATGTGTTATGCATCCGTGGCTTTGTCATCTTACAATAAGGCTTCAATTCCAATATTTTCTAGGATACAGAAACAACAGTCTTGTGTGTAATAGAAAGAGAAAAGTATAACAGAAATATTTAAACCTACAATATCACATGAACATAATAGCCAGAGGCACGTTTCATCACGCTACAACATTACTAGAGCTTTAATAGCTTTATTTAACAATGAAGCACTTGTGAAAAGAGAAACATATATTGAGCTCAGCAACTCGGGCTCTATCTTTTGTCATATAAATCAATAGAGTTGAACAGTGCATATAGGCCAGACGTAATCAATCGAGTGGGCGCGATAGCCTGTGGAGTGAGCGTTTGCGGAGTTTTATCGTAAATTCCCAGTCACTCTACTCAAAATGCCATACGGTGTACTGTAGGGTGTCTCACAAGAAATGTCGCTTTGGACCGAAAAGTTTAATTCATACAAAGCAATTCAAACCCAACCGAATTCAGAAATATATTTTTCACAATTATGAGCAACCCTGCTTCAGCGTCTACCAATTATTGGATGTTATTGGATACCGTCTTTATAGAAATGAGCTGGCCGCGAATCAAGGAAGCTGGTCACCCAAATCCGGATTGCGTCGTAGTCAGGGAACATTTCCCACCCAGAGCGTGCTGCATCGCGCGGAATATGTGGTAGTGGGATTTGGTAATGTTAGGGCTGTGCGGCGGATAAGGCAAAATGGTCCAACCAAGTTCCTCTATTTTCTGCTGAACGACTTTTGCAACAGTAGGCCTCACATTATCATGCAGCAAGTTGGTAGAGAACGTGTCAGCTCGATTAGGATTTAAATTTGGAGTGGGATTTAGAGCAGCCTCTATTGAAAGCACCCGAGTGAAAGCTTGTTCGACGAGCTTCAACGGCGGGTGCTATCCAGGACAGGCGCCTGTCTCCCATGCTCTGCGTCTTCAAGACTTTCGTCACCGGCGACAAAACGTTGAAACCACCGCTCGCATTGTCTTTTGGTAACGACATCTTCTCCAAATGCAGCTATCTACGAACGATGCGATTCTCCAACGGATTTCTTCAATTTAAATCGCAGAGCAGGCACGCGCTCACATTCGTTTTCTGGTCCATTGGTGTGTGTGTGTGTGTGTGTGTGTGTGTGTGTGTGTGTGTGTGTGTGTGTGTGTGTGTGTGTGTGTGTGTGTGTGTGTGTGTGTGTGTGTGTGTGTGTTTCCGTCACACCTGAGTTGGGGCGCGGCAGCCGAACACGTCGGCAACCGTGCATGGCGAGCCGCAGACGTGCCGAACACGTCGGCAACAGTGCATGGCGAGCCGTAGACGTGCCGAACACGTCGGCAACCGTGCATGGCGAGCCGTAGACGTGCCGAACACGTCGGCGGTACAAACTTCAGGCCTGGGAGTAATCGAGATCGCTGACCGCGAATCTGAAGTCGACCGATCGATATCGATCGATATAATCGATTTTTTGAGGATGGCGTTCAAGTGGCGCGAAACTTCGGCCTTGGGGGTAATCGAGGTCGCTGAACACGAATCTAAAGGCGACCAATCGATATCGATCGATATTATCGATTTTTTGAGGATCACTTTGAGGAAGATCAGCCGATCCATCTCGATTAACATAATGGTCAGAAGGCCTAGAGAGGAATAGGAAACCCGTAGCGGCCATGGCGTCCTATTGTCGGGGTTTGGGGGCGAAGCCCCCAACCAGTCGTAGGCGGCCGCTAGGCTGCCGAACGACTGGTAATTTTAGAAACCGATAAGGGAATGAGGTAGGAAAAATAGAAAATATAGAAGATGAAACGCCGCGAAAAACTGACACTAAGTGAACTCACAATCGATGCGAATAACTGTGGAAAGAAGGCCACAATATATGCGACATTCCGTGTGGGGAAACCTAATAGTAATTTTTACTTGTTGTACTGGTATGTTCACATCAGAATGGCTTATGCATCACTCTAAAAATAAACAAATAAAAAAATGCTCAAGATGCAGTAACGCTTCTACAGGCCTGCACCAACCTTCAATTGTCTTCGTTCTCACCAAGGAATGGCTTGATATAATTGAGAATTCTATTCTTGAAATAATTAATTTTAATGAGTTATGTATTTAATAATATCTTTAATTTAATTAGTATTTGAAAATTATGTTAGGAAGTTTGCTCTGACTTGCTATTTAGCGACTGGAACTCGATGTTCGGAATTCTCTTCTGCTTATTTTGTCGGTTTCCTACCAAAAAAAAAATCAGCACGATTAGTGATTTGGTAGTTGCTATACTTATGCCGAATGACGTATTCGAATAGGTATTCGAATGATTTTCATTCGAATTTGGATATTCGAATATTTGAAAATTCGAATGTTCAAAAAATCACGTGTTTTGAATGCATTCGAATTCCAATGTTCAAAATCGCGTTTCTCGAATGCTCGATAATTTTTGATATTCGAAATCATTCGATTATTCAAAATCTTTGAGAGAGCATAAATGTAGTAGTTACTAGTGAGTATGTGCAGTGTAGCGACATCTGATCGTGAGGCTTTTCTTCTAAATGCTTTTCAGGAAAAATGCTAAACCGTACAGATTGTTGAGGTACGTCTAGAGAAGAGTTTTGTAAAAGAACTTCTATTGAAGGTTTTAAAAACCTTACGTATGAACTCAATAACTTTTTATAATTTGAAATTTATCTTCATCCCTTCTTGACGCATTAAATACCGCGGCTTCAGGTCCTAGTAAGGCAACGCAGAATTAATATAAACTCTTAATAAATTTCTGAGTGATTTGGTTTTCAACTCACTAGATATTGTAAAAGCAGTAGTTGACTCTTTTAATAGAACCTCTGCAACATAGCGCTATGGCGAATCTCAAAATTAAATCGGGTAACAATATCTAAACTTATAATTAGGTTGGAAAAAAAGTCTCTTCACACTTCGAATTTTTTTTACCCTTCCCCTTGTAAGCGCACTAGCCAATGTTGATTGCTGATTTCGTAATCCTATCACACTTGTCTACTGTTCGCACGCGGACACAGGTTAAGACTCTTCTTGTAATTCGTTATCCATCCAATCTTCCGGACTCAATGCCAGATCTACCTCATGGCCATTTTCAGCACGGCATTCTTCATGAATTCATTAAAGAATCCACAGCACTTCAGGCAGCAGACCAAAATAACCGTATATATGGCATGGGATCTACTACTCATCGCGCCTGTTATGAGTGGTTCGGAAAGTATTTAAAGGGAGATTATTCACTGAGGGCAAAGCATGGTCAGGAAGGCCAACTGAATAGGACGACACTGAATTACTCCACCTTCTTCGTACCGATAGTTGGCAGACGACACGTCAGCTGGCAGAGAAGCTCGAAGTGTCTCATAGGATAGTAGGAATCCATCTGAAGAATCTTGGCTTTCATGGAAATTTGGAGCTTGGATTCCACATGCCCTGTCAGACACTCAGAAAGGTCGACGGCTCTCCATCGCTGCTTCTGTTCTGTCCAGATAAGGAAGAAAATCATTTCTTCCGCGGATTGTGACAGGCGAAGAGTCCTGGGTTCTGTGTGCCAACTTCCGAGGAAAAGGCAATGGGTACAAAAGGAAGAGAGCCCTAAGTCTGATCTCAAGCCCAATGTTCACGAAAGGAAGATTCTCTTGAGTGTTTGGTGGGATATCAGAGAAGTGATTTATCGGCAAACTCTCAGAAGTAGAGAGACACTTACTGCTGCCACATACAGTGGCCAACTCCACAAAGTCGTCGCAACTCTCTAAGAAAACAGGCTGGAGAAGTCGAAGGTGATGATCCTGCATGACGATGCAAAACTACATGTTGCAAGACCCACAAGAGAAATAATAAGGGAGCTAGGCTGGGAGGTAATGCCACATCCACCGTATAGCCCTGACCTCGCCCCTACCCACTACCATTTCTTCCGTGCTCTCAAGCAAGAAATTGGAAAGAAATATTTTGGAACGGATGAAGACCTCAAAAATTGGATTCAGCAATGGTTCGACTCCAGAACTGCAATCTTTTAAGCGAGAGGAATTGGAAAATTACCCAGTCTTTGGAGAAGTGTAGTGGGACAAAATAGAGTTTATCTCAATTAATTTGACTTTGTAGTTGTGAAGTAATAAATCTTTGAGAAAAATGAAAAGACTTTTTCCAACCTAGTAATTTAACCGCTTACAATTACGAACTCGCTAGTAAATTTTAGACCCGACCCGTTCGTCAGAAAACATGTTATTAGGTTGAGTCATAAGTTTTGCAACATTACAGTTTGTTCTGTAATTCAAAGTAAATCCGCTGAAGTATTACATTCTGTTTGAAAGCGTTGTCGAAAAGTTTTATTCTCTAGAACGATGACCACTCAGAGTGAAAAAGTGTGTGATTTCATGTTCAATTAGTGCAAGCTCGGCAGCAATCCAGCAACGTCAAGCACATTCAAAAAGTCACCGGCAAGTTCACTCCTAACCGAATAAATTATTGGAGTCAGTATCAGGAGTTCCTCTCCGCCCAGAAGAGCAACAAAGTCAAACCACTCCCTGGAAGACTAGAAAAGGGCGCCTGCGCGAAACCATCAAGTGGAATTCTTCTCAAACCACACTGGGATTGACCGCTGGTCTCCACAGCTTTCAGTGAAACACCGCTAGTCGCCTGCAGAAGATTGGAAGGTTGCCAAAACCGCCTTCGTCAGTGTCTCACGCTTTGACGGAAACCGAAGTAAATCGCTGTGCTTCCGACAGCCGAGAGCTCCTGCACCGGTTCAAGCGAGGGGGCCCTGGATCGAATCATTGCCAGCGATGAAAAGCGGATGCTTCACCATAAGTGTAGAGCAGGAAAGCAATAGCTGGAACTCAACGAGCTAGGGATACCGGAGCTCCACCGAAAGAAGGCCCTGCTGTGCGTTTCATCGATGTGTATTGGTCCAGTGCATCGGGAGCTGCTACACGTAGTAAAACTATCCTCGACACTCGCTTCTGCCAACAACTCCACTAGATTAAGCAGAAATTTGTGGAGAAAGAAGTCCATGCGAGCCAATGTTTCGTCCACCAGGGCAACGGCCGACTGCTTACGGTACTTCAGAAGCTGGCAAAAGTCTAGAAATTGGGCTGGACCAAAATCTAGCATCCACCATGCACCCCGGACATTGCGCCGTCTGACTGCCATCTGCTTCGGTCGATGCATCACTTCCTTTATGGTACGCGACTTCTTCAGGTCGAAACCGATCAAATTCTACAGAGATCTAATCCACTCAGTTCATGAGAAGCGAAAGAAACTCATTGAGAATAACGGCATTTACTTCTTTTAAGTCAATCATTTTTTGTGGTATAATCTTATTTTTGCTGGAAAGCAAACTTTGTTGCAAAATTTATGACTCGACCTAATAATTCAACTGCAAGTAGTAAACGCAGTTTTTCGCTCAGCTAGAAATAGCAGCCACCGAACACTAAGAATTTATTGTCTACCATCTGCGTGAAGCGCAGATTTTTTGTGAGTGATCACTTTGAGGGATGCACATCAAAAAGACCTCCGAAATTGGACGCTTACTTTTGTACTGGTATGTTCTGATAAACATACAGCTCTATTTTTCCAAAGTTTTATTCTAACACACATACACCTACAGACAGTGTTGCTAATTTCATCGGATTGTATTTAAGAAATTTCGATATGTCGCTTCTTTCTTAATACGACTGAACCTACGTTCGCAAATTTCGATCCAGAAAGCCTGTTTAATAGCCAAAAACGCAAGCAAAGCATCACGTGATGTTGTTTGCTCAAGAAGTTCATCGCTAGAGCTGAACCGACACAGAGTAGCGTACAGAAGGACACAAATGTTTCCGCATCGTATTTTTTACTTCCACTCCTAGTAGTGCACGCGGAGGAGACGGTGATTGTCGTAAAGATTTTTGTCAGCTATATTAGTTATCGTCCCTCTGATCATCAGATCGTTGCTTGCTGCAATCCTTCAATTCATGCTCTCTACTTCTATGGAGCCTATTTCTTCGACGTCCTTTGCCGTCTCTTTCATGTGCACGAAAGGCTGAGATTATCTTCGAGTCACATTCCTCGCTCAGTCTGGGAAAGTTACTATAGAATCGAAGTGAACAAGACTCATGAAAAAATTTCATGCCAGTTTATCTGTGTATACATCTCCTGTTGTCCGGTTAGTTGTCGAGTCGCTCGAGCGGTCGAGAGTAACGGTGGTGCCTGCTGCATGCAAAAGTGGTCCAGTGAGTCCTCCTCGCGAAGACAGAAGACAAGGCACGCCATAATTTTCGTTGCCGTTTTTTCAAAAAAGTTTCTATTACATATCGATGTCCTATTATTTTATCACTTGTCTACGTATAGGCATCTTCTATCAATTTCCTTCGATATCCCTTGGAATCCAGTTGATGCCGGCTCGTTCAGCGTGTGTCTGCGAAACGCACTTGGTTGGTCCATCTAATTTTCGACGGCTTGGCCCAAGCGATATCGTCTCTGATCATGGAACGACGACTCTCGAAACTCAGGAGGCCTTCTCTCCTGAGTCGCAGAAGGTTTCACCCCGAGTTCTCTTCAATCCTCTCTGCGCGATGATGATTGTGTGTTCATCCTGCTTTCATATGGTCCAGGTCTCTGAGGAGAGAAGAAAGGTGATGTCGAATAGGTGGGCAAGGAGCCGGACGTTCTTCGTCTTCTTCACTTCTTCTACGCTCTCCAAGGCTCTCCGAACCGCTGCCTACCTCCCGCCAGGCTCCGAAGCAGGTGCAGAGTCGTTGCTTATATACCTTTCGACTTTTCGACGTATGTAGATAGACAGATAGACGTGGCTAGATTGAGCTCTCGCAGGATAGGAGTTCATACCGTTGTGAGTATGGACTGTGGTGGGACGGAAAAGCTCTCTCATGCATACTGGTTATTTTTTTGAAGCGTATATTTTTAGAAGCGCAGTCCAATTTGTATAGCCTGTCGCCTATAAATTGAACAAAAACTAACCATCCGCTGATTTTTTGAGTGGTTCAAGGAAGCATTACATTTGGAAAGATAAAGCAATATTGCAACACTTGCAATTCAGTAGCGACATAAGAAAATAGTGTATTAGAGAATAAAGGATTGCGTTACTCAATCCTTTTTTGGGATGCGCCACGCGTTTTACTTCTACGGAATGTTGTAGATGCGATTTGAATGCGTATATGGCCTATACCTGCGGTTGTCAGACGGTCCAGTACCCATTCGCCGACTCTGGATGGATGAAAGGCTTGGTTGGCCTGGGCCGGAAATCCGAACCAGGAACCTGGTATCGGGTGCAGGCGACAGCCGTCGCCTCCTCCGACTGCGCTCCTCGCGCCCTTAATTACCATAATAATAATAATAATAATAACTATAATAATAATGAAAAGCTCTCTTTTTACAAGCTGTTATAACGATGTTTTGTTGCGATCAAAACTTCCAGCGCCAGGCGGGACTCGAACCCGCACCTCCCTCTGACCGGGCGAGAACGCTCCACGCCATTACACCACCGGCGCTGTTTGATCGAACGCAACATCCACACCTCGTGGGACCCATCAGCACTCACCCGTATACCGTATATCGGGTTCGAGTCCCGCCTGGCACTGGAAGTTTTGATCGCAACAAAACATCGTTATAACAGCTTACATCCTCGGTACCAGCCAATTGAGGCTTAATGAAACTGATTTGAATAATCTCTTTTTACAGTTAAATGTCTGCAGAATTTCATTCATTCTCCAGCCTAACCAGAAACTTCACACATGTTAAGGTTTTTTGCTTCAATTGGTGCGTGAGAGAAATCAAGAAAGATGAAACACACTTCACTCGGTGGGACTTTACAGAACTACTAGAAATAGGCAGATAAACTGGTAATAAATTGATGGGTATTATCGTTCCGATAAAATGCAATTGCAGGTGCTGCCTGCTCTTAAAAATTCCCAGTTCGAATTTGCCAGCAAATCTACTGAGCGACGTTTCTCTATTGAGCATTTGATATATGCAGGGTTCTTCTGCAGCTTCAACAGTTACATTCATTCAAAGCCAGGGAATGAGATGCGTTCGCCACCGCTTAATAAAGACACCTCAGACGATCGAGACAACGTCATACGGAAGTAGGCGCGTGTCGCTTCTCACGTAGCTGTCTACTGTCGTGCGTAGTGTTGCTGAATGGCAGAGGTGCAGGATGAACGGCTTCACTGCCGCCCGCTCTACATAGCTAATGAACTCTGATCGTGTAATGAAGTTATCCTCCTGAACTCTTTCTTTATGTCCTTACTGTTTTTCGCTTCTCGTCGACTGTTCTCGCAACGTTCGCGCTAAATAAGAAGAAGAGCGTAATTAGCTTCTTTTTCGGGCTGCACTATGAACAGTAAACAGAGCAGCTCGAGACGAAAACATCCGCTGCCAATTTCTTTCACGAATGGTGTAAACCTAATCCTTCGTCATAGATCCCCGAGGATCTATAAATAGTGTGCACTTCGCCGCAGAACTTCCGGAAGAGTTCATCTACATACACATCTGCCACGATTATGCACCTTTTCCTTGAGCGTTTTTACAGTTCCTTATTTGCTTATCTCACAGCCGCATTGTTAGCACTTATGTGACGAAGTTGGCTGCAGCTGTTTACCAAGATATAGTATCGACCTTTATTCTGGCTAACGTTTCGGCAATGTCGCCTTCGTCAGGGCCTGGAAGAGTCGTAGTAACATTCGGAATCTATTCACCCAAACACCATTTCATCTTATAGAAACTGATTCCTAAGGAAACAAAAAATCAAGGGCAAAGTCGTAGAAGCCAGCAACGCTATTCTTAACGGTGGAGGTCAAGATGATCAACCAGTCCTAAGTTAGCCCATCTCCAGCTAAGGGTGACTGGTGGATCATCTCCACCTCTACCGTTAGGGTTAGCGATGCTGGTTTCTACGACTTTGCTCTTGACTCCTTGTTTTCTTAGGAATTAGTTTCTATAAGATGAAGTGGTATTTGGGCGAATAGCTTCCGAATGTCACTCCCCTCCAGGTCCTGACGAAGGCGACATCGCCGAAACATTAGCCGGAATAAAGGTCGATACCAACCTTGATCAACAGGTGCAGTCAACATCGTCACATCATCCTTTAATTCATAACTTTTCATTAAAAAACGAGATTAGTATAAGAATTCAAGCAGTTTATTCACTTGCTGGTGCACATTTCGTGAAGAAAATGTTTTATTGAGTCTACTGGCTAAAACATGAAGAAAGTCCTGCCTGATTTCGAGAGCGGCAAGCTTGTTTAGAAGGGTAATTTGAAAAGCGTCGAGTTTGATTTGGAAAGTCTCAAACTTGACTAAAAAATGGTATATCTATAATACCCACCAAAGGACTGGAAAAAGGGCGCGCTAGGCGCGTTATCCGCATTCCTTTTGTTTCCTTGTCATAACTCTATTCGCTTTCATCCTCTTCCTGAAAATTTTATCGAAATCAGATCAGATTGAAAAGGACTACCTAAAGGTCGAAGTAATTTTGTTCTACCTAAATATTGAGCACTCATTTTTCCGAAGTACAAGAGGGCGCTCGTAAACGAGCTGCGTCTTCGCTAATTGCACCCTGTAAACGTCTCTGCGTCCAAACCTGAGAATGAACCGGCTGCTCTGATAGTGACCACTTCCTGTGCAGCGGTAGAAAACTGCATTGTTGGATGCTACAAATAGGCGAAAAACGACGGCTCTTCCTGCCAGAAGCTAGATAGTAATGCTCAAAAGCATCGCTATCCAGCCTCTACAGTAAGAACCGTCGTTTGGGTGTTTCAAGGCCGATGACTGTGGAGATTTTAAACATAAATTTCAGGTTTTCTTTTTATACTTCGAAATCACTCAGTGCTATGAGCTTTTTTAACTGCATCTTAGATTGGGTGAAGAGCCAACATTATTTTCAGGAATCATTGAGATTCACCAGCAACAACGATTTTTCACGTGTTCAAAGGGCCTCAGTTGCTCTAAATGTGGGTGAATGCGTGAAGCTTTCTCTGTTGCTTTCTTTGGCTGCCTACACTTCAGCATTTGCTACAAATCACTATATTCGACTCGAACTTAGCAGTTTTTTTGTTTTCTTCCCTCGTTCACAAGCGCTCTCTGGTACTTCGGAAAAATAAGTGCTCAAAATTTGTAAAGGATAAAAGGATAAAGGACGGCGTTACTCAATCCCTTCTGGGATGCGCCAGCGCATTCTACTTCTACGGGATGTCGTGGAGGCGACATGAATGCGTATTTGGCCATACAATGACTTGCGGTGGCCAGCCGATGAACAAGTCAGCGCTTTATCTTTCCCAGACAAGTCTGGTACCAATTCACCGACCCCGGAGGGATGGAAGGTTTGGTTGGCCTGGGCGGGAAATCCGAACCAGGAACCTGGTATCGGGTGCAGGCGACGGTCGGCGCCTCCTCCGACTGCGCTACACGCGCCCGCTCAAAACTTAGGTAGAACAAAATTAATTCAGATCATTAGACAGTTAATTCTAATTCTAATTTCGGAAAAAATGTCTAGGAAAGGATGAAAATGAATAGTGTTATGACAAGAAAACAAAAAGAACGCGGATAACGCGCCTACCGCGCTCTTTTTCCATTTCTCGTGGTGGGTATTGCATGTATTAAGTTGTCCCATGAGCCCCCGCCGTTTTTTCAACGATTCATTTCGGATTTCGCTGGCAGTCTCTTGCATAGCGCTATACAGCTTTGGAAGGAGAATGATTTGCTCTATGATTTGCTCAGGAATTTTACTAATTTTTAGGTCGTTAAAGTGAAAAGTGAAAAGTGGCCATCCGCGCAGTCGCTTCTCTCGCTGGGGTTTGGAATTTTTTGCACAGCTTTCCATAACATTTGGAAGACAATGTTCTGTACTACAAGACTACGTGTTGGCGCTATTTGCTTATTTTTCCTTTATTGATTTTTAGGTCAAATTGGGACGTCCGACTTTTCCTTCCAAATTTTTACCGACAGCTCCTGCTCTAGGATCTACTTTTTTGCTTGATGTTTTACGTCGTTCGGAAGACGATGCTTTGCTCAATATGAATTTTTGTCGCGATGATTGGCTCATGCTGATTTCTGTCGAATATCAACAAAATTCCAAAAAGGGAAAAATCGTCCTCACCAACAACTCCTTCTCCTTGTTCAGTTGTTGGTATCCGACAGAAATCAGTATGAGGCAATAAACGCGATGCAAATTTTGTCGAGCAAGGCATCATCTTCCGAACGAGATATAACAGCAAGCAAAAAAGTCCACCCCAGGGCAGGAGCTGTCGGTAAAAATTCGGACGGAAAAGTCGGACTTCCCAATTTGATGGTCTAAAAATCGACATGCGACAAGCGAGCAAATAGCACCAACATGAATTTTTGTAGCAATGAACATTGTCTTCCAAATGCTATAAAAAGCTGCGCAAAAAAAATTCGAACTAAGCGGAGAGAAGCGACTGCGCAGATGGCCACTTTTTCACTTTTTCACTTTTCACTTTACCGACCTAACTCACTCGGGATGAAAAAAGAAAGGCAATATATGTTCTCATAGAGCAAATCACTTCCTTTCCATTGCTTTATAGAGCTGTTTGAGAGGTTACCGGCGAAATCCACAATGAATCGCGAGACTTATGGGACGACCTAATACATATATGCATCACATGACTGACCTTTCCTTGTCTCCTGTCTTCGGCTTATGCCCCCCTACGACAATTACATGAGAATATGAATTTCATGTGCAAATCTCCCTGATCTTAAATTGACCACCATTACCTGCGACGTAGCAGCTAATTACTGGTGTCCTTCTTTTGAAGTTTAGTGCTGTTAAGAAAGCAATCACTCTCCAGTAATTCCCTTTTAAGTGCTGGTGAACTTGAGCTCCTAATTGCCCTTAACTTTCAGCCTAGGCCTGCAGTTCAGAAGCCACAAATAAGTTTTCCCCGCTAAATCCTGGTTTTTATTTTGAGCGAGCTTACATTCAAAGTCCAATTTGTTAATAGGACAGAAATCCTAGAACGAGTTAAAAGGTATTCCTTCACAACTGCTTCCTTCTGCAAATCCGACTTGTGAGCACTAATTTACCTCGAAGTGACATTTCTCTGTTAGTCGACTTATTCCATAAACGCAAAGCTCAAACGACGAGGCGACTACGTGATGATAATCCTTAATCGCCACTCGTTCCTGCGACAGATTACGCACCACATGCCTCGTCTCATCAGGTGCGTGCCGGAAGTTCCAGATCAGGATGTGAGTGCGTAGCACTCTGAGTACTCTCATTTAATGCAAACATTTAGTGTATTATCGTTAGAAGATTCAATTCATACTTCGCATTTCTATTCATGGAACCATAGACAATGTGAACTCTGAGAAATGGTACAGTAGGTTTAAGAATCTTCATAACACGAGGTGTAATAATGTTACGTAGAGCGCCGTTGAAGCAGTGCGTGGAATATACTATCTATTGTTTTAACACATTTGCTTAAGCCTGAAGCGGCTGGTAGAGGCTATATGTTATATGTTATTGCAAGATGTTTTGTTGCGATCAAAACTCTTGCGCCAGGCGGGACTCGAACCCGCATCTTCTGCTTTCCAGGCAGCGATGTTCGCCTTACACCGTGTGTTCAAGCATTGTTACTAATAAGGTCTTAAGCTTAACCGGTTCCATGCTGATATCAGCGGCCGGCACATCCCGTATCACAGGTGGGTGCTAACAGACCTATCGCGGATGTTACTTGCGGTCAAACAGCGCCGGTGGTGTAAGGCGAACATCGCTGCCCGGAAAGCAGAAGATGCGGTTTCGAGTCCCGCCTGGCGCAAGAGATTTGATCGCAACAAAACATCCTGTAACAACATCTAGAAATTTAACTCTTGACTGAAACACTCATGAAATCTTTTGTGACCTTATACTGTTCGGTAGCACATTGTTTCGAGAAAGCATAGAGTATCCAACTCTGTTATCTGTTCAGACTGCTCTGACAGGATCAGGGATGTGCGGAAATTTTTACGGAAAAAGCGAAAGGCGAAACACGGAACGGAAACGCTCAAAAATGACCGGAAACCGGAATACGAAACGCGGAAACGGAAATGACACGTGTTCACCATTTTTCAAAAACCGTATCTGAAACGGTGTCAGAAGCGGCTTCTATTGTACCTCTTCTTGCTCAGAACTTTGCGAACAGCAGAAATCTCCACAAAATAATGATCATCCTCATCATAACATAACATAATGAAGCATGAATTCATAATATTGCTATGATAACCTTTTAGCTATGGCTGAGCAATAAATAAAAACAAATTGAGGGGCTTATTTAACTATTTATCACTGCAGTCTTTCCATATCTAGTCCCTGTGACGGGTTCTTCGATAATTTTTTGATGCTGTTATTTTTCGAACGGCAGACTCAACCGACTTAACCACTTTAGGTTACTTACAGACCCGCATTTAAAAAAAAAACCGACGCGGGTGAACTAAAACTGGAGTAACCACCTAGATCATTTTCCGCCAGGAAAGAGATTCCTCTCAACACTTTCAGAAACCAGTGGCATCATGGATGGCATGGTGACTGCACAGATAAATATCTGCATACTCAACACTAGCAGTTATACTGTAATCACCGAAACCAGTAGTCACGATCAGAATTCATTCTGGAATCTAAGATGATAACTGGATTACTGATTAGTCGTAGTGGGATCACAATTCCACAGAATATTCAGTCTGTGGCAGCCTAGATACGCTACGCCCAAGGTGACAGAGCTAGATAGTTCTCGAAGCAATAGTATTGTGTCAGAATTCAATAATTCACCATACTCAATCAAAATAACATCTCCTGGTAGATATTTGTGATACTTCATTAAACAATTAATCGCATACACTCCACATGGATGGATACCATACCTAAGAAAATTAAAAACTAAAAATTGAACCTTTCATCAGCAACACTGATGTAATCTTGGAGCACAAACCGCATGCCACAATCTTCACTGAACTCTGTTTCATGATACTGCGTGATATGCTTACAAAGTTTTGTAGCTATTTGTAACAAATGGATCAAGAATTTTATGACAATTCAAACGTTGAGTGCATTTTCTTAGCATGCACTGCATACATAGCCTTTGTGTGGCACATTAATTTTGCTGTGAACCCATCCGTTGTCATTTTTGAGTCCTTTTTTGTAGTCTAACCAACTTCAAGAATATCAATACTAGAGTTGTCAAGCAGTATTCCTCTCACAATTATATGTAGGAGAATCCTTTTTAATCGATAAGCTGATTGCGTTCAGTATAAAATTAGTGTGGAACAGTGCCCATTTCCGTTTCCGTCTTCCGCCCCAAAAGAGAGCTGAACACGGAACGGAACGGAACTGCTGAAAATGGCCGGAAACCGGAATTCGGAATTCCGAACACGGAAACGAAAATTCCGCACATCCCTGGATCCGACACACCAGTGACTTCAAGTAGTTGCCGAAATACAGACGTTGACAATATTTTCATGCGCATCCACTGTGTTCATGAGCGTCCAGGTTTAAGCTCATGAAGCAGAATGATGTGAATTTGGTCCTTACAATTGGAGATCATCTTGAACATTCCTTCAGAAATTTCCGAAGAATCAAATTTGAATCAAACGAAAATCATAAAACAAGCAAATATTAATCAAGCCTCACATTAATGTTTTCAATTCATTTAATTTCATTTATTGCACAAATTGTGCGCCTTAAATAAATAAACAACAGTGGACAGAAGCAAAAACAGTGCTGCATGTGCATGCTGCAGTCTGAGTGTTTTCGAACCTTTGATCATAAATATTTAGGAATCGTTTATACGATTTGGGATCGTACCAAACTCATAGTCAGTAACTGGAGAGAGGCGAAATGAATATAGCGTCAGCAGAACGAAAAAAGAAGAAGATAGAAAAAGAGCTTGCGTGTTAATGCTTCTGTGCCGTTGCAATCACCATTACACCATCAATAAGCTGAAACGATGTGAGAGAGCGAGGAGAATGTATGAAATGTTGAGAATAAGAAGATAAGACAATGAGTAATGCTACGAGCTGGGAAATTCAATGACGGTTCGAAAAGCACTCATGTAATTGACAGCAACAATAGATACATAACACACTACTCTTAAATATCTTTAATGCCAGTTATCTTGATCTGCCGATGTCTCCTTGGAATTTACGAATGTGAATGTTGCTGAATAAAAAGAGCAGGTAGCGAGTTAGTAGATCAGAGCAGAATGTGCTGATGCGCAGTCCATGGGAGAAAGATCCACCGGTTCACTAGAAAACAGTATGCCAAAAACAATTCTCATTGAAATTGAGATCGCCCCGGAAGGCAAGATTTACCAACCTGCGTCTGAAAACTTTATAATTAATAATTATAATTAAAATGATTCACAACAATTTGAAGACTAAATGAACAATACAAACAAGAGCTTAGATACTGACGTAAGAAAAATGCAATTATTTTGTAAGCCACCTAATACACGCATTTGAAGGCGACGTGTAATGGAGAGTTCGGGGCGTCTGTCAATTCGTGTTGAATTGTTTGTTCGTGGAGTTGTTGTTGTTGTTGTGTTGTTTGTTTTTTGTTCGTCTGTCAATTGTCATATTTTTAAAAAGTGTTGGTTTAAAAAGCGTTGGGTGAGGACCCACTCAAAAGACTGAGTTCTCACGTCGTTTTTTTTTGGTATCGCGGAGCAAGGCGGCGTGGGAATTCTCACCTACTGCCGCTTGCCCTTGTTTATATGAGGGTGGCTTCCGTTGCGCTGGTGCAGTTCGTCTCCGCCCCGTCTTCAGCTCCGGCAGCCGTCTTCTCCTTTTCGCCTGACTTGCTTTGCAGGCCAGGCTTTGCAAGCAACGTCTCGCCTGTCTATTAACGGCATCCGTGCGCATAGAGCCGTCACTAAAGCGATTTCCCACCGAGATTTTCCAGACCTGGTGTCCTTATATTTTGCTCAGAGGATTCTAGTCTCGCTTCCTTGTTGGTATATAAGCACTCTCCTCTGCTGCCGTTTTTGAGACGTTCCACTGTAACAACTGGTTGCTAGTATTGCAACCCTCCCTAAGCGATTTTTAGCTCGTTAGTTATTCGCTTAAATTCTGCCTTTTATGCTAAAAATGGTACAATGCACACATCATACCTATAAGGCTAGCGTTACTTTCCCATCTCTCGGATGCGCCAGGCATTCTAGTTCACCGTGGCATCGTGTGGCAATAAAAAGCTTGGCTACTAAAATCGCTTGCAGTGACCATGCAATGGCAAAGAAGTTCCTCACTTTCCCAGCACTTCTGGCACCATTTGGTTACCGTCTTAATCATCCAATGAGAGCGTGGAGGATTTGGTTACTAAGGGTGCAAACTCAACATTAAATTCAGTCAGCGTGCGCATAAGAACTATCACCTCCTGTCAACTATGTGACATGCCCTAATGTAGCGTTTTTATTTATTTATTTATTTATTTATTTATTTATTTATTTATTGAAACACTCTGAATAATACAGGAGTGTAATAAAACTGCAATACAGGGAACATCAAAACTAACAAACAAAGGTAGCTCCTAAATATCTATGCACAGAGAATTTGTTTTGCTGCGAAACGGTTGAAAGAGTATTTGGATTCCGGGAGTGATGTAGTCTTACTAAGTATGCTAAACCTGCTGGAACTATGAAAAATTTAGCTCCTACCGTGGTATTCGGCTTAGAGAAGTACAATTTATATTGACCCTTCTGGTTCTTGAGGGACTCAGAGTACGAAGCTCTGAAAGAGAAAGAAATCCCGTATCACGGGTGGGTGCTGACAGACCTGGAGGATATCGCGGATGTGACGTGCGGTCAAACAGCGCCGGTGGTGTAAGGCGAACATCGCTGCCCGGAAAGCAGAAGATGCGGGTTCGAGTCCCGCCTGGCGCAAGAGATTTGATCGCAACAAAACATCCTGTAACAACATATAGCCTCTCTACCAGGTTTAAGCAAATGTGTTCAAGAGAAAGAAAAGTTCAGTTAGTACAAGAAAAGGTGACTGCGGACTGCTCCTTAAAAAGTTGCGAACCATGCACACATCAAACAATTTTCTTCTAGATATTAGGTTCGTACTAGGAGTCCAAAATAGTTACTCATGAAACTACACTTGGAATATTGACGTGAAGAGAGCCACCACGCCTTATTAAAGTTTTCCTAGTAAAGTTGTTCCGGATTCTTTTCAAGTAATGCAATACCCTTCTTTCTGTGAGGAGAAAAAACAACCGTTTTGCATCTAATATAGGACGAATATAGGCTTTGTAAGCCGTAATGAGAACCTTGCTATCCTTCGCTGTGAGGGCTTTCAACATGTGATGAGTTACTATAAATATTGGTAGATCATTGCCCCAACATCCAATTTCAAAGGGTTATATTTCGCAGCACACACTGTGGCATTTTTCCTTAAGTTCATGATGATATGCTACAAGAACATGTTTATGATCCTGATCGCCTTGAGGGCGCGTGTAACGCAATCGGAAGAAGTTCCGGCTGTTCGCCTGATACCAGGTTCCTAGTTGCCACTTCCCGCCCAGGTCAACCAAACCTTCCATCCCTCCGGGGTCGGTGAATTGGTATCAGACTTGCCTGGGGAAGAAAGTTCTGGCTTGTTCATCGACTGGCCACCGCACGTCATTGTATGGCCAAATACGCGTTCAAATCACCTCCACGACATACCGAGGTAGACCGCGCGGCATATCCCAAAAGGAAGTTGAGCAACACTGACTTCTACGCTTTATCTTTTATACTATCAGAAGATTGTGGCGACGCAACTGTGCTTTTTCAGGCACACGATCAGCGCAATGCAAAAAATGAATAAATGAATGTTTTCGTCAAAAAGAAATGGTTGAAAGAGGTGACTCTCGTGTGCAGCTCGAATTATGGTTTCAAGTTGGGCCAGCCAAGCCAATAAAGGCATTTATCCCTCACGGGTCAGCGAATATGTAGGAGACAGGCCTATGAGAAATATTAGGGTGGGCCAAAAGTAATGGGACAAATTCAACAAGAGTCTTTAGCTCTTTATAACTCAATTAGAATCAACGGTGCTGAGGAATGTGTCCGCCGTTAAGGTCAATGACTCGCTGCCGTCGATCAGTCAACTTCCTGATCCCATCCTTCCAGAACTGATTAGGCGTGGTAGTGATCCGCTGCTCGTTATGGTTCTCGAGGTCTCCTTGGGTCTTTGTGTCTCTTCCAACCAGGAAGTCCTGTAGGCTCAAGCAGTCGTGGTATACGCATGGAGAGATGTCCGGCGAATACGGCGGGTGAGGCATGTGAACGCAGCCCAGCTGAGCAAGCTTATCCCTGGTCACCTTTGCTCGATGGGGTGCGGCGTTGTCGAAGAGGAGGACCTACCTGAAGCGCTAAGACCGAATAAGGGCGAGTCGCCAGTCCATCTCTTCTATTTCGTTCACCGCGACCTTGGAATCCATCGCCGTGTTTTTTGGGAAACAGCTTCCAGTATAACGGTCCATGGGCGCGGACTCAAAAGCTCAGAAGGTGCTTCTCGCCGTGAACATCCCGCCGAACGAGGGTCGGTAACAGGTCTAACCTGGCCTCACCCAGATTCGCTGCTTGGCAGGGTTAAGGTAAAAGATGTACTTCTCATCTATCAAGTCTATTAAGTCCAGGCTGCTGGGGATTGGGAATTGGGCGAGATTTACGCGACACAGGTCTACTCGTCAGACTAGGGTTTCGACATGAGACAGACTGACGTGAGGTTTTGGTATGCTTCTGGAAAAGACGAAGGTGGTCACTCTTCAGGTGGCCTTCAGTAAGTAGCAAACAAACATGCAAATGCGAGAAGCACGAAACCGGACTCCAGTCAAGACATGTATCAGCACGGTATGGAGAGTCTCATTACTTTTGTTCCCCCCCCCCCCCCCTCCTAATAAAACATTGACTTGTTCATTGGCTGTCCATTGTAATTCATTGAAAGGGCCAAATACGAATTCAAATTGCCTACGCGACATCTTATAGGAGTACACTGCGTGGCGCAGCACAAAAGCGTCGTTGATTAACGCCGTCCTTTACCCTTCTTATTTACGATAATAGAATACCTATTAAATGAAGTGCATCTAGGTTTTTTTTAGGTTCCATACACCTTAAATAACACCCTCCCCCCCTTTAAAGTGCATTTAGATTACGTGTGGTTGTGCTGCCAGAGGAGGCCATGGCTGTTCAATGGAGTATGGATCAGATTTCTGGGTTCGAGTTCCGTGTAGTCTGACACAACGCCCATTTTTCTTGGGATGGTCAATCTTTGTGTCTTACTCTTGGGAGGATAAAGCATTGACTTGCTGGCCCTGCAAGTCATTGATTAGGCCAAATGCGGCCTCATACCACCGTAGCCCGTAGGAATAGAATGCGTGGCTAATGCCGCGAAGGGATTGATGAAAGACGACCTTCATTTTTATCCGTTGCTGACTGATGTCAGACCTGTCTGGAAAAGGTAAAACGCTGACTTGTATATCGGCTGGCGACTGCAAATCATTAGGATGCACCACCAATTCTATTCTTTGAGACAGCGTAAAGGCCAATCCAATGTGTCTTCGGCCAGCCGATGGAAAAATCAGTGTTTAAGACAATAACGCAGCTGTGGCTATAAATTAACCGATCTCAGAGGGAAAACCCTGGCTAGTCTATGCTAGGGCCTCAACTAAAACTCGCTAGACATCCGGTGCCTCTTCCGATTGCGCTAGCAATCGCCCGTGCGTCAAGCGCGCATATAGGTTTCCTCTATAGCATCAAATAGAAGTCGAGAGCGTGATAAATGTCAAATCGGACTAGTAAACGCGGGACTTCATTCTTCTCTTTCACTTCAATAATTTTTCTCCGCAGAGCATTCATAGCTTAGATTCTGTCTTTCAATTCTCTTTGAAATAACAGACTACTCATTCATATTCAAGTGTGACCGCCGACGATGTTCCTTGTAAAGAATCCAGTGTTCTGAGCGATAGCCTGACAACTAGATTCGCGGCTAGTGGTGTAACGGAAGGAAGAAAATGAGCCTTTTAAAAATTCAACCTCTTCGCTTAGCTCGCTCCTCTTTCCCGTAGTTAGGAAGTGTTGCTGATTCACCACCATATGAGAATTCCGCAAAAATCATTTAACGTAAAGCATGAAAATTCACGTCAAATTGGAGGATTTCCAAACCAAATTAGACACTTTTCATATCGAACTGCTTACTCATCTAGGCAAGCCTGACACTTTTTAAATCTGAAGTGAAGACCTTCTAAAACAAAACCAGCGTCTACCAAACTAAGCCAGCTACCCTCCGAGACTCTTCTAATATTCATCCGAAGCAAAATTTAGTGTGACTTTCTCTGAAATTTTTATATCACTTTTACCGATAAGAAAGCACACCATTTGAACACTTGTTTAAAAAGATTTTTAAGAAAAAATAATGGTAGTGAGCATATTTTGAACAGAAGAAAAACACAAAGTTTGTTTAGAGGGAGAAATCGCGCCATGTACATGTCTAGGTCGTTGCGGCCTACAAGTATGTAACTCGAGGCAAACAGAATATTTGGTGTCAATCAAATTAAAATCGTAATGTTCTGGGCAGGTGCGTGGCGAGACTTATTCCTTAAGCCCTTTCAAATTTTCCCTTTATTCGCTTTAGAACAAGTTTTTAGCCTACTGTTTTTGAAGAATAATAATTCTATAGCATTTCAAATAACAGAGAGTTCACTTATTAGGATACGTCAATAAAAAAAATTTAAGCAAGGTCATACTCAATTCTTCTTGAGCATAAAATTGGAGGTTCTCTAGTTTCATATGGAAGACTCACATTTTACTTCATTTCTTTAGATTTATTCTTCATTTTCGGAAGGGGTTCAGTTTAATTTCAGAAGCCTTATCTTGCCTAAACGAGTGTTCAATTAGCATTCGATGCAACTGCAATGCGCATTGTGCTCTATTGACCACATGGCTCTAATGTTTAGTTCGCTAGTTTCCGATTCAACGGGAAGTAGGGGGGAAGGGGTAAGTTCGAGGCTTTGCTCGACGGCTGCACTTTCCAGCTAACTAACCTGTTGCATTGCACACACAGGCAATGCCCCTCACCTAGTTATTTGTTATTCATCCAAAAAGGCTGCTGCTAAATAATTAAGAGCGCGTCTAGGCAGGTTGCGTCAGATTTCGAAACTCTTCACTACTGTCATTGTTGCCGCATAAATTACTGCAGTTTTTTAAGAGCTAAGCAAATTTTACTGCAGTGAATTTTAAATGTAATACTGTGGAGGAGACAGGATAAAGGGTCGACTTGTGAAGAAAGATGAAGGATAAGGATCGTCAATTTTTTTATGGGATGTTCTACGCACATCCCATAAAAAAAACTTTTTTTGAATTTTAATGCCTTAATGCAATGACTTGCGTTGGCCAGCCGACAGGTACGTCAGTGTTTGCTCCATGTTATGGATGTGGGCAGCATTCGGAGGTGGAAGCGCGGCAACCAATCACAGCCATCAGAGTAACGACCGAACGTACGCCAGCCAGTCATGGTTTACACCTATCACACCTTCTCCGAATGGCATCGCATTTCAATGCGGCCTGATTGGCTGGCACGCTGCCCAAATTCGCGACATGGGCTGTATGTAATGTGCATGTATTTCTGGGACTGTATGAGAGGGTGCGTGTAGGATTGTATAAGTATATGTGGGGTTTGAATGCGCAAGGGCATGCATGTATGTGTGTATAGACGCAGGTGTGTAGGTATGTTTTCGTAAAAATCTGGCTCAACGACACAACGGATTTTATGAAAAATTCAACGGAACTTTTTCTCAGTAAGGTTATCACTTTTCCTCTTAGCACTTTGAAAATTTTTCAAGATTTAAAGGAACTTCTTAGGACTGTTTGGTGCCACAAAGTTGTAGCACAAACATTCTAGAATATTTCGCATATGTAGCAAGTTGCTTCTAAGGGAAAATAAATACTACAATTGCAGTGAAGGCTGGTTGACTCCGTGACTCGGACAAGGCTTAGCGACTGACTATCGTTCAGTCTCTCCTTGTTCGTTTTCCTAATACGGACTTTCTCGAGAATGTCGTCACGGAAGATGAATCCTGGATCTCTCTCGTTAACCATACTCGGAAGGCCCAGTGGCTCCTCAAGGAGAACCACAACCTCAAAGCGGACATCCACCAGAGGAAGGTAATGCTGTGCTGTTGGTAGGATTCTCAAGGAACGCTCTATCGTGAGCTTCCTGACGACGGCACCACAGTAATAGCGAACATCTACGCTACACAACTGCAGAAGCTGAGCGAGGACATGTCGCGCAAACGGGGGGAGCGGAGAGATGTTTACCTTCTTCAAGACAATGCTCGCCCCCACGTTGCAAGGTCGACTCGTCAGAAGTTGCATGAGCTTAGTTGGGAGGTGCTGCCCCACCCACCTATTTGCCAGATCTTCCGCCATCGGACTACTTCCTCTTCCGAGCTATCAAGCAACACCTGAGGGATAGGTGGCTCAACGACCGATCCAAACTGGAATCCAAGGTAGCGCACTTCTTCGAGTCACAGCTTACTTCACTCTGGAAGAAGGGAATTCTTGATCTCTCCATCAGATGGAAAATGGTTGTAGATGAAAACGGTAGTTACTTTGCAGATTGAATTCGCTCACAAAAAAAGCAATAAAAGTTCAAAAAAAATGCGCTGTGGTGCAAGACTTTTTCACGAACCTAATATTTTTGTCAGTTCTTTCGGTACTTAGCGAGCTGGTATCCATATCAAGGTTGTAAATGCTAGTAGAACAGTCAAACAAAGAAGTTTCGCACAGGACTAGGAAAGGAATAGAACTTTGGGTCTCTCAGATCTGGCTTACATTTTAGGATGCCTTGTCGGTACGATGCGAGCACCAGCCCACGAAGCATCGTTCTCTTGTTTGATAATTCCATTCCTGTTCTTCAGCCACACTCTAAAGATAAATTGTTGCTGAAAGGTGCTTGACTTTGCTGTCCAATCTTTCTGGGTAGTAAAATCTCCATGTTATGTTGTATACGCTGCGTTCGTTGAACTATAGTTCAACGAACGCAGCGTATACACGTTCACGTTGGAGCACAATACGATTTCTGATTGTTTTGTCTGAAACCACTTCGGAGACAATGTAAATTTTAGGAAAATCTAACGATTTATCGAAAAGTTAACGAAAAATTTTCGTTAAAAAATCGGTTAGGAGATAATAAAGTTGTATACACCTCTGTTATGTATGTGTGATCGCTTGCGTGTGTGTGCGAATATACGAGTGACTGTGCTCTAGAGATGAGCGGATTCGCCGTTATCTGTTATTCGTTATCCGGTTTCCGGTGGGGTTTGGCCTATCCGTTTTGCTGTTCGTTATCCGGTGATTTTTCGCCGGATAACAAACAACAAAATGTGGCAAGCTTGTGATTACTTAGTTGAATATCAGCATCATTTTCATTGGCGCCTGTCCCGCTTGGAGGCGGGGTCCGCTCTTCTGGTGTGGTGACGCCAATTTTCCCGATCAAATGCTTGATCAGGGTGCATCAGGGTACACCAGCCATCTTTAAGTCCAAATGCAGCGTATCTAGCCAACGTTGCTTCGGGCGTCCCCTGCTCATTTCTATTTGTGGAGTTTTTACAAAAATCCCCTTTAGCGTATGTACGATCTGGAAAAAACCAGACGATCAGGGGAGAAAAGAACAAACGTCCAAACGAATCACTTCGTTTTAATGATGTGCCAGATACTCCGTATCTACACGACCTTTTAGCGCTTTCTGAAACTATGTTTGGGGCTAGCAGAAAATTACAATTTAACCTTACTAAACAATAGAGAGAGTTTTATTCGATCTGGGCAAGAATTAGTGCTAAATTTAATTGGAGAGTAAACAAAAAGCGACTCTTTTTAACGACTGCCTCCCCCCAAGCTCAGCAATTCCCGTGGGATCTATCCATAGTGACTTTACTGCAGCTGAAAAACATGAATAAACGATATAAGACGGCTGCAGGGCCGAATGCGACACGCATTCTACTCTTACGTGATGTGCTGGAGGCACTTTGAATGCGTATTTGGCCAGTACAATGACTTGCGGTGGTCAGCCGATGGACAATTCAGCGCATTATCTTGACCGGACAAGCCTGGTACCAATACATCGAGCCCGAAAGGATGGAAGGCTTGGATGATCTGGAAATCCGAACCAAAAACATTGAGTTGGAGAGCATGCGATAGGCGGCACTTCCCGCTTCACTACCACGTGCCTTGAAGAAAAAACACAAATAAGATTGTTAAAAGTGGTGCTTACTTGATATGTGACATTGACAGTGTTACAATTACCGACCTGCCATTGGAGAAAGAATGGTTTGAAAGTAGTTTTAATTTTTGTTGTTTGTTCATTATCTGTTTTTCCGTTATCCTGCGGAAGGGTGTAACCAGCATAGCGTTTACCTTCTCTTGTAAAACCTCTTTTTAGTATACGTCTCTGTTTGGTTGAGGTGTTATTGTTTCCTTCACACATAAGCCATTATTGATATTTATTTATACGCTTGCATCCGCCAACTGCAGATGCTCTTTCTTCAGAATTTTCCGGCTTGCTACCACGTCACTTTTTCTGCAACTTTACATCTATTCTCGCAGGCAAGCTTGGCGTTTTAAACCAGGTCTGCTAACTTAGAGTGCCACTTTTTTCAGTTCCGAGCATCATTTCAAAGTGACCATCCTGCCTATAATTCTAGATGGAATGTTTTTAGCGCAGTGAAAAACGTTAGCTCTTCATTTTTGTTACCGTACTCCCTCTTCAACCAGCAGTGCGAATTATTCTCTCTTTCCATCCCTCCTTCTCTATCCATTGTTCTGTCTCTCTCTCTCTCTCTCTCTCTCTCTCTCTCTCTCTATCTCTCTCTGAACGTATAGCCATTATATGTTACGTTGTCCTGTAAGTTTTCACCATTTTGAGCGCTTCACTTTGAACTACCATAACTTTCTTAAATCTTATCGTATTTACCAAGAGACTATCTCAGCGGTAGGTTGGAATGACCCAAGTGTTGTATATGGGCAGAATCATCTTTTCCTGGGAAACAGCAAAATGCAAACATGACGATCCCAATACAACTCTGCGCAGAGTTAGGGGCGACGGAAGTTGGGCCGTTGGCGGCGTTAACCCTCTGCCTGCGCGCAAAGGGCGGGCTCAACTTGGCTGGAAACAGCGATTAGAGAGCGAGCGGTGGTGGCGCAGTGGGTAAAGAGCGGCGTAACCCCCATAATCGCAAGAATCCGTATAGTTACCTACCTATGCATTGTGAGCCAGATAAAGCTGAGCCTTCTTACGAGTCCTATTGCACGCGGTGCCGAACGGGTTGCCTGCCCAGTATGTCAAGAATGCTTTCACTTAGATCAGCTTTTGCCGAACACCGGGGTGAGGAACACGTTGAGCATGGGCTGAAGATCAGCAGAACTACGATGACTTCCTGTGGTTTTCTTTAAGGCGGCTGGCCCACATTTGCTGGCTATACAACCAGTTATAATAGATTCTCCCAGATCCTTGGTGTGGACGCGGGCGCATGACTCATCCGGCTGCAGGCTAACTACGCGCCATACTCAGACGTTCGTTATCTAGGACCCGTACAACCAGTTGCTATTGTGGTGAGAACCTGTTGCAGTGGGTGTGGCGGGCTGCGCCGATTGGCCACGAGAGGGGGCCCGGCGCGATTACCTGCACCTCGTTGACGCTTCTATGGAAGTACACCACTAGGCTTGATGGTCAGCTCCTGTTGCTAGAGTGTTGCAGGATTCTTGTGCTACCGTATATCTTCTATATATATTCAGTTCGCACCTACATATATATGTGCATACACATATAAGTAGGTATATACTATGTATACACATGTATATACATCTGTATATACAGGTATATACATAGCAACAAGTTCTCACCACAACAGCAACTGGTTGTACGGGTCCTAGATAACGAGCGTCTGAGTAGTTCAGCGCGATGACTCAGAGTGTCCGCGAATCAATCTGAGCCGTCTCAGCTGCGGATTGTCCCAATTTGAAGTTAAAATGAAATGTTGTTTGTTCGAAATTGCACCTTCGACATACTTCAATAACTCTTCAAGAACAGAAATATAAAGCAACGTTGAGTCATAAATTATTTGGTCAGATAGAGCGAAAAATTCTGTACAGGAAGTAGCATTAATTCTCAATGCAAGTTGAATTTTTGCTTAATAATAGACGAATGAAAAATAGCAATACAAAATGCTGAGAAGTTTCTGGACAACCTAATAGCTATGAATTTTGGTTAGCTGAGCGACCAACCTCACTCTTGGTTCGAACCTTACCCCTTAATTTGATAATAGCGAATGATATTGAGCGCTAAATGTTTTCTACATACAGAACCTGAAACACGTCCATCGGCTGGCACAGTCACGCGATCATCATTCATTTAGCTTGGCCTGTTGCTAGTGTTCACTTTTTATTAATATTCTCCATCAACCGTAATATCTGCTTGATGCTTAGCTCCAGCTACAATGCTCTGAATAAGACTGAAATGTACTGAGTTAGATGCTGTGAAAAATTTGAAGTCGCAATTAAAATTATGTGGACGAACGGACAGATTACAGAATGAGCATCGCTTGTTAAAACCACAGCAGAACAAATTACGGGTTTTTATGATCTGTGGTACTTCATACGAACAGAATATTTTTCTATTCATCAAATAAAACTAGCGACGATCTAGTCAGTGCATGGAGCGAGCTCCTCTCTTTTTCCTTCACAGACGGATTCCTGTTTGTATCGATTCGCCAAGAGTGGGAAGACCTCGAATATCTGCGTGAGACCTAACCAAAGAACTTTGATCTGGGGTGCATTTAATGGCGGATGTGCTATCGTAGCCACTACCACGCACCTGAGCGCCTTTCATTTTGAATATTTAGATGAAGGATCACATCACATTTTTGCATTTGAATTTGGTAAACATTCTGTTTACAATGGGAATTTTATTTATCAATATTATGCAGTTGCTGAACCTTCAGTTGGTGGCGATGTCCGTGCCACTGGAAACTGCTCGCTTCGTGAGCTAAGCTAAGCACGAACACTCGAAGGCAAGTGACAGGTCCTTGTGACAGGCACATCACATGGTGTATGAAGAGTCATGTTTTTCGAGATAGTGCTACGGCGTCCGTGGGAGCCGACGCGCACTCGCAGAGCCCGGCGAGTGTGGAAAGTATGCGAGGGTCCCTGATGCGATGACGGCATCGGGGGCAACTGAGCTAGTCCGAAAGTCCCGTAACGTAGGCAGGACCCGCGTAGCAACGCTGAATGTGGGTACGTTGACGGGCCGCTCGAGTTGCAAGTTGATTGAAGCACTAGAGCGTAGAAGAGTTGATTTCTGTGCGGTGCAGGAGACGAGGTGGTCCTGCAGCAAGTCAAGAGACATAGGACGTGGCTTCAAGGCCGTTTTATGTGGAAGTCCCAGGACCACCAGTGGTGTCGGTGTAATCGTCTCCGAACGATTTCGTGACTCGATTGTAACTGTCAAGCGCTCTAACGATCGGTTGATGAAGATCATTGTCGTCGCTAAGGAGCGACTCTTCCACTTCTTCTATGCGTATGCTCCGCAGACTGGCTGCTTCGATCAGGCCAAGGATGAGTTTTGGAGCCTGCTTGATGAGAAGACAGCAGAGGTGCCGCCGAAAGATGTCATCATAGTCGCTGGTGACCTTAATGGACACGTAGGTGCTACGAAGGACGGCTACAGCTGCCATGTTGGTTTCGGATGCGGGTCGCGTAACGTCGATGGTGGGCGTATTCTTGAGTAAGCGGAATCGCATAGCCTCACCATTGTGAACACCGTTTTCCGAAAACGCGAATCCCACCTTATCTCATACTATAGTGGGAGTTCCAAGTCTCAGATAGACTTTGTCCTTGTGAAGGATCGCGACCGGAGCATTATCACAGACGCGAAGATCGTGCCGTATGAGACGGTCGCCCCACAGCATCTACCGCTGATCTGCACCCTTAAGATCGCCCCTCCGAGGCTGAAGCAGATCGAGCGATGCGGTGCAGCTAGAATCAAGTGGTGGCGAATTAAAGAGAAGGAAGTAGCAGTAATTTCCCGCGTACGATTGCCGACAGTCACGACTGTCGACGAAACTTGGAGGAAGGCTGCCGACGCGATACGTGAAGCTGCAAGGTTGGAGCTCGGCATCACGGTGTCTGGACGACGCAAGGTCGAAAAGCAGACGTGGCTGTGGACAGATGACGTGAAAGCAAAAGTGCGAGAGAAGAAGTCGCTCTATCATGTGTTTCTCGGCGAAAAGACGGCCGATAACTGGCGGAAGTACCAAGAAGCGAAGAGAGCTGCAAAGAAGGCCGTGGCTGTTGCAAAAGCCACTCATTATGGAGATGTCAACGAGAAGCTCGAGTCACGCGATGGCGAGCGGTATCTGTACCGGCTTGCTAAGAATCGCCATCGGCAGACCGAGGATATTGAATAGTTTTTTGGCATCAATGATGAGAGCGGCCATCTTCTGACAGACCGTAAAAACGCGCTGAAGCGATGGCGTGATTACTTTGAGGAAATTTCTACTACGGAGTTTCCTCACGCGGTCATCCCTTTTGTGGGTTTTGTTCACGGTCCCGTTCAAAAGATCACATTGGAGGAAACGGAAGCGGCTCTGAAGAAGATGAAGCCATGCGAGGCGACAGGACCGGATGATCTGGCAGCCGATGTTTGGAAGTCGGAGCTCTGATATCCTGCTGAGTGGTTGACTGAATTCTTCAACCAGGTAGTAAAGGAGAAGAAAGTACCGGAATGTTGGCTCAACAGTACGACGATTCCGATTTGGAAGAAGAAGCCAGTCCTGCAGACTGCTTCAATTACCGTCCGATTCGCTTGTTTTCGCACAGCATGAAGATCTTCAAGCGGATCCTCGATAGACAAATTCGTGAAATCTCAAGCTCTCCGAAAACCAGTGCGAAAACCAGCTGGAACCTCAGTGGAGTTCCCCATCTCTGTTGGGGTGCACCAGGGTTTATTTATTTGCACAATATAGTGCGCACAAAAAAAACAACATGGACACGGTAAATCGCAGAAAACACAATGTGAAAAAAAAAGAAGTTGAAAGCCATCTGCGACAAAAGTTTAAATTAGTTAACTGTCTAAACTATAATTCTACAAAGAAGGGCGGAACTGCAAATTAGAAGAAAGAAATCCGGCAAATTCTGTGCAAAGTCTTCTAAAAAATTGAATAGGATTGATTGAACAGGGCAGGGGAGGGGCCGAGTAAGGATGAGAATTTGACGGAGAAGAGCAGTGGACCGCCAACACTGCGAGTCGTGGTATCGGCTCCGGATACCAACTTAGTAGGTCCGTCAACTCCAACAAATCTCATACCTTATGGCTGCTAGGGAAGCAACAGAAGAGTTTTATGCACACTCACTCTGACACCTCATATAAGACCAGTCTCTCAAACAGTAAACTATTGAATGAAGAGCAATTAGGAAACTAACCAAAAAAGGAAACTAGGAAGAATAGAAACTAGGAAACAACCAAAAAACTGATGGGAAAATAAAAATAAAATGAGAAAAAATGCTCCCACTCTTACTAATGTTAGAGATGTGGAGTGTGGAAAGCAAGTAAATCTTTTTTAGTCTACTTCGAAAAACTTTGTGATTGGGCTCTTCAAGTATGGTAGGAGGCATCATTTGCAACCAACGGGCTCCACAGTACAAAAGTGAATGGAAAACCTTCTAATTATTTTTCTTCTTTATCTTGGGATAGTGGAAGCAGTACCTATTATGACGACCTTTAGATGGCACGAGAACCCAGTGCTTGCTAGCCTTCAGCCTTGACTCACCCTTGAGGATTTTGAAACAGAAAATTAGACCGTTGAATTTACGCCTATAAAGAAGACTTTTGAGGTTAAAGATTTTGAGCCTTTCCGTATATCCTGGAATCATTATAGTACTTGTGGTATTTGAGAAACACCTGTAGAACAAGATTTTTGTGAATGTCTTTTGAACCTTTTCAATTTTTTCCTGACTCTTTTTTGTGCAGGGGCTCCAGACTTGAGAGCAATACTCCAAAATCGGAATGACGTATGTGTTATATAAGGTGACCAGAATTGAGCTGTCGTTACATTTCAGATTCCTAAAAATGAAAAAGAGGGTAGAAAATGCTTTTCGCACCATAATATCAATATGGTTCGAAAGGGTTCTGCGCTTTCTCTACTCCTCTTTGTTGTCGTCATGGATGCCGTTACGAGAGATCTTCAGAAGCCTGTCCCATGGGCATTGCTCTAGGCTGACGACGTGATGCTCGCTTGCGAAGATAAAGATGATCTCGAGCGGCAGGTTCAAGCTTAGTGCGACCGTCTGGCGAGGTTCGCACTCAAATTGAACGTCAAGAAGACCGAGTACCTAACGACTGACGTAAACGAGTCCGGCTCCATTAAGACTATCGGCACTGAGCTTGCATGCACTTCGGTGTTTAAATACCTGGGATCAGCAATAGCGTCTGACGGCGGTCTGATGGTTGAATTGAACTCACGCGTTAGTGCAGCTTGGTCCAAGTGGCGTTCGCTGACTGGTGTGCTCTGCGATAAGGAGATACCAGAGCACCTGAAGTCGAAGATCTACAGAGCAGCGTCCGGCCAGTAGCGATGTACGGCGTTGAGTGTTGGACTGCGACTAAGGAAGTTGAAACGCGCCTCAGCGTCATGGAGACGAAGATGCTGCGCTGGACGGCTGGAGTGGACCGCATCCGAAACGATGCCATTCGGCAGAAGTTCGGTGTCGCGCCGATAGCGGACAAGATGCGTGAAGCTCGCTTACGACGGTACGGCCACGTTCTGCGTGGGAAAGAAGACAGCGTCCGCAAGATAGGCCATGAGTTGGAAGTGTCAGGAAAGCGGCCTAGAGGACGCCCGAAGCAGCGCTGGGCTGATACGTTACACATGGACATGAAAGTAACTGGCGTCCACCCTGATCAAGCGTTATCGAGAAAGGTGGCGTCACGACATCGGAAGAGAGGACCCCGTGACGAAGCGGGACAAATGCTGAAGAAGAAGAAGAAGTTGCTGAACCTTCAGCCAGTACTAGCCCTTTGAGGTCAATCAGAAAAAACGGGACAAATTGATCACACAGCGAGGCCAAGCCAGGAATCCAGGCGCTTATATACTACATAAACTGAACACTACTGCAAGGGCGATTCTGATGTCACCGATAGGTGATAAATTTTGCACACTGGAAGCAACTTTTCTTCGATAGTTTAACGTGATCTTAGTCGAGGCGGTTCTTTGAGGGGTTCCGCCACAAGATATAGGGGTTCGCAATGGGATCTTCGAGCTTAGTGAAATGGGTTCCCTTGCATATTCTGTTAACGGCGCATTTAGTGGACGGGGGGCAGTCCATCAGTACAAGGAAAAGTTACGGGTTTTTACCAGTTTGACCTAGGCCCTCTCGGAGCAACTTGCATTACACGTACGTGCGCGTACAATGGGGGAAATTCCACGTCACCAAACCCGACTGCTATGCTCAAGGCGGTCGAAGCCAAGGATAGCCCCCCCCCCGTCCACGTGTTGCACCCTGATAACTTCTCTCTGTCAGCCTTAGTATATATTAGGTTGGTGAAAAAATCTTGCACCAAAAATTTTAAAAAATTTTCAAGATTTAAAAAGAACTTCCAAGGACTGTTTGGTGCCATGTAGTTGTAGCACAAATATTCTAGAATATTTCGCATACGTGGTCTGCTTCCGAGGGCATATAAATACTAAGATTACAGTGAAGTGTGACTGACTCCGTGACTCGGACAAGACTTCGCGACCGAGTATCGCTCAGTCTCTCCTTGTTCGTTTTCGTAACAAGGACTTTCTCGAGAATGTCGTTACAGGAGATGTTTTCTATGTCTTCCTCGTTAACCATACTCGGAAAGGCCATCGGCTCCTTAAAGGTGAACCAGAACCTCAATGCGGACATTCTCTCGAGGAAGGTAATGGTGTGCTGTTGATGGGATTCTCGAGAAATGCTCTATCATGAGCTCCTTGACGACGGCACCGCAGTAACAGCAACCATCTACGCTACACAGCTGCAGAAGCTGATCGAGGCCATGTCGCGGAGACGGCGAGGGCGGAAGAATGTTTACCTTCTTCACGACAATGCTCACCCCCACATTGCAAGGCCGTCTCGCCAGAAGTAGCAGGAGGTTAGGTGCGAGGTGGTGCCCCACCCTTCGTATACGCCAGATATTGCGCCATTGGACTTTCACCTCTCCGGAGCTCTCAAACAGCACCTAAGGGATAAGTGCTTCAACGACCGAACCGAACTAGAATCCGAGGCGGAGCAGTTTTTCGAATCACATCTAACTTCATTCTGGAAGAAATTATTTCGTGATCTCCTCAACAGATGGCAGAAGGTTGTATTTGTAAACGGTAGTTACTTTGTAGATTGAAGTCTCTCATAAAAGAAACAATAAAATTTTGAAAAAATTACGCCGTGGTGCAAGACTTTTCCCTGACCTAATATATATGGGATGAAGCAGCATTTTCACCATCCACGTCTAAAGATATTATTTACCTTTGACTCTTACCTCAAAAAAAAACAAAATAAGAATTCATTGTTTACAAACAAAATAAGAATTCTATTGTTTGTTTACAGCAGCTCCACTTCAATGAAAAAATAAACAAGAAACACATTCATCTCGCATTACAAGCTTGCTCCCCTAATGAAACTGCATAGAGGAACTGAATAGTCGCAGCCGTCTGAATTCAGCATCAACGCGATTCACCTTCAGTTGACGCCTAGTATTTTCAAACTAATGGCTACTACGTGCATATATATTATTATTATTTATTACGTGGGTCAAATCCATGTGAAGAACAATGTAATTAGAAACGGTATAGAACGACATCCACATCAAATTGGCTAGCGATCCAGATCAAGGTGTTATAGAATGATTGGAAAGTACATACGACAACAAATGCCCAGAGAAAGAAGAATGGAAGGGAGAACAGATCAAGAGGGGCTTTGCCACAAGATCTCATTATGTCCTAGAATTATTCATGAATTGACTTGCATTCGTAATAAATGGCTTCAGTTTGTACGGAATAACTGAGTTTTTGGAAAGTTTTATATAATCCGATCCTGCTCTATTAACGAAAATATTATGTCGAATAGAAGATTTTGCAGTACTTAGTGAAAGTTTCTCTCCTCCACCTCGGGTTCTAGATGGTCTCACTATGAAGAAGTCACGCTTATCAAGTCCACAGAAGCCATGGAGAATTTTGTGAACCATTACGAGGTCGTATATTCTTCGTCTGGATGAAAGTGTCTGTAGTCCAAGTTGTTTGTTTCTTACTTCACTGCTGGGAATAGCATGGCAATCAAAGCCACATTTCCTGATAAACAGTTTTCTAATGAAGCTATTTTGGACTTTTTCAAGTCTAAGTATATTCTTCTTCTTGGGTAAAAAATTGTTGTTCCATACTCAAGTATCGGCCTAACGTAAGTCTTATAGGCTTCAACGAGGACAGAGGGGTTTTTTGTAAAAAGACTTCTAAAGAGATTGTGTACTACAGTCACTGCTTTGTTTGCAATTTGTTCACAATGCGCGTCCAAAGTCAAATTTGCGTCGAGGAGAAATCCAAGGTCTGTCATTTGATCAGTGCTGGTAATCACATTTTCACCTAACTTGTATGTGTAGCGGGGATTTGTCCTTCCTAAATGGAGCACCTTAGTTTTTTCTTTTGACAAAGGGAGCCGCCACTCGTGGGACCAGCGATCAACAGCATCTATGGCTCGCTGCAGAAGGTTTTAGTCATGGATTGGTGAGCTATGGTAAATTTTCAAATCATCAGCAAAAGCTATGCATTTCACTCCTGAACTCGTTATTAGTGACAGTAGTTCGTGGGTATAAATATTGAATAGAATAGGGGATAGAACGCAACCTTGTGGAACGCCACTAAGAGTCGGTTGAGGTGCTGAATACTTGGAATTGACGCGTACAGTAAAAGTTCTGCGATTTCAAAACTCAACTATCCAAGAAATTATTCGAGGATGTATGCCCACCATGGTTAGTTTAGCTTTTAGTCTCTTATGACATACCCTATCGAAGGCTTTTGGAAAATCAAAATAAATCACATCAAGCCATCCTATGTTATCTATGTCATTGGTCCAATCATTCAAGTCCTGTAGCATAGCTATCTCAATGGATCTTTTCTTCTAAAAACCATGTTGGTTTGAAGAGATTATGTTGTGTTGATCCAAATGTGCAGCAATTCTCTTTTCAAGAATTTTTTCGAAAAGACGAGCGAACATAGATGTGACACTAACCGACCGATAATTCTGCGGTGTCGTAAATGGGGGCTTTTTTGGTATTGGTGTAATTATAGCGCTCTTCCGTCTATGTGGAACTTCAGCTGTCATAAAACTTAAATTGTAAATGAATTCAAGAGGCTTGACAATACTTGCACTTACTTGTTTTACAAAGAAAAACGGTATTTCATCGGGCGTTTGAGAGTAAGACGTAGGCCACCTTGAGAGCTCTTCATATAGTTCGTCTGCATGAAACCAATCAGAATCCTCCATGATGGGGAATGCATTGATTGGAGATGATATATTGTCGAGATCATTATCAGTGAAAGCTTTTACGAAAGTGTCAGCTAGTAGTCGGGCTTCATCTAGGTCGTTTCTGACAATGGTTCCATCTTCTGCGACTAAAACTCCAATTCTTTTCTTCTCTTGAAGTCTCGATCTCATGAATTTATAAAAGGCTAATTTGTCTTTTGCTTCAACAATTTTCTTTTCTTGACAGCGATTGTATTTCGCAAGTTTCTTAGAAAATTTGAGATTTATACGCATATATTCATCCCAGCTATTACAGGAATGGTCATTTGCTGCTTTATTCCAGGCAAAATGTCGGAGATTGAATAAATCTAGGAGATGGTTGGGTAGAAATTTACCGCAGGATGGGACTTTCTGGACTGGGACAAACAATTGGATGGAATGTTGTAGTATAGCAAGAAATAATTCGTATTTTTCATCTACTGAGTTTGCCGTGTTAAGGGAACTGTACCAATCTATTTCGGCCAAGTGTTTTCGAATAGCGTCGTAGTCCGCGCTCATAAAGGCCTATGTTATACTTCGGCTACGCTTCGGCCGACGTCGGCGACGCTGTGCTTTGCTGGCAGCTACGCACTGCGTGGCAGCCCGCCCAACACAGCGTCGCCGACGACGTCGCCGAGAGCTCCGCAGGGGGTGTTATACTTCCGCCGCCGACGTCGGCGACGCTGACGTCTGTAGCGACGCCGCCGTCGCCACCGACGTCGCCACCGACGTCGCCACAGACGTCGCACCCGACGTCGTCCGTGGGTCGGTCGCCGCGCTGTGCACGGCGACGGGCCGTCGCCGGCCTCATTCAAGGCTGGGAGAAAATGCGCTCAGAGGGAGTATTTTGTTTGTGGGTGGGTTCGTTCCCGGCACTGTCAACATCCTCGGCGGACCTCGAATTACGAAATCGAGAGTGCAAAAACGCCCATCTTGCGGCATCCAGCCAATAGTGTGAAAAAACCAACGGTCGCGTCAGACTCCTAAGTGGTCCAGTACCATTTGGATTGGGTTAGTCTAGAAGAAATAGAGTTCGCTTCAAAATATAGTTCATGCCTACTTTGAATCGACATGAGTTTCATAACCGCACATCAAGAAGGCGCCTCGTTTGCTTACTTTCTCTCAATGTCGGCCATCATTTTGACGATGTTTAGCACTTATCGCGCCTTAATCATCTTGGCTCTTCATCACTTGATACTTAAATAGGTTACTTATTCGCGCTCACAATCTTCTTTTCCTCGCACACTACAAGATTTCCAATTGTGCTCTACCTTAGACAAATCACATTTTATTCTATTCAGATATTCTATCGCCCAATTATGCAATCGCGTCTGCTAAATTTGCATTTCTTAAAGAGACTATATTACCGGTTATGATAGCTTCAAATTAATGACGTCGTCTGGGTTAGAGAGGAGCAATAGATGGCCTAGAACATGCTGAACATTCAGAACTGTTTTACAGCAGGTGCAAGAGTGGTGTGGCGCTGCTAATATGTAGCAGTTCTATTCCAACGAAAAATGTTTTCTTTAAGGCTTGCAGAAGAATATGTAAAAAGTTTCTTTGGTGTGTTCTTTAACAAACAACGAAATTGAGGCAGATAACAGAGTTTCAACAGAAAAAAGCACAAAAATATACGTATCTCTACCTGATAGATGGATGTGAGTCTTTTTTTTATACTGCCTAATTCTAATAATACTGGGTGTCTCAAGAAATGTATGCACTGTTAGAAAGGTGATAACTTTGGTCACAAAAAAGGCACTGAAGAAGTTAAAGGCTCACATAAAATCTTAAGCAAATAGGAATTTTTTGACGTATGAACGGTATAGATTGCGCCATGCACACGTCTGTTTTTTTATCTGCTTTTTTGATGTTTAGAACTTGACAATGACGTGAAAGACACGTGGCATGCGGTTTAGTGATTACACAATTTAAATGTGGGCAGCAGACCTATTTCCCGAAACGGATTCTGGGAACTGATGAAGCAACATTAAAGCTGAATGGAGAGGTTAATCAGCATAACTGCAGCTACTGGGCGGCGGAAAAGGCTATTGGCCAATGGCGTATACCCCGCGGCATATCGCGGGCAGTGACTTCAGGGTATCGTGGGTCAGATAGCCTGCTATAGGCAAATTATAGCAGCTATGCCAGGGGGCGTAGCCCTGCTCATGGCGGACATAAATACCCGTTACGAGCGTACCAGGGTGGTCTTTTTGTGGTAGCAAAATGTATGCAATCGTGCAATGTACAAAATGTATGCAATCGGCAGACTGGTGGCCAAATGATGACATTGAAAGCGCGCTCCGATGCTAAAAATGTGCTCCGATGCTCTCCTGTCAACGACGTCCCCGACGCCGCCACAGAATCTGTTGACGACGTCGCCGACGTCGACCACGCGTCTGTGGCGACGTCGGCGGCGTCTGTGGCGACGTCGGCGACGTCGCTGGTGACGTCATCGTCGGCCGACGTCGGTGACGGGCCGTCGCTGACGTGTCGCAGCGTCGGCGACGCGTCGCCGAAGTATAACATAGGCCAAAGTTCTTTCTGATGACAAAGCGTTCAGGTTCTGCGTAGTGGTTGATACGAAAATTCATGCTGTTGTGATCGATGCTTCCAAGAGAGGGATTCGTTTTTACATCTTGTATCATTCTGTCTGCGTTGCATAGAATCAAATCGAGAGTGTGGTTTTCCAGTGTGGATTCACGAACATACTGTATTATGTTGTGTGCTTCTATAAATTCGATGAAGTGCTTGGAAACGGAACTGGATGGGGACATTAAAGGAAGCCAGGAGATGTCTGGAAAGTTAAAGTCACCCGCTAAAAGGCAGGGATGTTCACAACATAACATGTCACTTAAGGCTTTCATGAGTAACTCACTGTTTTCTGCAGAGCAATTTGGAGTTCTGTATACAAGTATGACTCGTAAAGGTTTGGATACTGGGCAAATATCACAACATAAAATCTCATAAGCATTGATGATGGATTCCTTGAAAATAAAAATTGGTGAGATAGATGAAATACAGAGAATCGCAACACCGCCCCCCGATTTGCGAGGGCGATCACACCTAATGTTCTCACTCATAGTGAGAACACCATTCACCCAGAAGTGGAGGTAAGGAAATGGAACTTTTGAGCCAAGTTTCAGTTAAAAGTACTAGAGCTGGTTTTTGTTGAGTTAGTAAAAGTTTGAGAGATTCATGATTTTTTGATAAAGATCGAATATTTGAGAGAATGCAATTCAATTCATGGTTGTAATCCTGCGGACCTCTTAAAAATTTGGGGCAGAAGCTCAAAAGCCCTGGTCTGTTCTCTTTCTGAGTGAGCGAGGGACACATCCTGCGGGAGATTTTGAGATATTTCGATCGTGGTATTAGCACCATTACTACTACGTCGAACTAGTTTTTCCTGACGACGACGTTCTCTTTCTTCCCATGAGCGCGAAGCCCTAATAAAAACGCGGCGAAGGAAGAAACGTGACAGCCGAGGAGCCCGAAATAGCGTCATCTTACAGTAATAGGAAGAAGGAAAAACTACTTTGAGTTCTCTACGTGATTTAGCTCGAGAACCAATCCTACAAATCGAGATGGGTTCGCACTCAATATCGAGAAAGTCTAAAATTTGCATGACCAAATGCATATCATGAACTACCCTCACAGAGGCAGGTGATCGAGAAGATTCTGGTAGGCCAGAGATAATGACAGTTCGTCGACGTTCGATTTCTTCATATGACGAGAGTTCCGCAGGAGTGTGGGCCGGAGTAGGGCACTTTTCGCGGTTGTTAGCAAGTGCATTTTTCAACTCTTCTATTTCGGCCTTCAGGGCGCAATTTTCTGTCATCAATTCGTTGTTCCTGTTGACCACGGACTGAACTAGCGAACTTAACTGATTTCGACTTTCTAGTAAGTAACCCACGATAGTCTTCAGATATGACGATACACGATCGTCCTTGTCCAGTTGTTCGATTGCGCGATCGAAGTCGGATTTGTCGGTTGGCAGGCCATCAGCATCCGAACGAAGGCGGACTTCCGGGCTCACAGTTGAAGAATCGCCAGTTCTTGACGAGACAGTCGTAGTGGAGCGCATAATGAAGAGGCGTGTGCAGAAATACCGACGATGTAGTTGAACAGCAGTGAAGTGTCGGGAAATGCACGGAGAGCCAGATAGTGTCGGCCGCTCACGACTCGACTCAGGTCAAGAATGGTCAAACATAGCCTCAGTTTCCTAAGTGCCGATGTTCGTGAATTGCTCTCTTGTGAAACTTCGTGTAAACTAATTTAAGTCAGTTTCTTTAAGCCTCAAGGGGCTCGTACAAGAGCAGCTATAATAACGTTTTGTTGGGATCAATACAACAGCGTCAGGCGGACCTCGAACACGCATCTAATGAGGGTTTGAGTCCCGCCACTTGACGTTGACGATTCTTGAACTTATTGGATTTAGGAATATGTTCAACTTCATCGTACGTAAGGACAGGAATTCAAACACCACTCAAACGTGGGACCACTTTGAGACATTTTTTGGCGAACCTCTTCGCTCCGTCAGATTTCTCCTCATAGCTTACCCGAACCATGTTACCCTTTCTTTGGTGGCAAACTAACCTCACCATTGTTTTCATTCGTGTTTTATATAGCTCTAATACGGTAGTGTTATAGGGTTGCGGATAGCATAGGACGCGTGGAGTACAGTCGGAGAAGATATCGACTGTCACGTGTTCCAGATTGCAGGTTCCTGGTTCGAAGTTCGCGTGTGCATCCCAGAACAACGTCCTTTGTTAACGCTGTTCTTTATCCTTTGCAATCGAACCATAGAATTATTCTTTCCCTCAGGACTTTGATAACAACCGCTAGTCTCTATTTCATGACTTGGGCGAGTGCAGCGCAGTCGGAGGAGGTGCCGGCTGTCACGTGCACCCGATGCCAGGATTCTGAATCGGAGTTCATGCCCATACCAACCAAACCTTCCATTCCCCGGGCGGAGAATTGCTACCAGACTTGGCTGGATGACTTAAAGCGCTAACTTATTTATCGGCCGGCCACCGCAAGTCCTTAAATGACCAGATACGCATTCATATTGCCTCTCCACAACATTCCGTGGAGAAAGAATGCGTAGCGCACCCCACAATGAGATTGAGAAATGCCGTCCTTTATACGTTTATCTCATGATTTTGCATTTGATACTACCCTTTCTATTGGCAGGAAAGTAGAAATCCTTGTGACTATCGCTCTCTAAATTAGCATTACTGCTACTTCTCAATTACCGTGCGCTAGGCTCGATAAGTGCACGAGCCCTTTCAAATACCAACTTCGGCTGTTCCTTTGCACTTTTATTCAGATTCCTCCGAAGTTTAATGAAGGAAATTAAGCAATCTCCGCCAAGAGAGACCGTTTACGGCAATGAATTGCTTTCACAGCCTTATACTATACGTTTTACTCTGCTTGATTGAAGGCAATTTCAATTCCTTCTCCTTTGAACAATTATTTCTATTGGCGGCAATTCTCTCTGACGAATCGTTTTCGTCACTGCTTACGATCTTCCTGTTCTCGAAGAGTACATAGTTCAAAAGTGCTGCCTCTATAAATGTAACGCTCGATTGATGACTCATCCACGTAGTTGTGCGATAGGAACATTCATCAGTTTTTTTTGTCTATGAAATGGCTAACCCGCAGGGTGTCCTGAATCACATCACAAGCCAGACAGCGAGTGTTTTATACCCCCCTTCAACAATATTTCAACATCCTGAGAGTCGCTTTGTGGCCTGTTTCCATCCAAGCCATCACCGTCTCAAAGGGGAAAAAGGCTAACGCTGATCGGTTAATCATTGATTCGAGATAGCGCCATCTACGTATGTTCGTTCTATCATAATATAGCGACCTTGAATACGTAAGTTTCAAGGCTATATCTTACAGAGGCAATTCGCATAAAGAGCTGAAGAAACTCCTTTGGTTTGTTTACCCAAGTTTGAAGCTGAATGCTAAAGTTCAACACGTGTGCGGAGGAAACGCATCCGACTCCAAATTCTTGGTTCGCATTTCCCACCACTGCTTGGACTCTGCAACCACGCGTCCTTACTACACATACCTATTTTATTAACATATCATAGTTCAATACATCAGCCTTTTAAGGCAAAACTCAGTAACTTTTCAGGTACGGTTTTTGCCAGGTGTGTGCAATGGAAGCATATTACGTGATCGACCCGCCTGCCGGGTTGACGCGGTCCATTCTTCACCTGTTCTCGCCTACTTTGGATGGAAGAGTCTCCATATAAAAAGTCCTAGATCCTAGATTTTACATGAATATCAGGAGAACGAGTGAATGAACATAGGATAGGTTCAGAAACCGACTTTTCTATGCACGCTAGAGCTTCCTATTCTTAGTCCGGGTGCGCCTAGCGCAGTCGGAGGAGGCGCCGGATGTCGCGTGCACCCGATACCAGGTTCCTGGTTCGGATTTTCCGCCCAGGCCAACAAGCCTTCTATCCCTCCGGGGTCGGTGAATTGGTACCAGATTTGTCTGGGAAGGATAGAGCGCTGACTTGTTCATCGGCTGGCCACCGCAAGTATGGCCAAATACGCATTCAAATCGCCTCCACGACATCCCGTAGAAGCAGAATGCATGGCGCAATTTGATGCGTTCTACGGAAAAAGTCTTGTGGAAAGATTTATTGAGAGCAAACAGCAGAGGCTGTAAAGAGTCGATCGGTTCAATTGCACCACACGAGTGACGTGAATCTGGACGAGGAGTATAGGGGCCCACTCATGAGATATCCACGGGAGGATACTAAAAAGCATCCGCATTTGCGTGAGACGTGCTCATAATCGGCGTAAGATGGCTCACATTCTTTAGTCGTGGTGGCAGGCAGGTTAAGAGCACTGTGCATATAGGTTTTCGACTCCCTTAGTGCCTCGACACGTGGCCTAGGAGGGGTGCCGCGCAACCACCGATGCAGCGAGTTCCTTCTGACACTGTTTCTTTACAAAATCCACCTTTGATCCTCGTGAGTACTGCTCATTAGATTCCTACTGTGTCAAGGAAGTGCACATAAATAGAGAAGCTTTCCATATAAGTGTGAAGGTCATGGGCCGTATTCTCCAACCGTGGCAGGGAAATAGTGAGCAGGAGAGTGGTGGGCACGCTGTCAGTTGAATTCTTTTCACCCTTTTCATTCATCGTCTATCTATGCATCACTAACGTTATGCTGTATGCATCAGCTAAACACTTTGGTTTGCAGATTCCTTCGCAAAACTCAATATTTATTCACGTCAATGCTTCATTTCTGGGTGTTTGTCTAGAAGAACAGTAGTCAGTTGAGAAACCGCGACGCGTAATGTATGTTTTATGTTTTTTCCTTAAAATTGCAAGACTTTAATGATCCGAGTGGTCATAAGTTTTCAAAAGCTCACGCCGGGGAGTGACACCACCTCGTTTCTCTTCCTCACTTCTTTTGTCTCGAATTCTAGCCAGGGAGCACGTTTCATTCTGTCTGGTTTCGGCACTTGGTCGCCAAAGGTACATTCGCAGCGATCGCTCTCTGAGCATCGGAAACGAGACAGTTGTTTATGAACATACGAACGAACGCTCCGAATGATTACAGCCTTGTTTCCAATCGGAAAAATATGTATGCTGTAACTACCGTCAATTTTTTGCTGGTTTAATTAGCTATGTCACATTAATCATATTGAGCATGGGCGACGCATTTTGGTTCTTTGGGCGGTGAAATTTCTTTATGAGTCCAGCTGACGCAATTGTTCTGCCGAAGGCTTTTGAAGGTTGATTGCAGCGATGCGATGAGGCGCCTGAATCTTTTTGTTTATTTCGATTTTTTACTAATGGCATTTAACTCATTTTAAATCAACTACAATACAATTTTTTCCAGCTCTCTACACTATTTTTATGTCTTCAGAAACTTATAATTACTTGGGTTCATCAACGTTTCGAAAAGGTATTCAGTAAGTTCAAGGAATCACTTTAGAAACTGATTTTAGGAATTGCGTATGTGGTGCTATCGGTCATGTCATCGCTCTCAAATCTCTCGTCAAGATTATAGCAGCCATCTTCGTCCAATTATTGCTTCATTACATCCGATGCGGTCGAGTCGATGATGACAGCCCTTTCATGGGATGCCTTAAGGTTTCCCTTCTCCTTCTGCATACCATGTACAAGCTTTTATGACTTCATCGAGATTATCCCCACTATGACAGTCAGATTTCACGTTCTTGCCGTATCCTTATTTTGCTTGGTCGCAAGGTATGGATAACAACTTTTACCCAGGCGCCGCATTCATCAGCGACTTACGGCAGTTTAATAGAGAAAACACAACCGAAACTTCTGATAGCGTTGCAGATATGGTGAAGCATTTCGTCGCGCTATCAGGGATTTCAGCTGTGTTTTCTCTGTTAAATTGTGTAAGTCGTTGCTGACAGCCCGTAGACAGATTAGGCTCGGAAAGTCTTGATAAGGTTTGCCTCAAAAGTCAAAAACTTCCAAATTTCGATTGACCCCATGTAGCTAAATCGGCCCACCAAGTAATCGAGGAGCAAGGCAGGGAGACCGCACCTCATCCGTCATATTCTGTTAACATAGTCCCTTGGACTGTGAGTTGTTCCGCTTCCTAAAGGCTTTCTTGGCCAGGAAAAGTTTCACGAAGTTTGAAGACTTAAGTCGAGCAGTCACCGAAACCTTGGACTCCCAGTCTCCCAAGTTCTGGAAAAGGTAATCGCTGACCTTCCAAGTAGGTGGATCCATGTCGTGTCTAACAATGGTGATTGTATTGTTGGTTGACTGGCAATCTATACTGATAAAAGAAATTAAGAAGAAGAGATGAAAGCCCTATCCAAATTTTTTCGATCAACCTAATAGAATACATAGCACATCTTAATAAAATTTGACACACACCGACATTTGATCCTTAATTGCAGTTACTGTATGTGTAGAACGAAGGACGAAGAAATGAAAACCCAACCAAGATTTTTCGACCAACCTAATAGAATACATGGTACATCCTATAATAATAGAATTCCGCTAACACTGGTGTTTGGCCCTTAATTCCAGTTACTGTATGTGCAGTTGATGTAGCTCAACTTACACGACATCTGAAAAATCTAGAAATCTGAGCGTGACCCTCGTGTGCGTGCTTAGTACCTACACTATCATCACGCTCTACTCTACTCATTCTTATCCGCTAACTCCTTTATATTCCCTTTTATAAGCCTTATCCACGCCGTTACAAAGAGGATCTTTGTTAGTTCCTTTTCCTACGCTAAATGATATGCTTAGGTACGGCGGGTAATCACACCTGAGCTCAGGTTGTCCTATAAGTTGTCGAATAAATGATCCAGGACGGCATTATTTTATCCCTTTTGGAATGCACCGCGCATTCTACTTCTACGAAATGTCGTGGAGGCAATTTGACTGCGTATTTGACCATACAATGACTTGCAGCGGCCAGTCGACGAACAGTACAGTGCTTTATCCTTCCCAGACGAGTCTGGTACCAACTCCCCAAGGAATGGCAGTCTTGGGTAGCAAATCCAAACCGCTAACCCGAAATCTGGTGCAGGCGACTAGCGGCGCCTCTTCCTACTAAGCTACCACGCGCCGTGGAGGACTAAAAACTGTTAGCTCCCAGGGGGCCCAAACGCAATGTGTATCATAAGGATGACCACATTGGCTTTTTGTCTTTTTTCGCAACGTATCGTATACGGTCGTTCATTTCCAAGTCCACCCAGTGCACTATTTCAACCCCTTCTCGACAATGCACTTTTTTCGCGTTCTGTCGCAAAGGACCGCATTCACTGTACTCAAGCGTCGCACAGCATTGTTCTGATTTTTCTCAGAGAACGATCTTTTTCCCTTTGGGCCTCCACACCGCACACTTGTGCGGCGGGCGGCAAAACTCGTGAAGCGTGTCGCTCGCCGACGCTCGAGTTTTGCCGGCGGTAAGCGGCGCGGCATGCGGCGGAGGCGCTGTGCCCTTTCTAGTCGGGACTTACTGCTGCGATTCGTTTTTCGCCCTCTGTCTGCGCCCTAGTCGCTTCATCCGCGGTCAGTTGGAGCGCAGACAGAACGCTGCCGCGGCGGCAAATCAGCGGCGAAGGATTCGAATCATTACTGCCGCTTTCGCACTTGTGGCGCCGCCGCTTCCGCCGAACATCTTGCCGCAAAATGTGCGACTGCGGCACTGCACTGTTCGCCGCCGATGGCAAGCCACCGCGCCGCTGCCCTATGGTTAAGGACCGGGCCGCCACTTTGCCGCAAAAGTGTGCGGTGGCCTCTAGATGGAGTTAGCCATTACCTGCGCATAACAGAGGATATATGCCTACATCTGTGTGGGACTAGACCTAAATACATAGCATAATCGATCAAAAGCGATCGATATTGATTAATTGTGCCGACTGTACTGATTGCTTTCGAAAAGCTATGGTGTCGCCCGCGCGCATTCGTGCATCCTTTCAGTAGCGTTGTTAGCTTTTGTGACAAATAGGGCATATTGATGCTCTTCGACTCCGACCTCATCACATGGCTGCGTATGCACTTGCACTAGTGCTAATTAGGATAAGTACTGTATAGGAACTCGTTCATTCCCTGGTGAGCGATGTGACCTTTCGCATGCGAGGAGTAACATCTGCGTTATATTCCTACACACACGTTCAATTCGCTACGGTTTACAAGCCGCCATCATTCTTATTCGCCAACTTGGTTGAAGTAGTCAGCCTTTTCAATTTTCCAATCTCTTATACGCTGAGTTTTATTAGGTTGGAAAAAAATTCTTTTCATTTTTTTCAAAGATTTATTACTTCACACCTACAAAGTCAAATCAATTGAAATAATCTCCATTTTGTTCCACTACACTCTTCCAAAGACTGGGTAATTTTCTAATTCCTCTCGCATAGAAGACTGCAGTTCTGGAGTCGAACCATTGCTGAATCCAATTTTTGAGGTCGTCATCCGTTTCAAAATATTTCTCTCCAATTTCTTGCTTGAGAGCACGGAAAAGATGGTAGTCGGTAGAAGCGAGGTCAGGGCTATACGGTGGATGTGGCATTACCTCCCAGCCCAGCTCCTTTATTGTTTCTCTTGTGAGTCTTGCAACATGTGGCTTTGCATTGTCATGCAGGATCATGACCTTTGACTTCTCCGGCCTCTTTTCTTGGAGAGCTGCGGCGACTTTGTGGAGTTGGCCACTGTATGTGGCAGCAGTAAGTGTCTCTCCACTTCTGAGAGTTTCCCAGTAAACCACTCCTCTGATGTCCCACCAAACACTCAAGAGAATCTTCCTTTCGTGAACATTGGGCTTGAGATCAGGCTCAGGATTCTCTCCTTTTTGTACCCATTGTCTTTTTCTTCGGAAGTTGGCATGCAGAACCCAGGACTCATCGCCTGTCACAATCCGTGGCAGAAACGATTTTCTTTCGTATCTGGACAGAAGAGAAGCAGCGATAGAGAGCCGTTGACCTTTCTGAGTGTCTGACAGGGCATGTGGAATCCAAGCTCCAAATTTCCATGCAAAGCCAAGATTCTTCAGATGGATTCCCACTATCCTATGAGACACTTCGAGCTTCTCTGCCAGTTGACGTGTCGTCTGCCTACTATCGGTACGAAGAAGACGGAGTAGTTCAGTGTCGTCCAATTCAGTTGGCCTTCCTGACCTCGCTTTGTCCTCGAGTGAATAATCTCCCTTTGAAAACTTTCCGAACCATTCATAACAGGTGCGATAAGTAATAGATCCCAAGCCATATACATCGTTAATTTGGTCGGCTGTCTGACGTGCTGTAGATCCTTTAATGAATTCATGAAGGATGACGTGTCGAAAATGGCCATGAGGTAGATCTGGCATTGAGTCCGGAAGATTGGATGGATAACGAAATACAAGAATTGTCTTGACCTATGTTCGCGTGCGAACGGTAGACAAGTGTGATAGGATTACGAAATCAGCAATCAATATTGGCTAGCGCGTTTACAAGGAGCGCGGGAAAAAAATTTTCGAAGTGTGAAGGGACTTTTTTTCCAACCTAATAGTTCCTTAAGTTTACTAGTACTAGTTTGCAAGGACACGAAAAAGATATCTTGTACCGACATGAACATGCCAGATCGCACAGTATTAGTGAGTCAAAGTTGAGCCTACCTAGACTTCTCGAGCTATCGAGCTTCTTAATCTTTCAGGTCCGAGAGATTTCGAAAACGGAGCCTATAAGGCATTTACGAGGACAAAATGCCTGGTGTAGAAGAGATCGCGTTTTCTTTTGACCATGCCCGCCTAGCCGTCGTTTAATTTTAGGTTTTTCTTTAATCTTCAAACTGAAACCGCCTAAGAGGAGCTTCTGGATCAGAGGTGTGCCCAAACCTCTGATCGTTAAGTTTGTTAAACGATTCTTTTAACAGATTATTTCATTGAATTTCCATTAAATCGTTAAACTTCCTTTAAAAATTCACTTAGCTGGTGTACCACTGTTTTATATGAAAATAGGTAAAACCTTTTGTATTCAAATATCTTGTAAAATTGGACAATTTTCAAAGCAAACTCGACAAACCAAACACCTAAATCAAACACTCGACACTTTTTCAAACCTTTTGGTAATTATAAGTTTTTGTTGCTATTTTACAGCTGCAATCAGCCAATGTGATTATTTGACATTTGTTAAATGGAAACGGGAAGCAGAATCAGCGAAAATTTGTAGTGACTAAAAAAAATTTCAGCGATTTCAGTGATACTTACGCATACGCTGGTTCATTGCACCGAAAAGCCTTCATCCCGCGCACAAACTACACGGAAGATCCATCAACTGTTGGGAGAGAAAAGCATTCACATGCCAGGAACATGGGCACAGGTTGCAGAACTGGGTTTTAGTAGCTTATTGTCGTTTAAGAAACTACCTCGGGCGTGTGGTCAACCTTCAAGGATTTCTTTTATTTATATAAACTCAGCATTTATTTATGCATAGACCTCGTTAGTTCAAACTTCACAGCTTCATCGACAACTTCAACTAGCTTTAAGTGTGGACTAGAGTCAAACAATGAGAAGGGACTTTTTCAAATGTTCTTGTGCCTGTTGTTTTGAATGAGGCGAGTGGTAGCGCACTTGAGGAGGTGTTTGCTTCCGCATGTAGCAGAATCCTCTCGTAGTTCGGTGGTTTCCTCTCTGCCAGTCAAGCCTTTCATCCCTCCTGGATTAGTGAGTTGGTACCAGACTCGTCAGGGAAGGACTATACCCTGACTGGTTCATCGGCTTACCACTGCATCCCGTTGTACTGGCCAAACACGCATTTAGTTTGCCTCTACGACATCCTATCCAAGTAAAATGACTGGAGGATTCGCAAGCACGATTAGAGTGTCAGACCCAACCAACTCTCCTCTTCTAATAGTACCGGCTTCTGAGAACGACTTTACGAGCAGTTGTATTATAGTATGTTATACTTTCTGAAATTATTTCAGTCAGCACTTTTGGCAGTACATTGTATATTTGAACTTTCGCTTTTTTTTAAACTCGTTCTTTGGTAAAATCAGATACACGCTGGGCTTGGGATTGTCGGTGAATGCTTTGTCTCCATATCTTCATAAAGTTCCCATTTCACAATCGAACCTCTTTCGTCCTTACAACACAGAGAATCGTTGCATTGATGCATTATGCTGTTATAATAATGTTTTGCTGCACCAGGCCGACTCGAACCCGCATCACCTGCTTGCTGGACAATACATTGGATCCGACTGAAAATTTTCGGATAATTGGATGATTCGGGTGGGGATAACCGAATCGGATACCCAAAAATGACTCGTTTGGATCCATTGCATACCGGGCAGTATGCTTCACCCCGATCAGTTTTTAGTTTTATTACCTGTAGTTATTGTATTGGGCGTACATATTGTATCGCAGTTGGGAAAGGGGACGACTGTAGCGTGCTCTCCGAATCGTGAGTTCATAGCTCGACTTCCGTCCAAGCCAACCAAGTCCTCCATCTCTCTGGAGCTTGCGAATTTTCCACAAGCGTGTCTTGGAAGTGTAAAGCACTGACTTGTTCGTTGATTCGGCACCAAAACCGAGTAACTAATGCCGGCCTTTATTATTTATTTATTTATTTATTTATTTATTTATTTATTTATTTATTTATTTATTTATTTATTTATTTATTCAAAGCACAGTAAAGCGTAGATGCGAAACGAAAAACACAAGCGTATAAGGGAGAGGTCGTAGTTGTCCAAACCTTGTTTGGTGTACTATTCTGCTCCACCCTCGTTTGGAAGGATCAATATGGCGCCGCGGCACCGGAAATGTGAAAACTGTAGTTAGGCGATTTACGGCGCTCTCAGATGGCGCGAGGGGTCATAGAGGCAGGAGAGTGGGCTGGCTCCGGAACTAATCTGGGTCCGGACCAGGGCTATGGTACATTTGACTAGTGAAAACCGGTACAAATGAACGAAAATTTGAAATCGAGCTATCCTTCGAGTCAGAATTAACTAGGGAATGGCCTCGTAGACAATGTTTTAGTTTTTGGACATTTTTTTAAATGGCACTCAGCATCTGAGGTGAGGTTGCTCTGTAACTGGGTGGCCAAAATGTCCTCCAGGCCAGTCGAATTCCCACCTATAAAAGACTACATATAAGGTGTTTTCATAGGCCTCCAAATATCTACGTTCCTGTCTTCAAGGAAATCATTTTGTGCCCACTTTAATGATACGAAAAGTGTACGGCTAACTACGAAGAAGTGTCATATGGGCAATTTCGGCAGCATACAGTCGCTAAAGATTTCAACCTTAAAGGTTCCATCTTCGCAGCTTGATTTCCACTCTCGCCTCCAACGTGACAAACGAGTATAGGCACACACAAGCTTGATATGCCGAAATTAGAGTCCTCCAAAGCGGAGGTATTTTCTGAAAGTAACAACACTTATATTGTCGGATCCTTTAAGGAAGTAGATCACTGTGAAATACTAGGGAATCCAGAGAACTATGTGTGACTATGTATATAATGCAGAAACTAGGCTTTAGAGGGCCGAATCTCTTCCTTCATTAGCCACTTGGGAGCTGTGGGTGTAATTATCTGTCGCGAGCACAGGGGTCAGCCGCGCCGGGCAGAAATTAGGTCACTGAACTACATTTCAGACGATCGCTATGCGCTTTTCAGTTCATCGGGAAGAGAGCTCGGTGCTGATCACGAATATGTGCTTCAATTTACAATGCGGTCAGTTTGAAGAGCGCTACAGAAAAGTGGCGGAAAAGGCGGTTTTTTTCGCTTTTTCCGCCCAATGACCAAAAGTTAAGGCCAGTATTGTAGTGGTTACCCTGCCGAAGAGTAGTCCAGCATTTGGTATTTAGTAAAAGCCTTTAAAAAGAATATCAGCTTAAAAAGAATGTTTTGCAATAAAGACATCTTGCCCTTGCAACTATAGAATGCGCTAAGCCTACGCCCGTCTATGCGCACGATTTTTCATTTTTAATTTTTTCTTTTCTTAAAATTGTTTTTTGAGATGTAACATTTTTCTACTATCAATAAAACTGATCAATCAAAAGATCAGAAAGCATCATGCGAGATTTGGAGCTTCGCCTCAGGTCCACTTTCCGCTCTATTTTGCTATTCTGATGTCATAGATATTTTGTTATTCAAATCTCGTACATTTATTTAGTTATTTTGAACATACAGATGCCACCATAGATTACACAAAGTACATATCCGGAGCGAAACATGACTCGAAAAAGACCGACATGATCAGGGCAGATCGAAGGTATCGTTTCTACCACTGAATGTTTTGAATGCATTTGAACAACATCAGAAGATTGTCACTTTTGGCTAGTAACGAATTCATCACATTCAGGCACCTTTAAATGATGAAACATGATCTTATCCGTGTTCCAGCAAACGAGCCGTAAAGCACGTCTTTTCCTTTTCTACTTTTTCACAGTGGTTGCCCAATAAATGTACATCTTCCTCTTTCGAATGTGCCTAATGAACGGCATGCTCAGGAACTGCAGAAACTCAAGCGAGTTGAAATCTATACGGAACTGCATCTTGGTGGATAACCAATGCTTTACTATTTTGTGGAACAAAGGTTTATTCTCACGTTGTTATAGTAGAACTCCAATAGTGGTACATGCATCGTACATATACACAATTTCAGTGGGCGTAGCCACGATGTGGTAACATTCCTGCCGCAGTCGGTATCACAAGTGTAAACCTAAAAGATGGCGCCGCACTCAAGCACAAAAAACAGCAACAATGGGTGCCCACTTACTGTATCGCTAGGTAATGTTTGCGGATGTTATTCAATGGAACTTATCTTATATTGTAATAGTTTGTATTACACAGGTCGACGCCTATGTGGTAAACAAACGTGACAGAAAAGCTGCTAGAGATAACAAATGGATAAAGAAAAGAACATAACACAAAACGAGTAAGAGAAAGCGAATCAGGATGTCAGATACTTATTTAAAATACGTTTAAATGTGGGGATCTGGCAATTGAGCGGGATCTCGTATTTTTCATCATTCAAATTCGACACCAGCTCTTGTAACAAAAAAGTTTCGCCTCACACTATGCTTCACAGTTTTGATATATGTATGGCTTCCTGGATCCTCCCCTAGTGTTCGAAGCCCTTAGTTGAAAAAAGCTTGCGGTTTCATTCCAGAGTGCCCGGGCAAATCCTTGTAAAACATGACAAGGTCAAACTTTTTCTTCTGAGAGCTAGCGATTCCAATCCTAATTTGAAGTTGTTACTACAAGGGTTTTGATCGTAAAGAAAGCCAATACTCCTTACTATAATTTTACGCGTGAAATTATTTTGCACCTATTCCAAGGTTTTCACACAAGCTACCTTCGAAGGATTCAAAACCACAGTTCCATATTCTAACAACGGTTAACATAAGCTTTATAAGCCTGCAAGAGGAGGAGTTGATTTCTGGTCGAGAGACCTCGAAAGATGTTTTGCATCATGAGTGGCTTTTTGTGCCACCTTTTTGCAATGAGCAACAAAACATGGATCACTTCGTATCAGAAGTTGAAAGTCAGTAATTTCTTCCACTTGCTGAAGTTCAAAATCTGTCTTGTGTATTTTGAGTCAATAATCGACTGACCAAGATGTAGGACTTTTGTCTTTTCCTTCGATATCGGTTTACTGCATTCCAATGACCATTTGCTTACACAATTGAGAGCATTTTGCAATTTTTCTTTCTCGGACACAAAGCTCACAGAAATATATAGCTTAAAATCATCAGCAAAAGCGGTACGCCTAACTCCGTTATCCGTAACAATTTTAGGCAACTTATAGGTATAAATGTTAAACGAAATTGGTGACAAAACTCCACCTTGAGTTAGACCACTTAAGACAGGTCTAGGCTGTGAAAATACTAAGCTAACTCTGATGGAGAAGGTTCTGTCCGCTAAAAAATCACTTTATCCAAGCTATGATCCTAGGGTGAATACCTACTTCCGTTAGCTTCACTAGCAACTTTTGATGAGAGACTCTATCAAAAGATTTTGTAAAAACGACGTAAACTACATCTACTCCTCGTCCGTCATCAAGGAATGTTGTCCAGTCATTTAGCGACTCGATCATGGCCGTATGAGTCGACCTATTCTTTTGAAAACCATACTGGAAATCTGAGATAATGCTGTTGTCGTCAAATGTCTCTTCTATGGTATCTTTTTATTCTTCTACATTTTCTTGAGAATCTTTTTAAATATTCTAGCGAAAATAGATGTTATCCTGACTGACCTACTGTTGTTAGGATCGGAATGCGAACCTTTTTTAGGAATAGCTGTAACAAAGGATGTACGCTACCTATTTGGCACTACTGCCCTCACAAACCTGTTTCACCTGTTGCCCCGTTGATCATCGACTTGCTCGAGCGGGGGCCAGCAGCATCTCCATTCGTCCCTGTCGCGTGCCAGAGTGCCCCAATGGATCCTCCTCGCTCGAGGGACACGAAGAGCGTCATATCGCTCGTTCACGGCTTTCACGAAGAAGTACGACCAACACGTTGGTGGGCGTCCTGGTGTTCTCTTGACATTCCGCAGAATCCAGTCAGTAATGGCTTTTGTCCAGCGGGTGTCTGCGAAGCGCATTACGTGGCCGGCCCACCTAATTTTCGACAACTTTGCCCACGCTACAGTGTCTCTGATCTTCGAACGTCGGCGAAGCTCGGAACTCCGGAGGCCTTCTCTCTCACTTGCGTGAGTCGTGTCACTCCGAGCATCGTCCTCTCGATTCCACGCTGCGCGACGCTGATCGCGTGTTCATCCTGCTTTCGAATAGCTCAGGTCTCTGAAGCGTATGTTAGGGCAGGAAGAACAGTGGAGTCGAAAAGACGGGCACGGAGTCGGACATTCTTCGTCTTCTTCGCGACTTCTTCGACGCTCTTGAAAGCTCCCCAAGCCGCTCGTTTCCTACTGCTCAGCTCCGGCGCTAGGTCGTTGGCCATATTGACTTCGCGACCCAGATAGACGTAGTTGGAGCATTCGGAGACGTTCGTTCCGTTGAGCGAGAATGGGGCATCAGAAACCCATCCGTTCCTCATGAACATCGTCTTCGTAAGATTCAGCTGCAGTCCAACGTTCCCACACACGATCGAAGTCGGCCACCATTGGCTCAGCCTGGCTGATGCTCGGTGTTAGGAGCACGATGTCGTCAGCGAAACGAAGATGATGTATAATAGTTGCCGGCCGTCGACCTTCACTCCCATGTCTTCCCATTCTAGTTCGCGCATGACGTTTTCGAGGGAGGCGCTGAAGAGCTTCAGAGATATGGCATCCCCTTGCCGAACCCCTCTCTTCACGTCGATGACGACTTCGTTGTAGAATGGTGAGATCTTGGTCGTGAATCCACTGTATAGCTCTCGAGCGGCAGCTTGTACTCTCGCGACACTTCGATGAGCTTCGTAATGGTGTGTATGTGGTCGATCGTGCTGAATCCTCTCCGAAATCCTGCTTGCTCGCATAGCTGTCCTTCGTCCAGCGTTCTGGTAATCATATTCAGGATCACTCGAGTAAACAGCTTGTAGACTACGGACAGCAGGCAGATCGGGCGATAGTTGCCAATGTCGTGCACTCTCCCTTCTTGTACTGCAAGACGGTACTGCTGGTCTTCCACTGAGATGCAACCTTGCTTTCCGAAGGTAGCGCGTGAAGAGCCGCGCCAGGTTGTTGATGAGCGCTGGCGGGAGGTTCTTCAGGTGTTCGGGTCTGATCCTGTCGGGACCGGGTGCTGTACATTTCTTCACCGACGAGATGGCGTGTCAGATCTCGGAAGGGGAACAGGGGGACGACGTATTCATCCTGCGGGAGATGGCGTTTGGCAGGTGGACGTGGCTATCGAAGAAATCGGAGTAGAAGTCGTGGATGACCTTCTCCATGGTCCTTCTGGAGGAGGTGACGGTTCCGTCAGGACGTCGGAGAGCGGTCGCGGTCATCTTGGTCTTGAAGTTGGCGAAGTTCCGGCGGGCATTCCGGATGCTCAAACCTGCCTCTTCAGCTTCAGCCAACACTTCCGCCCTTCTATCCTTAAGGTCCTCCTTTATCGTCGCTCTGCATAGCTTCGGAAGCTCAAACGTCAGTTGGTAGTTGCCTGACGCTCGCGCTGCTCCACGTTGGCGTAGCAGCTCGAGAGTTTCCGGAGACAGACGTCTCTTGGTGCTCTTCACGCTCTCGGCTTCCTTAGCAGTATCGTGGAGATGGTGCACGAAGCGGTCCTCATCGACGTTGTCCATGACGGCATCTTCATAGAGAGGAAGGCTTCTGGAACTGTGAGTTTCCATGGATGGTCTTGGTTGTTAGAGACCCGTACGAATCGATGTTCATGACCAAGTGCGTGTTGACGATGATACCAACGCCGCCTCCTCCCCTGCTGTCGCATGTCCCGAGGAACAGTTCTTCTGCGGAGTCATAGGCCGCGTGTAGGGGATGGTGTCTTTTCGTCTCGGTCAGTCCGATGATTATATCGTATATATCGTTATATCGTGTCGTATTTGATCTTCCTGGCTTGCATCATCAGGTCCGAATGCTTCCGATGTGAGCATGCGGGCGTTATAAGTACAGATCGTCATCCTAGTCGTTCTCAATTTGCGCAGCCTGGTTAGGCCCTGAGATTTAGCAGCCTCTCCGTACTCGTCCTCTCCATCGCTGCAGAAATGGGGGCTCTTTCAGGGTCAGAGGAATGAGGCCTTTTAGTGCTGCTGTTTTTGGCTGGAGCACACATGGGTAGCTAGTCGGGCTCTGTCGTGCGGGAGAAGAACTCCGGGCAGCCAGCCAGACTGCCCAAAGGGACGGGGCGAGACTTAAGGCGGCCTCGAATCGCCTTACGTTTACTCCCAATCTAAAAGCGCCCTCATAGAACTAAGGTTAAATATGAAAGCAAGAGATTCTAATATCACTGGTGCAACTTTCTTGATAAACTTGAGAGGTGTATGGTCGGGTGTGTCCAAGCAGGAATTTGGCCATTTGGAAAGCAACTTCAAAACTTCGTCCTCACAGAACCAGACTGAGTCACTCGTCACTGGATATTTGGGAGAAATGGGATGAACATATTGCTCACCTAAGTATCTTAAGTCATGTCATTCAAAGCGAAATGTCCTATCCTACTGTATATAAAGGCGTTAGTCCGTCTGTCCGTGTGTGTGTTTGTGTATTACAAACCTGTGTGAACCAGTAAGTATGTCAAACGTGTAAAGGTAACCCGCACCTATTTGTATTATAATACAACTACTGTATTACAATAGTACGTTAATATATCTGGAAGTAGACAGACCTAGACAGACCTAATTGAGTATTCACAACATCCATGATCACAACATCCATAATGACAACATCCTGATGACAAATTGCCACTGGACTGCACACGGACTTCCTGTAGCACCTGTTTTTTTAAGCGGTCATTTGCCGTGAAGGTGGCCGACATCTCAGCACAGTACATGTCGCGAAGGTGAGCAGCATTGATAGGTGGGAGCGCAACAGCCGACAATAACCAACCAGAGCATAGACCGGACACATGCCAGCCGGTCAGGATACCGACTGTACATGACATCTCTGAATAACATACCCATTCAATGCGGTGTGATATGCATAGGACGTTCCCATCTTCCAATGCTGCCCGCCTTTGCGACATGTACCGTTTGATTTCAAAAGCATTACGCTTGTATAGAAGAGTGTCCAATTTGACGTGAAAATTGTTAATAAAAATGGAATAATACTTGAAAATGCAATGACATCATCACAAAGGCATTGCGGCCTTAGGGTACAGTCATGCAAGCTACACATGTTACAATTCAACGAGGAGCAACAGCACCAAATGACTTCACCGCCATGATCTCGAAAGAGATTTCGTTTTCACAGCCATGGGTGGGACGATTCCGGAGAGGCTGCTAAAATCTCAGAGCGGAAGCGTCCGTCGAGGGCTTGATGATGCAAGCCAGGAAGATCAAGTAGTACGTCATGGGTCTGACCGAGACAAGATGACAAATCAGCGGACTGACCGAATCGGACTTCTGCGACTGAAGCGTTGTGGCTGCGTGCCAGTTTTGACAGTGTTCACCGCGTATGCCCGACATCCCGCTACGATGACGAAGAGGTCGAAGACTTCTACGTGGAGCTGTAGAAGTTCTATAAGGAAGATCACACCTTACACAAGGTGATCGTTGGCGATCTCAACGTCAGAGTCGCATAACCCACCGCAGAATGCGACGCGTCACCAGAATGTCTCTTACCAGCCGCGCCACGTCGGCATACTCAATGCCAACACGAGCTTAGCACCTCATCAGGGATGGTCACGAACATATCTCCGGACTTTTCAATGGGAAGATTTCTCTGATCCTTTTCACAGTGCTGAATCCAAATGAACAAATTTGCCATGAACACTGGTTCATGATACTGGACCATGCCTCGGCTTAAGCTACACCTCCTTGTCTTTATAACAGGCTCTGGCGGAGGATGAAGGGAGGAAGAACGGAGAGAATCTGATGACACCGATCCCGTCTGCGCTGCTCTCTAACGTTCTATCCTCATCCAGGGGTTGGACCCTTGCCGATGCCACTATGTCGGCGGACCCGCTCATAATTCAAGACCCCAGGGAACTTAAATAAGTTAATAAGCAACAAGAGTTAAGATAATTCTCACGCAAGGCAAGATAAGTCAATCACATCCTCTCTATCTGTCTCTCGAGTTTAGTCTCTATTTTCGCTTCCTTAGTAACGCCTGTTATGTTAGTTAGATCAATAAATAAATAAATAAATAAATAAATAAATATAAGACGATTGAGGTGATAAAAGAACCACTAAACCCAGCTGGACCGTGATGCAGTCCAATCAAAATGCGTTATCGAATATGTGATCGAAATTTGCCGCAAATCTGTCTGAACACTAGAAAAGGCCGGTGAACGTTCATTCAGACATGCAGAAGTCCAGAATCAATGCACGCGTTAGCCTGGAGTCAAGTAAAAATGGCTAGTAGCCTACAAGCAGGCTTGCAGAGTCTAGGGCTCGGTTCACGAGCTGGGATAGCTTTTTGCACTTTACCTTCAAATCTAAAAATAGGCAATTTACACTTGCTTTGCTTTTTTGACCAACATTCACGTCTATGAACATGTTGTACACATGTTCTATATCTATTCTGGCACCTGTAGCTAGTTTTTTTCTACAGCTGGTTAAATCGCTAAATATAAGTTGTTCATTTAGGTACTGATTTCTTCGCTATGAAAATTCCTCGCAAAGCACTCTATGGAACCAAAAAAAACTGAAGGAAAGCAGTAGTAAAAGGACAGGAAAGTGGCACAATGGGCTGCTAATCAGCTCAGCCATGGTTTTTTGCCTGCCTACGTCTTTCATTATATTGGCTCCAAACTAACGTTTTCAATGCCTTTAATCAAGCGTAGCAAAAGCGGAACTGCACGGACTTTATACGCCGCCTAGGGCTGCTAGCCGCAGCGCAAGAGCGCTTTAAACTCTCGTCGACAGAGCTGGTGAAAATTGCCTAGAACGCAAACCTATTGGGTTGGAAAAAAGTCTCTTCACACTTCGAAAAGTTTTTAACCTTCTCCCTGTAAACACACTAGCCAGTATTGCTGATTTCATAATCCTATCACCCTCGTCTACCGTTTGCACGCGGACACAGGTCAAGACCCTTCTTCTTCTTCAGCGTTTGTCCCGCTTCATAGTGGGGTCCGCTTTTCTTATGCCACGTCGTCATGTTTCCCGATCCCGTGCTAGATCAGGGTGGACACCAGCTACTTTAAAGTCCTTGTGTAACGGCTTAGCCCAGCGCTGCTTCGGGCGCCCTCTAGGCCGCTTTCCAGACACTTCAGAGTTAAGGCCTATCTCACGAACGCTGTCTTCCTTTCCACGCAGAACGTGGCCGTATCATCGCAGGCGAGCTTCTCGCACCTTGTCAGCTATCGGCGCGACACCGAACTTCTGCCGAATTCGTTTCGGATGCAGTCAAAGCGCGTGACTCCAGCCATCCAGCGCAGCATCTTTGTTTCCATTACGCTGAGGCGACTTTCCGTTTCCTTCGTCGCAGGCCAGCACTCAGCACCGCACATCGCTACCGGCCGGACGACGGTTTTATGGATCTTTGACTTTAACCGCTCTGGCATCTTCTTGTCGCAGAGTACTCCAACCAACGAGCGTCACTTGGACCAAGCTGCCCTCACGCGTCAGTTCACTTCAACCATCAGACTGCCATCAGAGGCTGTTGCTGATCCCAAGTAGTTAAACACCGAAATGCGTGCAAGCTCAGTACCTATTAATCTTAATGGAGCCGGACTCATTTACGTCAGTCGTGAAATACTCAGTCTTCTTGACGTTCAATTTGAGTCCGAACATCGCCAGGCGGTCCCACCAAGCTTGCACCTCTCGCTCGAGTCCACCTTTGTCTTCGCAGGCGAGCATCACGTCATCAGCAAATAGCAACGTCCAAGGGACGTGCTTCTGAAGATCTCGTGTAATGGCATCCACTACGACAACAAAGAGGAGTGGGGAAAGCGCAGATCCCTGGTGCACCCCAACAGAGATAGGAAACTCCGTCGAGGTTCCTGCTGCAGCTTGCACACGACTCTTTGGAAAATAGTATAGCATTCGCACCAACTCTACAAGTTCTTCGTGAACACCGTGCTGTCGTAGAGAGTACCATATAACCTCACGCGGTACGCGATCGAAGGCCTTCTCCAAGTCGAGAAAGGCAAGATGCACCGGCTTCTGTTTCTCGCGATGCTTCTCTACCAGAAGATGGGCGGCATGTATGGCATCGATAGTGCCACAACCAGCCACAAAGCCGCACTGATTGCTGGGAAGCTTGACGATTTCGCGAATTCGGCTATCGAGGATTCCCTCGAACATATTCATGCTGTGCGAAAGCAACCGAATCGGATGGTAATTTGAGCAGTCTGCAGGGCTGCCTTTCTTCTTCCAAATGGGGATCGTCGCACTTTCCTGCCAGACATCAGGCACCTTCTTCTCCGCTACAAGCTGGTTGAAAAACTTGGCCAACCACTCAGCAGAGTACCAGAACTTCGACTTCCATAAATCAGCTGGCAATTCATCTGGACCAGTTGCCTTGCCCGGTCTCATCATCCTCAAAGCCGTGTCAGTTTCCTCCACAGTGATTTTGTGGACGGGACCGTGGATAGGATCTACAGAAGGGACGGCCGGATGAGGGAACTTTTCAGTCGGAATTTCCTCAAAATAATCGCACCATTGCTTCAAGGCCTTTTTGCGCTCTTTCAGAAGATATCCGTTCTCATCATTGATGCCAAAGAACTTCTCAATATCCTCGGATTGGCGATGAAGGTTTTTCTCAAGTCGGTGCAAATACCGCTCACCATCGCGCGACTCGAGCTTTTCGTAGACATCGTTTTAATGAGTGGCTTTCGCAACAGCCACGGCTTTCTTTGCAGCCTTCTTCGCCTTCTAATACTTCTGCCAGTAGTCGGCTGTTCTGTCGCTGAAAAACACATGATACAGCGACTTCTTCCCAACCTTCGCCTTCACATCGTCCGTCCACAGCCATGTCTGCTTGTCGACCTTGCGTCGTCCAGGCTTCGTTGTGCCGAGTTCCAACCTTACAGCTTGGCGTATCGCGTCTGTTGCTTTGTTCCAAGTTTCATCGACAGTTGTGACTGCCGGTAACCGTACGCGAGAAATCACAGCAGTTTCCTTCTCTTTCATTCGCCACCACTTAATTCTGGCAGCACCGCATCGCCCAACCTGCTGCACCCTCGGAGGTGTGATCATCAAAGTGCAGATCAAGTTGATGATGCTGTGGGGCGACCGTTTCATACGGCATGATCATCGCGTCTGTGACGAGATTTTGGTCACGATCTCATCTCAAGGTCAAGACCCTTCTTGTACTTCGTTATCTATCCAATCTTCCGGACTCAATGCCAGATCCCTCATGGCAATTTTCGGCACGGCATTCTTCATGAACTCGTTACAGGATCTACAGCACGTCACGCAGCCGACCAAATTAACCACTTATATGGCTTGGTATCTACTTACTACTTATCGCGCCTGTTATGAGCAGTTCGGAAAGTTTTTAAGGGGAGATTATTCACTCGAGGACAAGGCAAGGTCAGGAAGGCCAACTGAGTTGGACGACACTGAACTACTCCATCTTCTTCGAGCCGATAGTTGGCAGACGACACGTCAGCTGGCAGAGAAGCTGAAATGTCTCGTAGGATAGTGGGAATCCATCTGAAGGGTCTTGGCTTTGCATGGAAATTTGGAGCTTGGATTCCACATGCCTTGTCAGACACTCAGTGCAAAACCACATTTTGCAAGACCCACAAGAGAAACAATAAAGGAGCACGGCTGGGAGGTAATGTCACATCCACCGTATAGCCCTGACCTCGTCTATACCGACTACCATCTCTTCCGTGCTCTCAAGCAAGAAATTGGAGAGAAATATTTTGAAACGGATGAAGACCTCAAAAATTGGATTCAGCAATGGTACGACTCCAGAACTGCAGTCCTTTAAGCGAAAGGAATTAGAGAAGTACCCAGTCTTTGGAGAAGTGTGATGGAGCAAAATGGAGTTTATCTCAATTGATTTGACATTGTAGTTGTTAAGTAATAAATCTTTGAAAAAATGAAGACTTTTTCCAACCTAGCACTATACGTCTGTTCATTCTTTGTGCTTGGATAGGGGTAGCAGTACACTGGCAGAAAAAGCGTTGCGTAGATGATTTATGGAACCCGACTTGGTTGAGAGCCATGAGGGAAAAACTGACCGATTGTAGAACATTGTGCTGTGCATCGAGACGAATGACTCCAAATGCTCAACATCACGTGAAATAATGCGCCAAATGAAAAAGAGAGTTGCGGTCGGGTGGAAATATTAGCATGAAAATACTCGTTCAATCACTGCGCAGAATGAGCCTCGTGCCATTGAGTGACACTAGTCTACATATTCTCAGTTTTTCTGATATGACAGCACTGGGAAACACATGTTTCTTCAAATGCATGGTGTCTCAAAAAAAAATTGTATAAACTGTTTGGAAGCTGATAACTTTGCTCACAGTAAGGGTACTTAAGAAGCTACCGGCTTGTATGAAAGCTTAGGAAAATAGAAAATTTTTGACATGCGAGCTGTATGGAATGCGCAAGGCACTCATCTGAAATTTTGCATTTTACACTCGATTGATTGTGTTTCGATTGAATACATGTTATAATATCTTCACAAGGTGGCCGTATCTATTGATTTGTACTTCGTTCAAGGTTTAAAATTTAAAAACACAAATGCTTGCGAAGAGTGCAGGGTATTCTAAAAATGAAGGTACTATTTCAAAGGTTCTAAAATTGCTGATGGTGAAGCTTTTGAAGAACTTCGAGACTAATATGAAAGCACAGGCTAACAAAATTTCTGCGGCGCGTAAATAGTCGAGATTACACCATGCTTCTGCCTAAAACCCTGCATTTCAGACTCGATTGATTGCTCATGGGCTAAATGGCTGATACAATTTTCTTACTACTTAGCTAGATTAACCTGTGTCGCGCTTCTTTTAAAGTTTTCCGTTCCCCAGTAACTGTAACTGTGCCGATCAAGCTCTCCGCTCAGCTTGAATGTTGCTTCATCACTCCACAGAACCCTGCTTGGAAAATGGAGCTCCTGTTCCTGTTTTTAAGTTGTGCAAACAATAAACTCGCACTGGTTCACTAACAGCAATTTTAGAACCTTTGTAATAGTACCAGAATTTTTAGGATACTGTGCATTCTTTGCAAGCATTAGTGTTTTCAAATTTTAAGCCTTAAAAGAAGCACAAATCAATCAATGCCGCCACTTTGTGAAGAAATTATAACATGCATTCAAGCGAAACACAATCAATCGAGTGTAAAACGCAAAATTTCAGACGAGTGCATGGCGCGTTCCATACTGCTCATATGTCAGAAAATTTCAATTTTCTTAAGCATTTTTTGAGCTTTTAACTTCCTTAGTGACTTTACTGTTTGCACATTATCACCTTTCAAGCATTATATACATTTTCTTGTGACACCATGCACCTTATGGCCAATGGCCAGCAGTGTTTGAGCTATTTGTAACGCAGATCTGATTTTGCACGGCGCATGAATGTTTTGTAGCACCTACTTAACGGAATTATGCTAGAGAGTGGTTGAAAATGGAGTCGAATGTTGGGCTCCTAGCGTTGTGCACTATGAATAAAAGAGTGTTGGGTTTTGTGACATAACAAAGGATAAAGGACGGCGCAGATAAATCTTTTTTCGGATACGGCAAGAATACTAATACGATTTTGTGAAGACAATTTGACTTAAAAAATTAGTGAATTAAAATTTCAAAGAAAGTTATAAGAAAATTTTCCTTGAACAACCTTCTAAAAGCAATCATTATATCGGGAGTGCTTACAATTTTTGATCACGGGTGTGGTATGACCAGGGTTTCCAACATAAAGTGCTGAACGCAAGTTATTCAAAAACAGTTTAAAATTTTCAATGACATCGCTACTAACGGGCGCATGTGGCGCCGCCGGAGGAGGTGCCGGCTGCACCCGATATTCCTGGTTCGGATTTCCCGCCTATGCCAACCAAGCCTTTCATCCGTCCGGGTCAATGAATTGGTACCAGGCTTATTTGAGAAGGATAAAGCGTTGAATTGTTTATCGGCTGGCCACCTCAACTCCCTGTATGGCTCAAAAGCTCATTCCAACTATCTCCACGACATCCCGTAAAAGTGGAATGCGTGGCGCATAATAAAAGAGATTGTCCTTCATTCTTTACCCTTTATATTCTAGACGGCTATTCAGCAGTATGTCCTTGATTGGAGTAAGAACGGCAGTATCTCACCTTTCCACAGTTTTTTTTGTTTGCGCATTTCTTTGTCTAGGGTAGCATGTAGCGCAGCCGGAAGAGGTGCTGGCTGTCGCGTGATCCTATATCAGGTTGCTGGTTCGGATTTCCCGCCCAGTCCAACCAAGCCTTCCATTGGGTCCGCGTCGCCTATTTGGTACCAGACTTGTCTGGAAAGGAAGAGCGCTGGCTTGTTCATTGGCTGGCTACCGCAAGACACTGTATGGCCAAATACGCATTCAAATCGGCCGCACGACATCCGGTAGACGTAGAATGCATCCCAAAACGAGATTGACTAATGCCGTTCCTTATCCTTTCTTCTTCATTCCTTACGTCCTAGACGGTTAGTCAGCAGAACATTCTCTGTAGAAGTGGCAGTATCTCACCTTTCTACGGATATTTTTACGAGGGCTGCATTGCGAGGGCCGCTCGCCTGTAGCGGAATTTTCAAATTCTTTTTTTCTGGAATTTTTGTTTCTATTTAATCGAGCTGATGTTTGAGGTCTTGTGCTTCAAGGAAAACTTCTCCTCCAGCTATTATTAATCGTGTTTTCGCCCCTGATTGCTGTAATAGGTTTCATTCACTAGCCTAAATATCCCTGTACTCCCTTCAGTTCTTAATGGCATGTTGCAGACGTGTATTTAACACCTTACGCCATCATCCGGTGAGCACCTAATAAGCTAGGCCAGTCACAATGCCTAACGATAAGTCTCGGCTACGTAATCATCCTCACATCGTGCTACTCCTGGCCGTACTTTTAGGGCGAGACGAGCTCATTTCCTTGAAAGGCGGGGCATTTCCTGCTGTGCTCTGGCGTAGCTGCCTTCATTCGAGTGCCAGAAGTCGCCTTCCATCTTCAGTCTCTCGTCTCCTGCCAAAGAGCTTCATGTAGACGTTTGTGATTGATTCCATAATACGACACTTAGCTACATCCCAAAGTAGTTCTGTCTGACTAATGGACACATTAGTCGCTGGTCTTCATTTCTCAGATGTCGCTTCGTTTTTAGCCGTATCGTCGTTCTGGGCTTTAAGCAAGATTTCTCTGAGGGATTAGATGCATAGGGTTCGATGAGCGATAAGATCCGTTGCGACAACTGAGACAGCTATCCAAAATGGATGTGTACGGGGACTTCTGCATTTTTACGCACTGGTATCGTCTTCTGTACGGCCTTAACTTAAAGTTTAGCTGCTTAAAGCTAAATAGGTAGCAAGGCAAGTATGAAGCAAAATGGAATAATGAACCAAAAGTCATTTACACGGGAGTTTTTTTTCTGCAACGAGAACTTTTGCTGCAACCCGGCCAGAGACAAAGGGAACTGAAAGACCATAACGTAGGATTCTGTCCTGATGTCAGGAGGTCCGGGTTCGGGTTTCATGTTTGGTGCAGAGGTTTTGCTTGCAACAGACATCCTTGTGACATTGTAAAATTTTTGCAACAGCCGCTGTAGGCTTAAGTGACGATGTAAAATGAAATGAGAGCTTTGGATCTATCCTACGTAGTGGGAGCGCTCTACTCTGGCTCTTTGACAACAGCGGTAAAACTGAAAGTAAACTAGTCTACAAAGACAATACCGTGAAGTGGCCTAAAACAGAATCTTCCTGCCTAATTTCCTAGTCAGGAGAAACAACACTGTTTACACTTGTTTCGTTTTTCAAGCAATACCCCTCCCTTCCAACTAGGATGTATCCGGGAACTTCTTGTTCGGTGATGCTCTCGTCAGCACCTTCTCTAAAGGGTTTCGTCATCGCCAACTCACCTCGTCAAATCAGAAACTTCCCGGTTTTGTAAGGGTGGTACCACCGCTTCCATGGATGGTAGGTAGGGGAGACTACACACCAATTCATCATGATAATGGCTTTTATTCGATTACTATATATCTTGGGCGTATGCTAGCGCAGTTGGAGAAGGCGCCGGCTTTCGCGTGCACAGCGAGTTCAATGTTTTTGGTTCGGATTTCCGTCCAGACCAACCAAGCCTTCCCTCTTTCAGAGGCCGGTGGGTTGTTAGTAGGCTGGTCTGGGAAAGAGAAAACAGTGAAATCTCCATCGGCTGGCCACCGCAACTGATTGCATTGGTCAAGTAGGCATCCAAATTGCCATAGAAAGTAGAATTCGTGGTGCATCCTGCAAAAGCATTGACTAACTCCAACCTTGATCCTTTTGATCTTGTTTCATTCCTAAGGATGCGAGTTAGTGTCCCTAGAGCGAAAATAATTCTCTGGAGCACTTTGGCACTCGACAGAGGAGAATGGAGACGTTGTTGACGCCCGCTGTTGTGGAAGGCGCCGGCTGTCGCGCGTACGGCGGATAGCTTCCAGAGTTGGGTCCTACCTAGGCTAACCAAACCTTACTTTAGTTGGTGCTAGACTTGCCCGGAACCGTAAAGCAACGACTTGTACATCGGTTAGCTTCCGAGGTTGCTCTATAAGCTAAATACGAATTAAATCTGCTTCCACAGTGCCGAGTTTCAGAGATTGCTTCCTGCAGTCCAATCGGTCGCTGATTAACGCCGACCTTTACGCTTTCATCAAAATGTACGGAGAATTTGTAGTTGACTGTCGAGGTTGTGTGCACAGAGAGCAGGAGGCAATTTATTATGCTGTGGAAGATTCAACGGCCTTCAAGGCTTCGACTTCAGTGAGCCGCTTTCGCCCAAAACTGTGATTTGGAAATCCTTTAGAATGACACTAATCCTTTCCTGGTGCGGAGTGGAGAGCATGAAGTATAATACTATGGTAGTTGTTAGGTTCTCCAACGGCTGCTACCAACAGCAAGTCAAATTGTGGTCTATTTATTTGTTCGTTCTCATTTAATTCATTTAAATTCATTGTGCCCTATAAAAACCAAAAGTCACTGATGATTCAGAAGAAATGCAATTGAATGGAAACGTATTTATTCATTGTGCAACTATAAAAAAGCAAGAATCACATGATTCAGAAGAGATGCAATGGAATGAAAAACTTTCCACTCATTCTGCCCATATGAAAAGCGAAAATCACTCGTGATTCAGAAGAAATATCATTTGGAGGGATTCATTCCTAAACGAATAAAGATCAAATTCCTATATCCTTCGGTTATGTAGAGGAAAAGCCACGTTTTGCAGAACTGAAATTCTTATTGAGAAAATGAAAAGGAAAGAGTGGAAACAAAAAGAAAAAGGGAAAAGAAAGAGCTCTCCTTTATCACCTGTCGTCCCGCTGATCATCGAGTTGCTCGAACGGGCGCCAGCAGCGTCTCCATTCGTCCCTGTCGCGTGCCAGTGCCCCAATGGGTTCTCCTCGCTTGATGGACACGAAGAGCGTCATATCAATGAAGTGAAATGAAATGTCGCTCGTTCAGGGCTTCATTCAGACCAACGCGTTGGTGGGCGTCCTGGTGTTCTCTTGACATCCCGAGGAATCCAGTCGATGACGGCTCTCGATCAGCGGTATGTACATAGCGTATTACGTAGCCGGCCCACCTAATTTTTGACGAATTGGCCATGCGACAGCGTCTATGATCTTCGAACGTCGGCGAAGCTCGGAACTACGGAAGCCTTCTCTCACTTGCGTGAGTCGTGTCACTCCGAGCATCGTCCTCTCGATTCCACGCTGCGCGACGCTGATCGCGTGTTCATCCTGCTTTCGTATAACCCAGGGCTCTGAGGCGTATGTTAGGGCAGGAAGAACAGTGGAGTCCAATAGGTGGGCACGGAGTCGGACGTTCTTCGTCTTCTTCGCGACTTCTTCGATGCTCTTGAAAGCTTCCATGCCGCTCGTTTCCTCCTGCTCAACTCCGGCGCTAGGTCGTTAGCCATATTGACTTCATGGCCCAGATACACGTAGCTGAACCACTCGGAGATGTTCGCTCCGGTAGGCATGCGAGAATGGGGCATCAGAAGCTCGTCCATTTCTCATTAACATCGTCTTCGTAAGATTCAGCTGCAGTCCAACATTCCACATACACAATCGAAGTCGGCCAGCATTTGCTCGGCCTGGCTGATGCTCGGTGTTAGGAGCACGATGTCGTCAGTGAAGCGCAGATGGTGCAGTTGCCGGCCGTCGACCTTCACTCCCATGTCTTCCCATTCTAGTTCGCGCATAACGTTTTCGAGGGTAGCTTCGGGAATATGGTGCCCATTTGCCGAACCCTTCTCTTCACCTTGAGAACGACTTCGTTGTATAATTTATTTATTTGCTTATTCAGACTTTCACGTAGCAAAAAAAACGCTTTTTTCACGTAGGAAAAAAATGCGATCTTCTCACGGTGTTCAAAATCATGCACGGCCTGGTGCACCTTGGCAGAGGCAGTCTCTTCACAGCCAAGGGCTCTATTACAACGAGCGCTGCTGTCACGCTACATTAGCCCAGGGCTAGAACCTCAGTGTGGGCTAACTCCTTCGTTTGTTGAGCGGGCGCCGAGTACGCCAAGTTAAGCAAACGGTTCCGAATTCCCGCTAACCTTGCGGAGTGCTAAAAAAAATGTAGCTAAAACCATTAAGCGTCACAGTTGATCAAGTCATAAAAAATAAAATTAAAACTTTCGTTAAAAGTTTTAAAAGTTAAAAGAAAAGTTAAAAGGTAAAGTTAAAAATAAATAAAATTATTATAAATTTTGAAAAATTAGAATTGTGAGTTCTTGGTTGTGAATCCTCTGTAATGCTTTCGAAGGACTCTATCGTAAGTAGGAGCGCCTTGTGTGATCAGGGCTTTAACAATTCAAATAGACAATAACAATTTGGTGTTAACTTAGAAAGTCTTCTTTGGGGTTCACATACTTAACTGTAGGACTATAAGCGCAATGAGAAGCGGAGCACTTGTGGCTTCAAAGTACACTATGCCCTGAACGTCGAAAGTTTTTATGAGGGCAGTTGTTTTCGAATGAAGAGCAGCATAGTTCACCATTGTCTTGAGACAGCTTTACAAGTAGATAAGATGGCGACTGTAATCCGATCACCTTACGACTCCTTAATAAGGATCACACCTTTAAAAACACAACTACTTTAATAATTTCTAGTCTGCTACTATTTTCGTACTAGACGAAGTTTCTGTTTGTCATATTGTAGACGTCTGCGCTTTTACGTCACGGGCTGTGAGAGAATTGAAATGGTTTCCGGTCATGTGGTGTGAAATTGCTCTTGGAAGCACTACTTTTCAACAACCTTTTTTAGCGACATTAAGCTGCATAGTTGAGGCTCGACCTTGGGTCTTTTAATTTTCGGTTGTTCGCCTGGTACGGCGCCAGAGCGTGTTTCTTATTTGCCGACCGTTTAATAAGAAATCATTATTTCGAGCTATCAGCACACGATTTACACCCTTTTGCTAAAGATCTTGAAGAATATGTTTGTGCAGCAAAATCTTCGTTAAGTCGCCATTACAAATGTATAATAGCTTTGCTTGCTGCACATTTTTGGCATTTTGCTGGGTATATGTCGCGTAGGTGAGCAGCACTGGTAGGTGGGAACGCCTAAACCAATCAGATCGCATGGAATGGGTATGCAATTCAGAAGGGGCATGTACAGTTGGTACCCTGATGGGCCGGCATGCGTTCGGCCTGTGCTCTGTTTAGTTACTATTAGCTGGCGCGCTCCCACCTACCAACGCTGCTCATCTACGCGACATGTACCCTTGCGCTAGGCCAACTAAGCCCTCCATCCTTCAAGGGTCGACGAATTGGTAGCAGAAAGAGAAATAACTAGCTTGTCCATCGGCTGTTCACCGCTATCCATTGCAGAATGCAAATACGCCTTCGAACTGCTTCTACAATTTCACGTCAACTAGAATACGTAGTGCGTTCGACACGGAGACGTATCTTTATATTTTAGTCTTATTCATGTTTTTTTTTAAATGGCAGGAAACGAAACTTTCCGCATGTGATGCCTTTTGAATACTGCATGCATTCGCTCAAAATCTTCTGTTTTTGTTTCATTGCCACCTGTCCTAGAGTTGTCCCACCAGAAAGCAAAATGCGCTTTTGTTCTTGATATTGTTTAGCGTAGGGCACGTGTAGCGCAGTCGGAGGAGGCGCCGGCTGTCGCGTGCACCCGATACCAGGTTCCTGGTTCGGATTTCCCGCTCAGGCCAACCTAGCCTTCCATTCCTCCGGGGTCGGTGAATTGGTACCAGACTTATCTGCGAAGGGTAGAGCGCTGATGTGCTCATCGGCTGGCCACCGCAAGTCATTGTATGGCCAAATACGCATTCATATCGCCTCCACGACATCCCGTAGAAGTAGAATGCGTGGCGCATCCCAAAAGGGATTGAGTAACTCCGTCTTTTGCCCTTATCCTTTATTGTTTATCGTTCACTTTTACCAGCAGGTTTGATTTCCTAAGTTGTGCTCGCTTATGAATGTAGCTCAATCGGATGGATGCCAACTGCAGCGGGCATCCCAAATTTATTTATTTATTTGTTTATTTATGAACGATGCATAAGGCATAATTGATATAGGATGCAGTACAATAAGAATCTATTACCAATACAGGAAGAACACTGCGAAATCTAGAAATGCAAACATTTCTTCTAGCCATGTACCTGAACAGCCTGTAATGAGCCGACGATCGAGTGACACAGGAATTTAGCGAGATGAAACTGGAACCAGATCTGCACGTAAAACTACATAATCTAGTATTCATTTTGGGTACACCGTAAGATACTTTTTCTGAGCTGCTCCGAGTCCTCGAAATTATTACACGGCAGAATTTTGAAACATCTACATCAATTAAGCCAGACAAGAGTCTGGAAGCATCAGTAAGTCTACGACGAGAAACCAAGGAATGCATTTTATATTCGCTATTTCTAGCTACAGGACGAGGAATTCTTACACATCTACTACAAGCTATCCTAAAAAGTGACTTGTGAGTGAAATAGTGTGGCACCTTCACAAGAAGAGTAGTGTCTTTTAATTTCGAAGGAGAAACAACTAGTGAACCATACTCCACAATAGGGCGAATGTATGACTTGTAACCCCCAAGAGGCATTTCCTGATCCACTATGGACAGAGCTTTGGATAAAAGTAATGTTCGAGAAGACGCCTTGCTGTAAATCATTTCGTAGTGCTCAGAGAAGTTAAGTTTATAATCAGAGCAAAATCCTAAGTCCTTAACGCAAGAAACAGTTGTTAGTGAGTAATTTTTGATGCTATAATGGGAGTCATAATCTGATTTATCCACCCTCATAAATACCGTTTTCTTAGGTGCCAGCGGGAGTCTCCATTTTTAAGACCACATCTGTATAGCAAGTGCAGACTGAATACCCAACAAACCATCTAGTCGAAACGTAACCTACATCCTGAACTATTAGTGAAATCGGGAAAAGAGAAAACGAGAAAATAGGAAACAATAGAGTAATGTTCTAGCGATCACCTGATCGAGGAGCACGATGGGCAAGTATTCTAAACTGGGCCAGAGACATGGTGAGAAGATTGGTTTTGGAAATGGAATTGAAGGCGGAAACAGCAAAAAACATTGCCCTCAGCTGTGATTTCGCTGTGACCACCCTAAACTTTATAGGTGCCCCCCCCCCCCCCCCCCGTTCTCGAGCAGACTGCCGTAAAGAAGTCACTAGCATTGATGTGGACCTTCGCCGTTATAATTTTGAAGGCCATGACTAAATCGAATTTAAATCTCCTCGACATCAGGGATGGAAGACCCAGTTGAAGTCACTTGGGCTTCCTATACTTCTATATACAATACCGCTCAAATTCTTTGCAAAAAAAGACGCTTTGCGACGGATTAATCCGTCGCAAAGCGTCTTTTTTGCAAAGAATTTGGGCGGTATTGTATCTTTGCACCAACTGCTGAACCGCTTACAACTAACCACATCCTTAAAAATTACTGGTAGATTAGGCCTATAAATAGCAAAAAGAATTGTGGACAGCACCTTCCCTGAATTGAATCAAGATCCCAATTCCAACTAGGATCCTCCAGCGGCCAGATTCGTTAACCGCTTACCGGCCGGTGACCGTGAAAAGTACCGCCAAACCGTCTGATTCCGAGATTCATCAATATCAGGTTTGGCGGCGGTACTTTTCACCGATACCAGCCGGTAATCGGTCGCATTTTCGTGAGGCGGATTAACGCTAACCATTGGCTGGCCATATATCATTTTATAGGCCCAACAAGGATAAGGATAAAGAACGACATTACTCAGTGCTCCATCCGCTTTGGGTGCTCCGTGCTCACTACTCCTGCGGTTGTCGTAAAAGCCATATGAATGCGTATAATAGTTGGCACTACAATAATTTCTGGTGTTCAGCTGATGAACAAATCAGCCCTACCAATACACCGAAGGCTTGCTTGTCCTGGGAGGGCAATCTGATCCAAGAACTTGGTATCGGGTGCACGCGACAGCAGACACCTCCTCTGACTGCGCTACACGCTCCCATAGGTCTAATAGTCATTCTAATTCCATCCATAGCAGCGCGTAGAGAAACTAATACATGGCGCATCTCACAAAGGAAACAGTGGAACACGTCGTTAATGTGACGTACATGGGGAACGACAGCCAATCGGAGCGCCGCAGCGCAATCGAAATATTACTTACTTACTTAGACTTAGTTCCTCCCATGCTGTTGGGCATATCGGGCGACGAGACTTCTCCATTGATACCTGTCTTGTGCCAACTCTTCACCTTCGTCTCTGGAAATATCTAGTAGTTGAAGATCCGAAGCGTGCGCTTAGATCCGGTCATTGACTGGTTTCCAACTGACGAGAGCATTACTGGCACGTTGACTCAGTACGAATCCCACTCCATTTGTGTGCAACGAGCCGCCTGAGAATATTATCGACTTTCCAGAGCTGATGATTCGATCATTCCCAGTTCATCGCATCTCGCTAACTCCGAATATATCAAGGCGGTAGCCGTCGAATTCCCGCAGTAGCTGAGCGAGTCTTCCTGTTTGAAACAGAGTGCGAACATTCCAAGTACCAAAACGAGTTGGTGTTTTAGGTGAAAATACCGTCGCTCTAGAATCGGGGGAACCGTCATAAAGCTAGCATCCGGCATTTCAGTTTCAGTTTCAACAGAAGTTTTCATCGCTTCTGTAGCTAAAAAGATTTTACGGAGACGGGTTGCTAGCCCGTCGTCCAACCCTCCTCCTTTCTCATCCGGGCTTGGGAACGGCAATGGCGGAGTTAATCGAAATAGTAAATTTTGCAACAATTCCGTTTTTTTCTGGAATTTGAAGTAAACCCGCTGAAGTATTAAATTTTGTTTGAAAGCTTGATTCCTAGCGATCATTGTGGGTTATGAATCGTTAATTTTTCTTGCGTTGTTGAGTAGTTTTATTCTCAGGAACGATGACCACTCAAAGTGAAAAAGTGTGTAATTTCATTTTCAATTTGTTCAAGCTCGGCGGCAATCCAGCGATGAGGGTCAGGCACATTCAGGAAGTCACCGGCAAATTCACTCCTAACCGAATAACTTATTGAAGATGGTATCAGCAGTTATAAATATGTCAAGTCGAATTCTTCTCAAACCAGACTAGGACTGACCGCTGATCTCCATATCTCCCAGTGAATCATCGCTCGTCGGCTGCGTAGACTGGAAGGTCGCCGAAATCGCCTTCATCAGTGCCTCATGCGTTGAAGGAAACCCAAGTAAATCGCTGTGCTTCCGGCTACCGAGAGCTCCGACACTGCTTCAAGCAAGGGGTCCTGGACCGATTCTTTACCAACGGTGAAAAACGGATGCTTCACCACAACTGTAAAACCGGAAAACAGTGGCTGGAACGCAACGAGCCGGGGTTCTGACGTCAAAACCGGAGCTCCACCGGAAGAAGGTCCTGCTGAGGATGTGTAGAGGTCCAGTGCAGCGGGAGCTGCTCCTCGTAGTGAAACCACCCTCGACGCTCGGTTTTTCCAACAACACGACCAGATCCAGCAAAAATTAGTGGAGAAAGAAGTCGATACGAGCCAATGTTTAGTCCACCAGGGCAAGGTCCGACCGCTTGCGGCACTTCAGGCGCTGGAAAAATCTAGGAATTGGGCTGGCCCAAAATCGTGCAACCACCATACGCCCCGGACATTGGGCCGTCTGAGTGCCATCTGCTTCAGTTGATGGATCACTTACTTCATGGCTGGCGCTTCGCCGAAGTCGATGAGGTCACGACTTCTTCAGGTCGAAACCGACCAAGTTCGACAAAGATGTAATCTCCTCAGTGCACGAAAGGTGAAAGAAGCTCAGTGGAAATAACGGCAGTTATTTCGTTTAAGCCAATTATTTTTCTTTCGTGGTATAATATTATTTTTGCTGGATTCCGAATTTTGCTGCAAAAGTTATGACTCAACCTTATACATTACACCTATCGTTCATGTGTGCTCTAAGTGGCACGTTGCGGCCTGATTGATCTTGTGCGGCCGTCTGACCTCCTCATGTAGGCCATGCTGTCGACTTGTCCCGCGAAGTTTAAGAGTCTTTCTTCAAACTATTGCTCTGTGCAGTGTCCAACTTCTGCCTGTCGTGGATTCAGTTCGAACGCGTTTTTGACTTATGCAGGACGTGTTCTATGCTATGAATCAAATCAGTGATCAAGACTCCTAGACAGGTGTACCACTAAATCAGCAACACCTTTGGTATAAAGGTTTGGTCGGTTTGGGCGGGGCCAGAACTTTTGATCGATTCGAGGTGTTCGTGAGAGTCAAAGTATCCACTAACTCGGCTAAACAGTGCGTTTCAATTTACGAAACGGTGTTAGTCGCATTCAATTCGATTCCTCGTTGTCGAACGTAGCTAGGTCACTCTATCCAGAAAAACGCTTCATCTATAGCAAAAACAGGACGTTTCTGAAATTTTTTGATTGTCTCAAAAGTGAGCCAGTATGAGCAAAAGCACCCGTTTTGTGAAAAAAAAAACGAACCAATACAGTTCATATAATGGTACGGTAACTTAATCTGTTGCTTTCTGTCCAAGATCTTCACCTCCAGAATTTGTGCACGTAGTTCTCTAGTTCTCCGTCAGAAATTCTGCTCCGCTTCTGAACATTCGATTCGTCCCAGTCTTGTTTTCCAATTTCTTTTGCCGTCTGTTCGGTCTGATTCGTCTACTTTCGCGATTAGGTACATAGTTTCCGATGTTTTTCTGCTTTCAGGTATGATGGTCTTATCCTTGTTCCAAAAGGTGATATCCTGCGCTACGGGAAAGGAACGCGTATCCGAATTAACCGATTCCGAAATCGCTGCTGTTAAGGACGTGTGGACAAGGCAAGTACAACAGTCTGATTAGGAGCGCCATATATCGCCGTTCAATTAACTTGAATTCAAATATGGTACTTTCTCGAGCCATAAATGGCTTACTATTATTACGCCGCATAGCCTCAAACTGCCATTCTGCTAACGAAAGTGCAGAAATAATGAATTCCACAGCGCTGCTCCTAGTTGTTGCGAAAATAGTTCACCTGCCGCGAGCCGAAAATTAGACATCGGGGTTCTTTGGTGTGCTGGAACTACTGTACTTGTTTAGTTTTAGAATATTAAGTTTCACTAGGATACCATTTTTAACAATTTATGCGAAGAACAATGTGACCAAAAAAAAAACAGGATAAAATTGGCTAACTTACTAGGTCAAAGTCGAATTACTAGACAGAATTCAATGACAACCATTCCCCAATAATTGTAGGAGTAAAAGAAGAACAAAACCAGAAAGATAAGAACCTGTTAAGTTCTACAGGGTGTTCCAAAATAACGTGATGCAGGTTTTTAAATTATAACTACGAAACAACTGAGAAGTCTACAAAACAATACATAAATAACAACTACATAGACAATAGGCAACATTATATTCGACCGGATTCGAATTTGTCCCCATTGACGCGAATACAGAAGTCGAAACGCTTGGAAAAGTTTTGGGCGATGGGCCGCAGGTCATCTGGAGACAGTCGTTCCCACTCCCAACGCAAAGATGTCTTCTGGGCCTCCAGGCTGTGGTGGCGCTTGACACAGACCCTGGCCTTCTAAATGGACCACGCGCTGTGATCCGTTGGACTCAGATACAGGGAGTGCGGTGGCCATTCCGCAGACATGACGAAATCCGCAAAATTGGCCTTGCACCATGCTTGCGTTCTTTTCTCCCTGTGTGCAGGGATTGAATCTTGTTGAAACGTGCGCACTGGTGAAGTTCCACTGGTACTAGAGCACTCCCACAGCCTCAAAGATCTCCCATAGGTACGCATCTTGATTTATTTTTTACTCATTCGTCCACAGAAACCAAAAGACTTTGCCGTTGGCGAAGATTCTTCCTCAAACCATGAGCGCCTGCGGATTTTGACGATCTCTAGCGATGACGAAAGTGGCTGGGGCCTCTCCAAATAAGATCCTGCGGTCTTGCCGGTTGTGAGCCCACTCCACAGTGAACTGCTTCTCGTCCGTGAAAAGTGTTCGCTCCCACACTTTTCACGGACGAGAAGCAGTTCACTGTGGAGTAGGCTCACAGCAGTTCACTGCCTGCAGATTGGGTTGTCGGCATCAATGGAGCCGTTCGCGCTTATTCTTGTTCATCCAAAACTGGACTTCAGGTAACTTGTAGGACTTCACTCCGTATTTCTTTCTGGCTAGTCGGTGCCCTGATGTGAGCATGACACCGATATCGCGGACGATTTTTCTCAGGAGACCCTCGGATTTGGGATTTTTCGCTTCTCGATGATGTTCCGGGTCTGCGGCGTATTCACAGTGCGATTTCTTCCTTGCCTTGGACGGTAACCTTCATGGCCAAGCTCGTTACATCGACGAGCTTCTGTGGAGACAGTCGACCGAGCTGGTTAATGATGTCATATTCGTGCTTTGCTTGACGATGAAGCTCCAAAATCGCAGTGCGATGGTTTGATTTCTTGAGAAAAACCGTAAATGGAACAGAATAGAACTTAAATGAGTAAAACACGGACAGAAAGATACGCACAAAAAATGGCTCTGTTGCCTCCATGCTGCAGATCAATACATTCCCTTGGGAAAACGTCAAACCTTCGTCACGTAGTTTGGGAGCACCTTGTAGAATTATCTACGAATCCACTTGCTTATCATTAAATGATTTTTGACTTGTATTGGACTATTGTGTTTTGGTCAAGTTTGCTACACTCTCTAGCTGCTCTACTAAGAAGGAAAGGAGATTCATGCCTTTGTTGTGTTGAAAATAAGCATTTGTCCTCCACTATGGGGTGACTGCCTCATCATGAGGTCCAGTATATTAACTCCACAGAAACCATGAAGAATTTTGTGAGCCATAATCTTCTTCTGTTTAAAAGCGTCTGTAGTTCAAGATGTTTGTTCTTTTCTTCACTACTGGGAATAGTTGTTGTTGAACCTACATTTCCTGATAAACAGATTTTTTGTAAAGCCGTTTTAAACGTTGTCATGTTTAACTACGTCTTTCCTCTAATTTAGATAGCATACCATTTTCATGTCAAATAGGACACTCTTGGAAATTTTGAAATCAAACTGAACATCTCTCAAATCAACGAGCTCCTTCCACATTAAACGAGACACTCTCAAGAAAAGATCGAATAACTTTTGCTCGTGGAAAATTTTAATACGATTTCTTTGAAGTTTTAATTCACTTATCGAATAAGTGAGCACTTTGCTTGAAATTTTATAAAATTCCGATTTTATGTTTCATACAGCAGTAGGGCGGAAACTTAAAAAAAGAAACTGCGCCGTGTCCTTGTTCAAGACTCCGTGATTTCTATTAGACTGATAGCAAAATTGCTGTTCGCATGAAGTTTCGTACTTGTAAACGACACAACAGAACAATTTTAAAGGGCGTATAAATTCTCACCTTGATGCTTCATGTAAGCAGCATTTACACTATCAATTAAATAAAGATCGCGACAAGTTAGTCGAGTGCATAGGACAATCTAGCCTTTACGGCACTACATGGTTGCTGCATTGTTGCTCTTTCAACCAAAATTTAAATTATTATTTTTCTTCAAAAAACAAAAATGTCAAAAAATTATTAGACTCATTCGATCAGCTGAACTAAAAAAATTCAAAAATGTTGTACCAAATTTTTCTAGAACATAAAATTACTCTAACCATCTCAGAGGGTGTGTAGTTCAACCTGTACGAAACCCGTTTTGTTTTGGAAGACATTCGGCTTGATTTCGAAATTCTTAGACTACCCTAGAATAGTGTCTAATTTGGCATGAAAAGCGACCAATTTGATTTGAATTGTTTCTAATTCGACGTGAAAATGGTATATGTATGTATTTTTTATTCCAAACTCAAGTATCGGCCCAAACTAAGCATAGAATTTAAAGAAAACGGAAGAGTTTTAACTAAAAGGCTTCTGAAAAGATTACATGCTGCAGCCATAGCTTCCTTTCATTTTTTTATTTCCACGTCCAAAGTCATCGAGAAGAAACAGAAGCTTCGTCACCTCAACAACGCTAGCAGTCTCATCTCACTTCCACCCAACTTCTACACGTCAGATAGGATTTACTTTCTCTAAGCACTGCACCTTAGATTTTAGTTGGAGAGCAACCTTCGAGCTAGTCATACATATATGCCATTTTCACGTCAAATTGGACACTCTTCTAAAGACGCTTGACGCTTTTGAAACTGAACGTGTTCTGAATCAAACTGTGTTCCTTGCACATTACAGTAGAACTCTTCCAAACGGTAGGAACAATTTTTTGTTGAAGAAAAAGTTGAATTGACCTTTTTGAAATGTTTAAAAATTCACCTGCCCAATAAGAGCCCCATACACTGTTCGAATTTACATGAAATTTTTGTTTTTAGAGAAAAATGATAAGTAAGAATTTGTTTCAAAGCCTTGAAAGTTAGAGGACTTAGTTTATTGGAAAAGGGATCGCGAAATGCATTCGGCAAGATCGCCGCAAGTTTCGGAGAAAGTCTAATTTTTGTTGAACAAAGATGACTCCAACTGTCACTAGGAGGCTTTAATTAAATGTGGTGAAAGCTTGTACCGATTAGAAAGATGATACATTTGCCTTTCTCTTGTTTTTGAGTTGTAGTTCATGCACATATTATCCTTTGCACTCACCATGCAATTATTTTGCAAGAGCAGCTGAGCCAAAAGAAGTGGAATATGTATGAGTTCCTGGATAATGCTCTTTATGCATATCCCTTATAATGACCTGCAAACAGTCTATAAGAAAACACCATGCGGGTGCAATCGTAGGTATCGCTGCCAATAATAAAGAGTAAGGAAGATAAGTACGTCGCTGAAGGAGAAGATGTAGGATGTTGAAATGAAAAGTATAGCGAGATCTGTGAGGATTTCGTTAGTGCAGCTGGGTACAGACCCGCAGTGGTTTAGTGTGTGAACTTGTGCATTCACCTTTTTTTGACATGGAATCTGATTGTTATTAAACATATTCAGCTGGAAATGTGGTGGTTGGTTGAACCGATTATGGTACTCACATAAGACCTCCGCACAGTTTTGCGTCAAACTCCTGAAGCGAGTCGCTCACGCACACTCGAACCTTGCTGGCGGCATGAAGAGAAGGCAGGCGGCCGAGGCGGCCACTGTACTCTTTCTAGTCGGGACCTTCTGCTGCTATTCGCTTTCCGTTCATCCCTCTGCGCTTTAGCCGATCTCAGCCGCGATCGGCTAGAGCGCAGACAGAACGCTGCGGCTGCAAATCAGCGGCGGCTGCAATGATGAGGTGAACCATTTTTGGAGCTGCCCAAAATCGTGCCGCAAAAGTGTGCGCTACGGCACGGCCCCCAGCCAGGGGTGCACACAAAATTCTGTGCGTTAAATTTTTTTAACGAAATTTTTTAACGGAAAATTTTCGTTAAATTTCCGGTAAATCGTTAAATTTCGTTAAAAAATACAATTAGCTGCAAAACATTATTTCAAATGAAAAAGGGAAAAGGAAAACCTCATGTGTTTCAACTTCAAGAGGCCATCAGCTAAAGTTCAATGAATGGAGTGTAAAACTGCAATGTAAAATAAACACTTCAACATCAGAAAGATAAACAAGCCTTCAGCAACAAATTGTCAACGCTGCGGCAAGAACAGGTATGGAATTATCATTCAAGATGACCATCGACAAGGTCTCAAGATGTGCGAGCAGGCAGGTACCCAGACTTCCCCCTTTCCTAGTTCTTTGCGAAGCCGTTTTGTGTGAGTGTTTTACGCGTATATGGAACTTTGATACAGGTACCAGCCCCTTAAGTGCAGAAAGAATTAATAAAAATACAATTAAAAGCCTGCCAGTGGAAGGAATGTCAGCCGGCTATCGAACACACGATTTTCGAGTGCCTGGTGCGCGGGACCTATCTATTTTTTGCAAACGTCGGGACCCCGACATGGCATAGTTTTTTGGCATAGCTCTTCTAATTTTTGTTATCAGCGTTTTAAACAATTTTCTAAAATTGTTTAAAATACGTCCAGCGGCCGACAACATTCTCTCCGTCTCGACTGTTCCATGTGGCGGGCAAAAGTATTCTGGGATAAGCAACGCCAGGTGAGGATAGACATATCCTGCGACGAGGTTAGATATTGGTGGAATCGTTGACGTGCTTGGGGGCTCGGTGAAGAAATTTCTAGCTCCAAAATAGATTAAAGATAAGGATAAAGGAGAGCGTTACTCAGTCCCTTTTGGGATGCGCCAAGCATTCCATTATACTTCTTCGGCATATCGTGGAGGTGATTTGAATGCGTATTTGGCCACACGATGATTTGCAGTTGCCTCCCAATGAAGAAGTTAGCGATCTATCCTCCCCAAACAAGCCAGCCTGGTACCAATTTACCGATCCCAGAAGGATCGAAGGCTTGGTTGATCTGAGCGGGAAATGCCCAAAAAAGGGCCAGAAAACTGGTACAGGGTGCACGTGATAGCTGGCACCTCATCCGACTGCGCTACACACGCTTACAAAGTGCATTATTTCCAAAATTCAAAACATTCATGAAAACATTAAAATATTCCTGCTGATTTCAATACTTTCTTCAGGAACAGTCCTAGTCGGAAGGATGAGACCTGCAACATTAGAAAATACTAACTAGGGAAGGGTTTTGACCTCCCATGGAACTTCAAGTTGAGACCAGTATCATTAGAAAGAGCTCGGAAAGATGATTACGAATATGGGTGTCGAAATTGCAAACTGAAACTCCTGAGCGAGTTATGGCCTGCCGAAATCGGGCTGGCTGCACGACGCACCGGGCGCGAGAGTGGTGAGTCATCGGGGCTCCGTAAGAAGGGCCAGCCGGCCGCGGCTGTGGCGCAGGGGTAGTGCTCACACTCGTTGGGTGCGACGTTGTTGGTTCGGTTCCTGTTGTTGCCAATTTTTTTGCAAATCATAATTTATCCTCGAAATAACCTTTTGTTCTGAATCATGGCACGTGTCTGATTAAAGAGACGGGAAAACTACCATATACGTTTGTAAGATTGCTTTAAGGCAAAAAAATTTATGGTGACATTTTTGTTTACTCTGGCATCCCAAATTCAGCGAGAAGAATGGACACCACGAGAAGAATGGACACGAGTGAGAAGGACATAGTGTGTGAAGAAAAAGCAGTAGATCAACGTCGTGTTCTTCTTCCTCATAACACATTCTCATCACCTTTTTACTTCACACTTTTTTTCGCTTTGTTCCATGAATGCCAAGGTTGTTAGCAACACCTCAAGTTGTTCAATATATGATTTGGACATTATTTGTGCAGAATAGTGAATAAAAATGTCACCATAACAATTTCTTGCCTTCAAGCATTTTTACAAACGTGTGTGGCAGTTTTTCCGGCTACTTAATCAGACACGTGTCATGATTCAGAACAAAAGGGCATTTCGAAGATAAATTATGATTTGCAAAAAAGACGGCAGAACGGGAACCGAACCAACGACGTCGCACCCGACAAACGTCAGCGCTACCCCTGCCCCACCGCCTCAGCTGGTGGATCCTTCTTGCGGAGCCCCGATGACTCACCACTCTCGCGCCCGTGCGTCATACAGCCACCCTGTGGTGAGGCCCCAGATTTCGGCAGGCCATAACTCGCTCAGGAGTTTCATTTTGCAAAATTGACACACATATTCGTAGTCAGCATTCCGAGCACCTTCTAATGATCCACGTCTCAACTTGAAGTTCCATGGGAGGTCGAAACCCTTCCCTAGTAAGGGTAAATGTGATAAACTCACTGATAAAAAAGTCCGTTAAAAATTCCGTTAAATTTCTAAAAATTTCCGCTAAGTCGTTAAGCCAGATTTTAACGAAAAATGCCGTTAATTCCTTAAATTCGTTAAATCGTTAACCGTTAAATGTGCACCCCTGCTCCCAGCCGTTCGCCGCCGGCCCACGAGCTCTACATCCCTGCCCTATGGTTAGGGGTGGAGCCGCTGTTTTGCCGCAAATGCGTGCGGAGGCCTTTAATGCTTGCCTTTGGACACTCAAGAGGCGTGCGTTTGCGCATTCGGAGGAGGCGCCGACTTTTCCATCCACCGCATTCCAGGTTCCCTGTTCTCCGTCTACCAAGGCCTCCGTCACGGCGCGTCAGTGAATTGGTGTCAGACGTATGAGAAGGACAAAAAACTGACTGGTCCATCGGAGTCCACCGATAGACACTGTATAGGCAAAAGCCGCGTTCAAAGTACTTCCACGATATGGCATGGGAGTAGAACGTGTGGCGCATCACATTGTTGATCAACGTCGATCTTTGTGCCTTTACCCCTTAAGAATTTCCTAGTATAATCAGCGGCGGCTGCAATGATGAGGTGAACCATTTTGAGCGGGATTCGAACCTCGCCAGGACCTGAACACTAAATGCATAGATCCGATGTGCACACGAGAGTCTATGCCTCTTCCGACTGCGCTACGCATGCCAATTTGTCGTTTAATTTTAATAGTCAATTCAGAGTTTCGGATACTAGTTGTGTTCAAGAGTTTGTTGCATGCAAGGCCCTTCAATCCACAAGTTGTCTTACCAGCTGTTATAAGGATTTTTTGCGACCAGAAGGCCTCTGAGGCCGAACGGGATTCGAACCCCGCTCCTGCTCACCGCGTACCGTGCTACGCCATTGCACAAGCGGCGCTAGTTGGTCGATCTGATCAGCGTTACATTGTTGAAGGCTGGTCCTCACAAGGACAGATTCTTTCAGCAAGTGTGGTCTTGGAAGTGTACTTCATCCATCCCACCATAAGAACTTTCTCCATCCTTTTCCAACATCGGAAGAGCGAAAACATGCGTTCAACGTTTCAAAACCTCCGCAGGCACAAGCCTACTTCCTCCTTTCAAGCTGAAAAGACACTAGAATGGCTCATTCGAGTTATTTTGAAAGAACTTATCAAACACATTTCCATTCATTTACATTTACATGCAGGCAGAATCCTCATTTCATTATCTGGTCAACGATCGTCGCAACGCTCGACCACAAGTGCTGCAAGTCTAGCAAAACATGGAAAACCTCGACGGCACTGCTAAACGTAAACAGTTTTGAGTATGAAGTAAAAGCAATTTCCGAATAACTTCCAAGAATCAGGTGGAACTAATGGGTGATGACAATAAGGCTGACGGCGAACTGCAAACATATTATTGTTTGGGTTACTTGATTAACTTTTCACGGCACTGCATTAAATAAGAGCCAGCTATGAGGCTCATGCTTGAAAAAATTGACAAAGGCAACTTAGTCCTCCTGTTGGGGAGTGCAACTATGTACTATTGCATCGAAACGAGATTCTGTACTGATGTATGAGGACTTGGGGAAGTCTTTATAGATGGGGAGACAACCCTATATCTGCATAGCTACTCAAGAACATCCCGTTAAGACGGTTTCCATTCCAGGGCAAGCAACGGTGAGATCGGCGCGAAGATTCTCGGCGAGCTCATCGACAAGAAACCAAGCTTCGCTGCATTCTACGGGTTCGACACCACCTTGCCAGGAGAAGAACTCCGAAAAAGTTCACTGTTTTTGTTACAGGTAAGCTACGAACTGGGTCAATCCTCTGAATACTGGGGAGGGTGTACTAACCGTTATCCGATATCCGGATTCCGGATTTCGAGAGCTTCGCCTATATGCTTGCGGCAGCTTGGGAACGACATCGAGCAAAGAATTAGCTCTATTCCATATTCGACCGTCTATAAATCTTGGCATAATGCATGTTAAATTGAAATTGTAAAATTGCTTTGAGCTTGAGGGCAACATTGCTAATATATTTTTATCCGGATAACATTAAACAGCTAACAGGTAAAGAATTAGCTGTCTTCAACTTGGACAAGATATTGAAAGGTTTATTTAGGAGTTTCTCTACAACCATTGAGCATTAGTAAACAGCCATGTTTGTCTCCAATTCAGTTCTACAACTTTTCCTGTCTTTTAGTGCTCTGAAGAAGGCGTCTGCCCTAAGTATCCATAACAATCAGACAGTATTTCTTCTCAAATAGTACTGTTCGCATTTTCCGTCCGTTGCTGAGGGATAAGGTGCTTGAGATGTCTCTTAGTAGTTTCAAGAAGCTTGTCAATGAACAGATTAGGGAGCTCTAAATCTGTAGTGTATTTTTCTTTGCTACTGTTGCTACTGTTTTTGGGCGCGTGTAGCGCACTCAGAGGAGGCGCCGACTGTCTCGTGCACCCGATGCAACAAGGTTCCTGGTTTGGATTTCCCGCCCAGGTGAACCAAGCCTTCCATCCCTGCGAGGTCGGCGAACTGGTATCAGACTTCTCTGGGAAGGATAGAGCGCTGACTTGTTCATCGGCTGGCCACCGCCGCAAGCATTGTATGGCCAAATACGCGTTCAAATCACCTCCACGACATCCCATAGAAGTAGAAAGCATGGCGCATCCCAAAAAGGGATTAAGTAACGCCATCTTTTATCCTTTTACTGTTGTATTCTGCACCTCCTTTTTATTTGACGTGGTATTAATTTCATCACATTCGTTAGTTCACTGTTTGTTTCTTTTATGCTAGTTTTACAGTGTACGATATGGATTGCAGCACTGCGCGATAACTCGCGCTCCAAAATAAATAGAATAATTAAACAATTTTGGGGTCGTTGAGAACTTTTCACTATGTACATGTGGTTTTGTCAAGCTTTGGTAAAACCCATCGAATGGGAGCTTTGCTTGGCTTGAGTAGAACCAAACTGAAAACCCAGAAAGTCCCATAAATCTTTGGTCTTTCATATGGATGTTTGGTTTACTTATTACTTATTTATTTCTTTATTTTTTTATTCGCGCTGTATAAGAAAGGCATCAGATAAAACAACGACAACATGGTTGCGATCAGAACTCTTGCGCCAGGCGGGACTCCAACCCGCACCTTCTGCTTTCTATTATATTAGGTTGTAACGAAATAAATGGCACTGAACCACTGTAAATTTAAAAGTTAATATCTCGGCTTGTAGGCAAGTTTATTAATCGCAATCAAAACCTTTTGATTCTACACATCTTTGCCAACGTGGCACAAGCTTTTTTTATCCCAGTAGCATAAAAATCAGAAGTTCTGGAATTGACGAAATCTTCGAAGGCACTTTCGGCATCCTGTTGGTATTTGAATATTTTCCCTACCAAGAAGTCGCCAAGATGCTTGAAGAAATGGTAGTCTGTTGGGGAGAGGTCGGGAGAAAACGGAGGATGTGGTAGAGTCTCAATGCTCAGCTCATTCAATTTCTGCAACGTCATTCGTGCTACATGGGGGCGAGCATTGTCGTGCAGAAGGAGAACTCGCCTTCGGTTTACCAAGGCCGGCCGGATATCCTTCAACTTTTTCATCATTTCTTCAATTTCAATGCAGTACTTCTCTGCCGTGATGGATTCACCGGGAGGGAGGAAGCTGTGGTGAATAATTCCCAGCGAACACCACCATACCAACGATACGCCGTCCGAATTGTGGAACATCCTTGGCCAAATGCGGCGTTGATCTTCTCGTCCGCCTCCTTAGCTGTAGTGCCCAGCTTGAATTCATACAAGTAAATGCCTCGGATTACCCTTTTGTCCATCTGCAAAAAAGTCAATAAAACTCTAAAGTTTTCCCACTTTTACATAGAAAATTTGGTACTCTCTGGTAGAGCAAAGTTTGCGCTTCTAAATGATATGCCACATTTTACGGTTTGTTCTTGATCAAACGCATAAAGACGCGCCAAAAAATGGCGCGAGCCAGTGCCATTTAATTCGTTACAACCTAATAGTTTAAGGATAGTGGCTGCTTCGTGTGTGGACATAGGGAGTACGGACTCTTCCCCAAATAGGCAGCAGCTGTCACTTCCTTATGCTTATTCCTTCCTCTACAATTCCATCACCATATAACCAGTACCAAAGTGGATAGCGGTAGTTTTAGCGGTGGCGGTAATGAGTTAGATGACAGTTGCTCGAAGCCCCTTTCTGGCGTACTGGTTCTCCCTTCTGTGATGTCCAAACGGCATAAGCTTGACGACTGCATGTATACTCTTCGTTATATTGTATGATGGCGCGTGGAGCTCAGTCGGAGGAGGTGCCGGCTGTCGCCCGCATCCGACAACCAGGTTCCTGGCTCGACGTTCCCGCCCAGGCCAACCAGGCCTCCCGTCACTTCGGGGTCGGTGAATCGACACCAGACTTGTCTGGGAAGGATGAAGCGCTGACTTTTTCATCGGCTGGCCACCGCAAGTCATTGTATAACGCCGTCCTTTATCTTTTTTATCTGTTATTGTGTGATGTACTATGCCGATAAACTATTGAAGAAACAAATGTGCTGTTAATATCCTAGTTAATATTCTAAACGCGTGGGATATTACACAACGAACTTCCGCGGTAACAGTAGGGTTTGCTAAAAGCCACTGCCAGGGAATGAATCCGTTGTAGTTCCACTGCGCAATTCACAGCATTTTCAGGCTCGTCGTATTCAAAGCTTTCTCGATACTGCCGTCTCATCGCTAGGGCTCAGTCCGGACACGACCATTCACAGGATGTCCTATCGCATAGGTCAAATACACTACTACAAGTGAGTTAATAACGGTAAACAATGGCAACGAAGCAGCAGTTCTCGCCTAGCGGCATATTGTCTCATTGCAGGGGTGTGAACTTTGGAGCTGACAACTGGTTGGTATTCAAGAAGGTGACCATCGAACAAGTGATTGCCTCTCAGAAGAAATCATCGATATTCAGTTCGTCGACATTCAAGGATTCGAGTTCCAGTTCTGAGGTAAGGACTGTTTGTAGCATCAGAGTGAAGTGTTTCAGTCTGTCAGAATTATCAAAAGTAAATTTGCTTCCATCCAAGAGCCCTGAGGATATACTAACTCTGCAGTAATTAACGAACAGGAGGTCCAACAGATAAGGAAGAAACTTAGCGAGCAATCTACTACGTCACTTGATTAGCTCCTTACTCTATAAAGGTAACGTGCGAGTTATGGAGGAGATAAACTACGAGCAGGAAGAACTCAATACATAATCGCTCGCTGAGGGTCATCAGTTGTGTCGGGAGTGAGTGAACCCAACAAAAATAGGAGGGTTGTGAGCAGCCAATAGCGATCGCAAAAAAACGGTAAAAGTGAAGAACAAGCAGAAGTAAGGTTACAAAAATCAAATCATTGATGGGAGAGAGGTCGCTGAAACCGTAGGACCGTAAATCGGGTCGAAATCAAAGCACAACAATTGTAAATGCGACGCCTTCAGAATACAGCGTAAAATAGCTTTCAATATAATTTTATCGTCATAATCAAAGCTAAGTGAGGAAACAATAAGATGTAATTGTCTTAAGTTATTGTATTAGGTTGGTGAAAAAGTCTTGCACCTAAGATTTTGAAAATTTTTCAAGATTCACCAGGACATCCCAAGGACTGTTTCGTGCCACGTTGTTGCAGCACAAACATTCTAGAATATTTCGCATACGTGGCAATTTGCTTCTGAAGGCATATAAATACCTCGATTGCAGTGAAGACTGACTCGGACAAGGCTTTGTGACTGACAATCGCTCAGTCTCTCCTTGTTCGTTTTCGTAATAAGGACTTTCTCGAGAATGTCGTCACGGGAGATGAATCCTGGGTCTCCCTCGTTATCCATATTCGGAAGGCCCTGTGGCTCCCTCAAGAAGAACCACAACCTCAAGGCGGACATACACCAGGGGAAGGTATTGCTGTACTGTTGATGGGATTCCCGAGGAACGCGCCATTGTGAGCTTCCTGACGACGGCACCGCAATAAAAAGATCTACGCTACACAGCTGCAGAAGCTGAGCGAGGCCATGTCGTGCCCAAGTTGCATGGTCGTCTCGCCAGAAGATGCAGGAGCTAAGATGGGAAGTGCTGCCCCACCCACCGTATTCGCCAGATCTTGCACCATCGGTCTACCACTTCTTTTGAGCTTTCAAGCGACACCTAAGGGATAGGTACATCAACGACTGAGCCGAACTGGAATCCGATGTGGAGCACTTCTTCGAGTCACAGCTGACTGAAAGGATTTCGTGATCTCTCCATCGGATGGCAGAGGGTTGTAGATGTAAATGGCAATTACTTTGTAGATTGAGGTCGCTCACAAAAGAAGCAATAAAATTTTGAAAAAATACGCTTTGGTGCAACACTTTTTCATAACTAATATTTACAGTTAGAACTGCTGCGAGAAATTCCAAGTGTTTTACTTCCAAGTGTATATATGGCAGTACCCTTGACGGTGATCCTGGTAAAGTATGAGTTATGGAGAGTGGAAGTAGCCAAAGCAATTCGTTTTGTTGTACTACTATAATAGTAAACACATCCATTTCTAGCACTTCCACAGACATTTTAAAAAAGGTGAGTTGCATTCAAATTTGTTGCCATTGTGGTTTCAAAATAGCATCAAAATGCTTCATAAGTAGAAAAAAGCAGCCTACGGGCATAGTTGCATTCTACGAATAGTTGAAGTGTCATCCATATTTATATGTGTGAAATTCGTTTGTATTTAACGATTCTCGCAACGTATTTGTTCTGTAGAGGATTCGCCTTCTTTTCCGTTCTCAACGTCTTGACAACTCTATTTGTTCCTCTAATACTTTTGATAAGGGATGGAAAATGTAACAGTTATCTGGAAAAATTAGCGCTAACCAAAGAGAGGCTCTGAAGAAGTTACCCACATAAAGTGCTAGATATCCATACGTTTAATTACACATGACTTGATGACGTTGGCTGGTCTCCTCAAATATAATGCTCAATGTACTCACTATCTTCCCGTTGTATTGAAAAGTGTTCGCTTAAGAAATCTTCACGAACACTTCGCCATCACAGCTTTTTATAAGAATGTTCTTGTTTAGTTCACAATCGAGTCGATGCAAAATGGTCTTCAACATCAGAAAAGCTCCCAGGCAACCGTAGGATGGAATAAGCTGATGGCAATGGTGATCCGTGAGATGAAGCGAGGTCAGTGCTGAATGGGCGAATTTAGTTTTAGGTTTTGCAGTTTGGTTTTACATGTCACAGACAGATGTGATGTGACAAATATGACGCTTACAAGTACTGTCCATGATGGATTTCAGTGAATCATGGCATGATGATTTTAGACTATTATGATGTCTTCTTAAGCTGTTGACCAAGACTGATATCGGCTTTATTGAGGCCAACGTTTCGGCGTCTTCGCCTTCTACAGAGCTTGGAAAAGTCGAATTCATTCACGACACTACGCCCCCAAACACCATTTCATCTTACACTGTACTTTTCTTGAGGATACTAGAGACAAGATCAGGGATGGGAGTTTGCAAGAGACTACTAACCTTTAAGGTGGTGTATCGGAGTGGACCACCGATCACCCGTAAGCTGGAAGTAACGTGGGTGAATGAGCCTCAGCCCTCAGACCCCTGCCATGAATACCCTGGAGGTCAGACCAAATAGCTCAAAACCTACAGGCCTATGAAGGGTGCCAGTTCTCGGGTTATCGCTAGACACTCCTCCTTCCGATTGACCTGTGGGCTCCTAGCCGTGATCCAGAGCGCTTCGAGTGTCCTAAGTGCCGATATATCGCTCTCTCGCGCTAACCAGGTAAGATCGACTCTGACACCTGCAACATCGCGCCTTGGTGGCATCGAACTCTGTGTTCTCCCCAAGGAGTCAGGACCTTGCCTTTCTTAAGGCCGTCCAGGTGCTCGCTGACCCTGACACATAGGGCTCTGCCCGTTTTCCCGTTTTACAAGTATAATAACATGCCAAGCGTGTTGTCAGTAAACCTAAAGGTTTGTTGCGGCGGCAGACATAACTCCAACGCCGCGCGAACCCCTGGCGTCACGCACGGTGCGCGACGAAATTGTACCAGTTGTCGCGGTCCGATGCTTCCGACGGCTACAAACGCTTCCTACAGGGACATGCGGCACGCCTTTGCCTTATTTCAACGTTTCTTGGAGGTGGTATATGAATGTGGTTTCAATAGGACGATCAGCGACAGTTTATACAGGAATCCTGGTCATGTGAATGGTTTCTAACGTCAGCATTTGCCATCTACAACTTCTTCGGTCAGTTTCTACCCGTGATTATGGTTATACTACGGGAAAAGGTCACTATCACCCATTCTCGGATCAATTGTCCTACTGCAGACTGTTGCCTACCACATTCTGTGGGATCTTAAGGTCCTTGCTAGAAATGTGGTCTGGGAGCTTGAACATTGAAAGCATTTCGTGCTCCGCGGCTAACCATGCGTCACCGAGCGCACGTCCTCGTTTCAGCGTCGTGACGTCACACGCGGCTAGCGCGCGACGTCGCGTTGGAGTTAGGTCCTTGAGCCGGTTGTTGGCCCGTAGATGTTATGCTTTATATCAAAACTCGTTGTTCCGTTGAATTTAAGCTTTCAATGCGATTTCGTTATTTTTTGTGCTTGCCTCTTGCAAATGTAACTCACTCGTTCCCTTATTTATTGAGAGATATTAAGTTCCATAACGACGGCGAAATTGAAAGCTATTACACTACACAAAGGCAGTACGCCAAACTAGCCCATAAAAGGACTGCATGGGATGTTCAACACCATGTATCTACTCGACATGTTATTCTACCGGTTCACCCATTAAAAAGTAGTGAATCTTTGCCTTAGAAGTGTAATCATGCGATATTCACCTGCAGTTGCTGGGCACACTAGGCATCGGTTTTTGCGCATCAAAAACGGGGCGGAGCGACGCTCGACGGTGCAGCTTCACGGAATGGCCTAGCTTAGGGGGGCAGACAACTCCAACGCCGCGCGAACATCCCTGGCGTCGCGCGCGGTGTGCGACGAAATTGGACGAGTTGTCGCAGTCTGGCTGCTGCCATCAGGGATGGCTAGTGACGTAATACGCGCAATCATTGGGCGAACGCGCAGGCTGATGAAACTGGGAGGAGATCTGACGCATTATATTAATACATTCGAACTTCCGAATTTCGTAGAACAATGCCCTCTTTTTTATGTGTCCGTTAGAGCTAAGAAAGATAGCAAGCATAGGGTTCTCAATCATATATTGAGTCAAAAGTGATGCAAAATTAGTTTATCACAAAAAAATTACAGGAAAAGCATCGAAAACTCGTCCTCAATAGCGCAGCTTTTGCATCAGTCGGGAGAGGGGGGGGGAGGTCACCATGTAGGACAGCTCCACACAGCGGTTGATGCTGCACGAAACTGGTTTTTTTTTAGCAGCACTGGCACTTTTGTGTTCTACTCCTACTGTAAACGGAGGTAGACCATTTCTGATGTAACTTCACATGCATATGTCTTCCTACCAAAATGAATACCCAGTATCATCATTATTTATTCATCGAGGGTCGTGGGCTTGACCATAGGCAAATTCCATGCTCCGTTCCTAACCATGTTTCACCGAGCACACCTCCGTCGCATACGGCTAGCGCGCGACGTCCTTGGAGTTATGTCCTGGAGCCCCTAGCTTATCCCGTGAAGACGATATGACCGAGCTGAGTCCGTGAAGCTGTTGCAGCCGGCGTTGACGCGCGCTAACGCCGGCGTGTGAAGCGAAGTGCGCCATAAGCCTCCACCCCTGACGAAGAGACCTCTGCGTGCCTGCCCTTTAGGGGTATGGTATATTTTGAGCAGGACGGCAGCCGTGCGGTGGAAGGCTATGTTATACTTCGACGACGCGTCGCCGACGACGCTGTGTTCTGCGGGCCGCTACGCGCAGCGTCGCCAGCGGCTTCGCCGGGAGCTCCGCAGGGGTTATACTTCCGTCGTCGACGTTGCCGACGCCGACGTCGCCGGCAGTGCCAACGGCGTCTTTGGCGACGTAGGTGACGGCTCGCAGGGCCAGCGACGCGTCGCCGAAGTGTAACATAGGCCGAAAGCTATCGTCGCGTGGAATCCAGCGCCAAAAACGCGCTCCAGTGCAACGCTGGCCGCCTCACGTCGACGACGACGGTCCGCGACGCACTACCCGTACGCGGTCGTGCCGCGGACACTCTCGCGAGTGTATACCATAGGCCTTACCCTTGATTCCTTTTGTGAATTCGAATCTTACCCGGCATCCACTGCAAGTGGTGGGTACGATGCTCTTGCGGTATCCCTACGGGTACCTGTTGCTCGATAAATCCGCCCCTGGGGCCGGATTCATCAACGACTAACGTAAATTTAACGAAGAATTGTAAGCGAAAAGATCAGATAACGCTGCTTTCGCTCACCATATCGCTTGATAAGCTTACAATTCTCCGTTACCCATGGTCGGCATTACATCAGTATGGTGTGCGTAAATGAAATCCGAAATTTCGTAAATCGTAAATCGTAATTAAGGAAAAATCGTCGTAAATCGTAAATCGTAAACCGTAAATCGTAAGAGGCACCTGACTTACAATGCATCTAATTTTCGTTTTTTTCTATTATGTCAAAGCTAATCGAAGCTAACTATGTTTTATTGAGACGTTATCAGCTTGGGCTGGACACTTCTATTTAAGATGGAAGCCATTAAAATCAACTAGCACCTTTCAAATCGAGCTGGACAAGTTTTTGGAAAATAAAGGGCTTGTTCCACGAATCTCCCTCGATAGAGAGCCTTCGGGACGCAGGTGTGATGCAAGGGATGGACTCCTTCCTCCCGCTCTGTCGGGTCGACGCGTTCCTTGTGCGTGGAAGCGGTATGTTCATGCACATTGTGCGTGGATGTGTCCGTGACTGTGCTGATTGTAACTGTGTCTGCACTCGATAGACTGGGAGTACATCGTAAGGCGATTCGAGGCCGCCTTAAAAGTCTCGCCCCGTCCCTTCGGGCAGTCTGGCTGGCTGCCCGGAGTTCTTCGCCCGCACGACAGAGACTGACTAGCTACCCGTGTTGTATTGCAGTCAAACACAGCAGCACTAAAGGGCCTCATTCCCCCGACCCGGAAGAGCCCCCATTTCTGCAGCGATGGGATGGACGAGTACGGAGAGGCTGCTAAAATCTCAGGGCCTAACCAGGCTGCGCAAATTGAGAAGGACTAGGATGACGATCTGTACTTACAACGCCCGCACGCTTGCATCGGAAGCATCCGTCGAGGACCTGATGATGCAAGCCAGGAAGATCAAGTACGACGTCATCGGACTGACCGAGACGAGAAGACACCACCCCCTAGACGCCGCCTACGACTCCGGAGAAGAACTGTTCCTCGGAGTATGCGACAGAAGGGGAGTAGGCGTCGTTGGTGTCCTCGTCAACACGCACTTGGCCATGAACATCGATTCGTACAAGTCTCTGACAACCCGAATCGGACGTCTGCGACTGAAGCGATGTGGCTCCGTGCCAGCTTTGACTGTGTTCGTCACGTATGCCCCAACATCCGACTACGACGACGAAGAGGTCGAAGCCTTCTACGTAGAGCTGGAGAAGTTCTATAAGAAAGACCGCACCTTCTACAAGGTGATCGTTGGCGACTTCAACGCCAAGGTCGGATCACGAAGGTCGCCGGAAGAACTTTACAACGGAACCCACGGTTTGGAGTGGAACGAGCAAGGTGAAGTGCTGTCTGAGTTTATCATGTCGACCAAGATAATCCATGGAAACTCACAGTTCCAGAAGTCTCTATCTCTACGATGGACCTGGGAATCTCCCAGTGGCCAGTTCCACAACGAGATCGACCACATCATCTTCAACCGCAAGTATTGCCTGACCGACGGTTCCGTTGTCCCCAAGTTCTACACGGGATCGGACCACCGCGTCCTTCGCGCGAGGCTCCGCTTTTCGCATCAAGGAGAGAAGACCGCGAAGTTCAAGAAGAGGAATCCCAGAACGACCATCAACTGGGACCTTTCCACCTCTCTTGCCGGCCTTTGGGAAGATACCGTCATGGACAAGGAATACGACCGCTTCGTGCACCATCTCCGCGATAGCGCTTAGGGAGCCGAGAGCTTGAAGACCACCAAGAGACGTCTGTCTCCGGAAACTCTCGAGCTTATACGCCAGCGTAGAGCAACAGACCACTCGAATGTGAGATGTTGTGCTAGAGTGTGACCAGAAAAAGGCTAGCAGTTCCATTGCCAGTAATTAACTCGAGCGGCCTATCACCAAAGCTGCGTTGTTCTGTCACAGCACTGCAACAGAGCATAAAAAAGTAACTAGGAATTTGGGCTATGAGGGAAGTCTTTAAAAGTGGGTACATCGTCATAATCCGAATAGTATCACGTTATGTGGACGTTTGTCATCCGTGGACCGAAGATCACATTTACGAAAATTTACGATTTACGACCCAAAATGTCGTAAATCGTAAATCGTAAAAAATTTGCCAAAAATCACCGTAAATCGTAAAATCGTAAATCGTACATCGTAATTACGCACACCCCTGGTCTGGAGCAACAGGTTGCACCAGTGTGTTTTTGAAAGACGTCATGAAGGTCACGACATAGCTGACATGTTATCAGATCAAGTGCATTCTCCTCTCGAGTGGGTGTGTAACGTAAGATCGCAACTCAAGCAGCGATTGGCATAGGAGTGGGAATCAAGTGACGATATTAACTAAATAATTTTCGAAACGCAACACGAAGTATTCAAGCTGAACCACATTGGCGTCTTTCCTGCATGTTTAGCGACCTTTATATTCTTAGTGAACTGCCTATATCCGACAATGTTGAATAGATTTGATGAAATGCGCTGCCCTATAACTGTAAGAACTGATGGGAGAAAAAATAAATTCTTTTGGCGAATTTCTTCTTTTTTGTAGCAACCATTTCCATCTAGAAACAGTGGAGCACCAGCAGTCGCTGATGTGTGTTTTTTTCAGGATTTCTCGACGAGGCTCGGCGTAACTGTGGCGATGACTCGGAGACATTTTCCTAAGACTCTGACATACATCTCCATACGCACTCAGGAGGACGTTCATTAAGCTCGTACGGACGGTTCATCACTAAAGGATTGTCGTGTGGGACGTCTCAGGAACAGCAGAGCTACCGTATTTCCACGCGGTTCCTGTATTTCACTGCTACAACACCCCTAAAAACTGTTGAATATTGTTGATATGTTAAGCTGATCTGTTCAGTGATCTCAAAAAGTCAAACTTCAGCTATTAAACATATCCGGTCTACTAGGAATGTTAGAGTTAGTAATTTGACGGAGATTATTTATTGGCAGTGTATGGTATTATTATTGAAAGCCATGTGGAAGAATCCTGTTCATATCAAAGATTTTTATGGTTTATCTTGTTTGTATTAACGACATGGAGGGATGTTAGGCAAGGATGTGGCATGTGTACATTTTGTCAAATTTCGGCTCAAGCAGACTGGTCACGTAGCGTTTTATTTAATAAATAGCATTTTCAACCAATTTTTGTTTGTCTCTCATTGCGCGAATGCAGACAGACGAATCAGAGCTGGGCCTGAGGTCAAAAAATGGTATAGCACAACTGCTTCCGATCACAATATTTCTCGGGAACTGGAATAAAGCAAAAATAATAAAGGTCGGTGTTAATCAATTCTTGCTCTACTTCTATGGGTACCGAGGAAAAAACTTGAAATCCGTATTTGGCCCATACATACCCCCATTTACTTAACTCAGTGTGTTCACCGTTCCAGAACACCACGGCCTATTCTCAGACAGGATCAGAACCAAGAACCTCGATTCAGAACACATTCAACTTGCGCTAGGGCTTAGAACTCTTTAAAAAATGCTCTCGCCCAAAGTCTATTGAGACTGCATTCATTGCCAGCCACGTTCTTCATAGTGTGTTCTGTTTTATTGGAACCGAAACCTTTGGTTGGATCAGATTTAACAGCCTCGGCCCGTATGTACGTACAATGCTGCTATATATTCCTCGCTTCTTTGCGTCGAAAAGGCTTCAATATTTCCTTACGTGAACTGTAGACTGGAGCACGTTTTCTACGAAATACTCTCAGACATAGCTGTTTTTCACATATAGAATTAGATAGTTTAAAGATCCTTTTCGTGCTGGAGAACAGCTGTCACATTTTTATGCATTGGTACTCCAAACCCTCCTCTTTCAAAATTTTCAAGCGACGGTGACATCAAGCTCAAAGGAACCTCTAACTACTGTAGGCCTTCTCCAACTTTTTTATTATCAGTATCATCAGTGACGTCTGATATGTGTTCTACAATAGCAGTTTTTTCACTTAAATGACTCAACGCTTTCCATCGGTTTGCAGTGTTTAGGTTCTTTAACTCAAGCATTACAATGGATAGCATTTACGTGCACCATCTTCGAAATCGTCCTTACGATCGCCTTTGTGTCACCTCTGATTGCGCTGTCTGCCCACATGGCAGGGAAGGGTACTGCACCTTATCTGTGGTATACCTCATTACTTGCTAGAGCTGTGGCGTAGAATATATCGGTGAGACGGCGCGACCCCTACATGTTAGGGTCAAGGAACACCTTGACGGCAAGGCCTAGTCCAGGACGTCCACTGCAATGGGTCACCATAGGGTCCACGAGTATACGGGGGAGGACTTTGAGGACAGGGTTCAGCTGTTGGCAGTCGAAGCCCAAACTGCCGCCCGCAAGGCTCTATAGGCATTTTGGATGCATGCCAAAGACCGAAAGCTAAACGGAAAGGAAGAGTGCCTCTATATAACACGTGAACTCAGACCCTACATCAAACTGGCATTCTGATTGGGGCGCCTGTATCTCGACAACAGCCCTGCTACCGACCGATTGGACCGTCTGGCTTCCTGCAGGATAAGGGTCTCAACCTCTCTATTGATTACGTGCCCGAAAGGTAGTCGTGAATTTCTAATGGCCTGTTCATAGTTCGAGCGACAAGAGCGACTGGAGCGACGGACATTTTGTGGTGTTCGTAAATAGTTACGTACTCCACACCCCGTTCGCGACGAATGTAGTGTGGAATACGTAATTATTTACGTACACCATACTACGTCCGTCGCTCAAGTCGTTCCAGTCGCTCTTGTCGCTCGAAGTATGAACAGGCCCTAAGGTTGAGGCGACGTCTGACGCGTTAGCCACATTTTTACTTGATCTTTCCTTTCAGGCTTTGAGGGAGGCGATACCGCCGAAACGTTAGCCAATAAATATTTGTACAACCTCGTGTGGAGCCCAGTCAAATCAGCGCAACAAGACCTTTCAAATAAAACTGAGCACTCTTCTAAGCAAGCTTGACATTTTGGAATTATAACGGAATATTTTCCAAATCGAAACGAACTTATTTCAGATCAAAAAGAAACTTTTGAGATTTTTAGAATAAATTATTATCTATTTATGGAAAACTTAGCACTCCCTTGTTTGAAATTTTATAGCTCACACGAAACAATAAGTGAACACGCTGTTTGAAACTTTATAAAAACTTTTTAGGGGAAAACATGCATTAAGTTTTGTTTGAAGGCGCACTGAAACAGCGATCATTGCAATACAAAAGGAAGAAACGCGCTTGGCCCTTTTATATGACTGACAGGCACAATTCTCTTTGCGAGGAGTAATACGAATGTGTAAGGTACAACAAAAACTATAATAAAAACGCATGTTCAAGAAAGACACTGCACTGTCAACCAAATAAAAGTGGCGACGATCTAGTCGAGCGCACGAAGCGATTTCAGTACACTGACGGTTGCTGCCTACTGCGCTTAAAGACAAAATTCGACTAATTTTTCCCAAGAATTAAAAAATTCATACAAACAACCAAATGCGGCCTTGTTCTGCCCAGAGACGCAGGTGGGATGCAGGGGATGGACTCCTTGCTCCTGCTGTGTCGGGTCGACGTGTTCCTTGTGCGTGGGAGCGGCATGTTCGTGCACAGTGTGCGTGGATGTGTCCGTGACTGTGCGGATTGTAACTGTGTCGGCCCGCCCAAAAGCTTGCACTCGGTAGACTGGGACATCGTAAGGCGATTCGAGGCCGCCTCAAAAGTCTCGCCCCGTCCCTTCGGGCAGTCTGGCTGGCTACCCGGAGTTCTTCGCCCGCACAACAGAGCCCGACTAGCTACCCGTGTGTACTCCAGTCAAAAACAGCAGCACTATAGGGCCTCATTCCCCTGACCCCGAAAGAGCCCCCATTTCCGCAGCGATGGGAAGGACGAGTACGGAGAGGCTGCTAAAATCTAAGGGCCTAACCAGGCTGCGCAAATTGAGAAGGACTAGGATGACGATCTGCACTTACAACACCCACACGCTCGCATCGGAAGCATCCGTCGAGGACCTGATGATGCAAGCCAGGAAGATCAAGTACGACGTCATCGGACTGACCGAGACGAGAAGAAACCACCCCCTACACGCCGCCTACGACTCCTGAGAAGAACTGTACCTCAGAACATGCGACAGCAGGGGAGTAGGCGGCGTTGGTGTCCTCGTCAACGCGCACTTGACCATAAACATCGATTCGTACGAGTCTCTGACAAGCCGAATCGGACGTCTGCGACTGAAGCGATGTGACTCCGTGCCAGCTTTGACTGTATTTGTCGCGTATGCCCCAACATCCGACTACGACGACGAAGAGGTCGAAGCTTTCTACGTGGAGCTGGATAAGTTCTATAAGGAAGATCACACCTTCTACAAGGTGATCGTTGGCGACTTCAACGCCAAGGTCGGATCACGAAGGTCGCCGGAAGAACTTTACAACGGAACCCACGGTTTGGAGTGGAACGAGCAAGGTGAAGTGCTGTCTGAGTTTATCATGTCTACCAAGACCATCCATGGAAACTCACAGTTCCAGAAGCCTCCCTCTCTACGATGGACCTGGGAATCCCCCGGTGAGCAGTTCCACAACGAGATCGGCCACATCATCTTCAACCGCAAGTATTGCCTGACCGACGTTTCCGTTGTCCCCAAGTTCTACACGGGATCGGAACACCGCCTCTTTCGCGCAAGGTTCCGCTTTTCGCGTCAAGGAGAGAAGGCCGTGAAGTTTAAGAAGAGGAGTCCCAGAACGATCATCAACTGGGATCTCTACACCTCTCTTGTCGGCCTTTGGGAAGATACCGTTATGGACAACATCGACGAGAAATACGACCGCTTCGTGCACCATCTCCGCGGTAGTGCTAAGGGAGCCGAGAGCTTGAAGACCACGAAGAGACGCCTATCGCCGGAAACTCTCGAGCTTATACACCAGCGTGGAGCAGCACGAGCGTCAGGCATCTACCAACTGACGTCCGAGCTTGCGAAGCTATGCAGAGCGGCGATAAAGGAGGATCTCAAAGAGGGAAGGGCGGAAGTGTTGGCTGAAGCAGCAGAGGCAGGGTTGAGCATCCGCAATGCCCGCCGGAACTTCGCCAACTTCAAGACCAAGATGACCGCTCTCCGACGTCCTGACGGAACCATCACCTCTTCCAGAAGCACCATGGAGAAGGTCATCCACGACTTCTACTCCGATCTCTTCGATAGCCACGTCCACCTGACCCCACGTCATCTTCCGCAGGATGGATACGTCGTCCCCTCTGTTCTCCCTTCCGAGGTCTGACACGCTATCTCGTCGGTGAAGAAACGTACAGCACCCGGTCCGACAGGATTAAACCCGAACACTTGAAGACCGCCAGCGCTCATCAGCACCCTGGCGCGGCTCTTCACGCTCTACCTGTCGGAGAGCAAGCTGTATCTCAGTGGAAGACCAGCAAGACCGTCTTGCTGTACAAGAAGGGAGACGTGCACGACATTGGCAACTATCGCCCGATCTGCCTGCTGTCCGTAGTCTACAAGCTGTTCACTCGAGTCATCCTGAATAGGATTAGCAGAACGCTGGACGAAACACAGCCATGCGAGCAAGCAGGATTTCGGAGAGGATTCAGCACTATCGACCACATACACACCATTTCGAAGCTCATCGAAGTGTCGCGAGAGTACAAGCTGCCGCTGTGCCTTACGTTCATTGACCTGAAGAAGGCATTCGACTCCGTCGAGACTGAAGCGTCATCGACGCCCTGCTCACTCAGGGTGTTCCTACTCAGTACATCAGAGTCCTTCGAGGGCTGTACAGTGGATTCACGACCAAGATCTCTCCATTCTACAACGACGTCGTCATCGACGTGAAGAGAGGGGTTCGGCATGGGGATAACTACCCCCGAAGCTCTTCAGCGCCATCCTCGAAAACGTCATGCGCGAACTAGAATGGGAAGACATGGGAGTGAAGGTCGACGACCGGCAACTACATCATCTTCGCTTCGCTGCCGACATCGTGCTCAGAACACCGAGCATCAGCCAGGCGGAGCGAATGCTGGCCGACTTCGATCGTGTATGTGGGAACGTTGGACTGCAGCTGAATCTTACGAAGACGATGTTCATGAGGAACGGACAAGTTTCTGATGCCCCATTCTCGCTCAACGGAACGAACATCTCCGAATGCTCCAGCTACGTCTGTCTGGGTCGCGAAGTCAATATGGCCAACGACCTAGCGCCGGAGCTGAGCATGAGGAAACGAGCGGCTTGGGCAGCTTTCAAGAGCGTCGAAGAAGTCGCGAAGAAGACGAAGAACGTCCGACTCCGTGCCCACCTATTCGACTCTACCGTTCTTCCTGCCCTAACATACGCCTCAGAGACCTTGGCTGTACGAAAGCAGGATGAACACGCGATCAGCGTCGCGCAGCGTGGAATCGAGAGGACCATGCTCGGAGTGACACGACTCACGCAAGTGAGAGAAGTTCCGAGCTTCGCTGACGTTCGAAGATCAGAGACGCTGTCGCGTGGGCCAAGTTGTCGAAAATTAGGTGGGCCGGCCACGTAATGCGATTCGCAGACACCCGCTGGACGAGAGCCGTCACAGATTGGATTCCGCGGGATGTCAAGAGAACACCAGGACGCCCACCAACGCGTTGGTCGGACTTCTTCGTGAAAGCCCTGAACGACCGATATGACGCTCTTCGTGTCCCTCGAGCGAGGAGGATCCATTGGACTACTCTGGCACGCGACAGGGACGAATGGAGACGCTGCTGGCGCCCGCTCGAGCAAGTCGATGATCAACGGGACGACAAGTGATACAGGTGAATAGAAAAATTATTCTGAAGGTGTGGTTTCATTTGACAGATGTTCAGTTTGGTTTCAAAAGTGTCACGCCTGCCTAGTTGTGTATTCCATTACATTAGAAATGTGTCCAATTTGAGGTGAAAAAGATAGAAGATAAATGACGACATTATTTAAGGCCGTTTGAGATGCGCCACGCTTTCTACTTCTGTGTGATGTCGTGGAGGCGATTTGAATGCGTATTTGCCTATGCAATGACTTGGGCGGCGTGCCGATGAACAGTTCAGCCCTTCACCCTTCCCAGACAACTTCAGTACTGATTCACCGTTCCAGGAGAGATGGAAGATTTGGTTGGCCTGAGTGGGAAATCCGGACGGAGAACCTGGTGCACGCGACAGTCTGCACCTCCTCCGACTACTCTATACGCGCCCAGTACCTCATATAAAACAATACAATTCTTCACTTCTGCTGAATGTCGTTGAGGCAACTTAAAGGCATATCACGCCTATACAATAATCTATAATAGCAAACCCTTCTCCACCCACGTATGATATACAGTCATTATCCTTCACAGAAGTCTTGGAGCGCTTAGGTGGGGCACGAGCTCTCTTTTTTTCGATTGTGATACACGCATCCACCCGAACAACATTAGAGCTGATAATTTATCTCATTATCACATCAAGCGATTCGCATCACAACATATTTGTACAAGCCCGCAAAATCTCGTCATCGCAAAGCACAGAGACTGACGAGCAACAATAAAAACTCATCATATCGTATCATCGATCATATCACAACAACAGGAAGGGGACGAATCTAGCGCATATGACAGCGATCAATAAATCGATAAGCAATGAGGGAAATATCGCTTACATGGCATAGTGATCACTTGTGAGTATGCGTTGCTCCAAATGCTATAATTTGTTCATAAAACTCGCTTTGCATTGTGACGAACAGAAAAGGTGGTGATCCTTGAAGATAAACTTCTTCCCGATCAGGTCCATATCGCATTCCCGACAGCTAAAGAGATATGTCATTTGGGAGTAACCAATAAAATGAAATTATAGCACAATTAATGTTTAAATGTAAAAAAAAGGTAAAAGAAAATCATGCCGTTGTAGGAAGAAACTATATAAATTTGATTGATTCATAAACACGAAAAATAGCAAACATAAAAAGAAGGGGTGAAAAGGATAAACTCTCATCAATCCCTTCGCTGCATATGACACGCATACTACTCTTAACATATGGAAAAATATAAAAAAAAAACAATAAAATAATAAGATGAAATGAAAATTTAAAAATTTAGAAATTTAAAGTAAAAATTAAACGGTAAGTGACAGCTTTGGTCAATCCTTTTTGGAATGCGCCACGCATTCTTCTTTTACTGATGGTCGTGGAGGCGATTTGAATGGGCATCTGGCCATACACTGATTTACGGCGGCTTGCCGATGAACAAGTCAGGGCTCTATTCTTCCCAGACAATTCTGGTACCAATTCACCGACACCGGAGAGAAGGAAGGGTTGGTTAGCCTGGGCGGGAAATTCGAACCAGGAACCTCGTATCGTGCACGCAACAGCCAGCACCTCCTCCGACTGCGCTACACGAGCCGAGACAAAAATAGCTATGAAAAAATTTCTACTATATACGAAAAGAAAAAGTAACGTACTGGAAACACTCTTGCTTCGCGTGCCAGTGATAATCTTGGTAGTTGAGGCGCTTTTCGTCCGGACCTATTTTCTCGCCACAAGTGTCGCAATTCTGCAAATATAGAAGCGATGTATTTTTCGACAATTTTCAACAATAATTTGGAAAAAAATTGAAGAAATGTGGGAATAGAAAACTTTCTAACGACTACTCCATGTGCGACTGCCCTTGAATCTTGGCGTGCCTACTTCCTAAACGACTGCGTAGAACATTTTTTGTCACACTATAGAAAGACCAGAACGATCGGTGGGACCCAGAAGAACGACCACGTTGGCTGAATTCACCAAAATCAAAACTACGGTTCAGAGTTACAGCCGTCCATTTTCAGAGCGGCGGTGGGTAGGTGCAATTATTTTGATGGAGTTCCACTAATTTGATGGCGGGAATCCAGTCATGGTGGTCGTCTTTCTAGGTTTGACCGACCGTTCTGGCAAACCCCTAGCCAGCGACTTTAGGAATATTAGAGTTAGAAAGAACAGTTCATCTGACGACGCAGACGAAATTGGAAAAGTGAAACCATGCAGAAGTAGCGAAATTGATTTGGAATTTGCCTTAATGTTAATATTGGTTGGACTACGCAATATTGTAGAATATGTATTCTTGCAGAAAACCTTCTTTAAGTCACAATTCTCTACCAATTTTTTCTTATAAATTTTTTACCGGAGAAAGCGGTATTCTACTAATGACCCTTTGCATGAATAATTTATTGTTTTCGTTCATAAAAATATTTAAACGCACCCTCGCGAAGTGCTTCATGTAGCAGTCGATGCAGTGCGGATGGTCGTTCTTCATCATGTAGCGATGACCACCTAGGCGGAAGTCGCACTTCAGACAGGCGAAGTGGTCAAAGTGCCACGATTTCTCCTCGGCGAACGTGTACTCGCGTGCGAATATCAGCTGCAAGAACGGGATGTGCTAACCATTATATCGTGTCCATTCGTCATTAGTTTCAAGGAGCACTTTGAAATGAAAATCTCTACGCTTTTAGCGTATTCTATTCAGAATTAGCTGCTCTGAGAGTTTAATTGTGGAGAATTATAAAGGAGAGCATCTACGGAAATCAGGAAAAAACGTCGTTGCCTATAAACTTCATTGAGATGGGCAATATACCATTTTCACGTCGAATTGGACACTTTCCAAATCAAACTGACACTTTTCAAAACAAATTGGATACTTTCACGTCAAATTGGACACTCTTCTAAGCTGGCCTATGAACTTTGAAATCAAATTGGACGTCTTCCAAATCAAAACGAACTTCTTGCAGATTAAACTAAAGACTTTCCAAGATGTTTTAATAATTTTTTGCCCGAGGAAAACCTAGAATAACTTTTTCTTTTTCTAAATTTTTTTTTACTTCAGCTACCCGAATGAGTGAAACAATTTTATAAAATTTTCACTTTTCAAGAAAAAAATAATAATTAAAAGTTTTTTAAAGCGCGGCAACGCAGGATTCATGTCGTGCATCAAAAGACAGGATCGCGTCATGCACTCAAAAAGTTCAACGCAACGTTTCTTTGATTGATAGTGTAAATTCTAATTACATGCAGTAAGAAAGTTAAAACATGTATGTTTTTTATAATTGTTTATGTTGCACCGCTTGCAGGTGTGAAACTGCATGCAAACAAAATTTTTTTCATTGATCGAATGAAAGTCGCGACGTTTCGGAAGGGGGCATGGCGTAATCTTTGCTTTGGAAATATAAAATGGCCGCCTTCCTGCTCTTCAAAACAAGTCTTAATTCATTGTTTTTTCTCGAAAATAAAATTTTTGTAAAATTTCAAATTATGTGTTCCCTTATCGGAAAGTAAATTAAAACTTCAAAGAAAGTTATAAACATTTTTTTTCTCGAATAAAAAAATTATTCTAGCATTTTTGGAGAACCTCTAGTTTAATAAGCTCATTTTGATTTGGAAGAGTTTTCTTTAATTTGAAATGTCTTCAGTGTGATTTGAAAAGTGTCCAGTGTGACGAGAAAAGTGTCTAATTTGATTTGAACAGTGTCCAATTTGATCTGAAAAGTGTCAAATTCGACGTGAAAGTGGTATATTCTAAATCACGGCGAATTTCGAGGATTTCTGGGTAAGACAAAGAAATGAGTTGTGTAGGCCAGTCCACCGCAAGCAGGTGAATCGAAATCTCACTTGGTTTTTTCATTTTAAGCTTATCATCTAACATGTTGAACTTTTCTTATACTTTTCAAACAGAAACAGACGTATTTAAAAACAAAATAAACAGTGTTTATCAGTGTTTAAATATCTGCCTAAAGACGATTCTAACTGAAACTCAATTAAACATGGTCTAAACACGGTCTGTCTTAAAAAAACATTTGTGCTTTTTAATAAGCATAAAATTTCTACACCTCTTTCAAAAACGATATTTTTAGAATAATTCTGATGCACTCCGATAGCAATTATACTCTCAACCTAATGGGTAACAAGATAGGTAACAAGATACATAGGCTGCAGGCTGCAGTCTCTCCATGTAACGCACCACCAAATTCTTTATACATACACAGATCCAATAGTATTGCTTTTGCTCAGATCAAATTTTGAAGAAATCGTGTTTACATGTTCATGCAGAGTTATTATTTTTTCTTGCGAGTGGAAAGTGATTCTTCGCTGAAATTTGACTTTAAGAAAGATAACTGTTACTTCATTATGCCATGTCTATCTGAACTTTAGCTAGCCTTATTTCGCTTTATAATATATCCATTTTATTTTTAAAAATATTCAGTTTGAAATAGAAAATGCGTAGAAATAGTTTAAAGTGGCTAGTATCCAGTTTAAAATGGAAAAAGTAAAAGTAAACTTCGGCAATAATAATATAAATATAAAAAATGTATGGAACAAAACAAAGACTCTGTGGAAAACTGTCAGCAGGACGTACCCTACGTCCTCAAAAACCGGCAAAAAACCTATCAAATCTATCTTTGGTATATGACTGGAAACGAAAAAAAAAAATGTCAATAAGGTCTGCAGTTAGCTCACCTCATCACAACCGGCACAACGTGGGTATTGTTGATCAGCGAAATGCCTTCCACAGTAGTACTTTCCTGAATGGCATAGTCCGTCCGATTACATCAATAATCGATTAGCATTGGATCAATATTGATGAACTACATTAACCCTAGTAGGCAAAGGTGCTCAGTAGGGAAAGCTTGTCCTCCTCTTACAGCTATAATAGGGCCGGACAATCTGTCAGAAACGAAGTCCAACAACCCCTTGTGATGAAACAGCCCTAATTTATTAGTCTGAATTACCTTGATAGTGAAAGTAGAGCATGTCCACGAGCAGCTGATCGCACTGGGCGCATCGGAAGCAGTTCGGGTGCCACATATCCTGCAAAAACGTGTTTTATTTTCCGTTTTTAAATATATTTTTCATACATTTTCTCTTCTACTTTCAGCCTCCAAGTTCAGACTTGTGATCACGTTTATTTTTCTAACCAGCAGTCAGAGCGGCTTCTTGGAGGCTGACGGCTTCTTAACGGCTTCGCCGTGGTAATAACTTCTCATGTGTCTGCCACCTGTGCCACGGTTTCCACAGGAAGAGCATCTTAACTACGTCGATTAATGCAGGTAAGAAAAAAATCGAAAAACGAATGACATCACAAAAAACGATTATTTGAGCAATATCGATTGGGGGCGATCGATATTTCAAAATCAAACTTCAGATTCGTGTTCAGCAACCTCGATTACCCCAGGGGTGAATAATCGGGCCGTTTGAACGTCATCTACAGAAAATCGATAATTTGATCAATAGCGATTGATGGTGATCGATTCTTCAAAAGCAAACTTTAGATTCGTGTTCAGCAACCTCGCTCACACACGCACACACACACATTTATATATAGAAGGATTCCCTTGTGAAAGTAAGCCAATTCTACATCTATTACATAACCTTATTAGAGTTGCACGCTATCATGCAAAAACACTTTGGGGCGCGTATAGATTCCACTTTACGACGTCCTTAGAGTTCACGCAGAATGGGTGAAGAACGCTAAATAAGGTGGTGTCTACATTATAGATGCACGTAAAGGGAGCCTAACGAAAAGCTTACCGCAGTCATGGTAAAGCTGCAGGTTACGAAAGAGCTCCAGGATGATGTCCTCTCTCCGCAGACTGTTGTCCACATTTTTTCATAACAATTTCACCGCCAGAAGCGATTTCGAGGGGAAACTACCGGTGGAGATGTAGAGCGCCGATAAGTTAACCCTGTTGCGAAAATTCCTTTTTCAATCGGACGGTCGCACCCGCTTCGACGTCGCGCGTGTAGCGTCGTAGGGCGAGTCCTGTTACGCCCATTGATTTACGAAGCGCGACAAAATACGAAGAATCAAGTGCTTAAAGAGCTTCTGCGGCGTGTTCAGCCTCACTACAGTAGAGGAATTAGCCGTCGCTCAAAAAGGACCCCTTCAATGCGGCGACTAATCGTGCTACAGTACGACATTTTCAAGTTACGAAGCGATGGAAAGGACGCGGAGGAGGCATTTGTTGCTTTGTTTTCGTTGAGGTTAGAACGTTCTACAAGGGGCTTTTATTGAGAAAGCTCTATTTCCAAGTAGGGCTACCCCTATAAAAGGCTTTCCAATAAGTCCTTTTATCGTGCGCTACTTGCTATCTCTGTCGATAAGACTAGGCGTCGGGTGAGGCGTACTATGTGTAATCGCAGAACCAGGCCAGAGAAGGGACTCCAGGGTGGGTGCCATCCAAGCCGTCTAATAAGGACACGGGTTAACCAGGCAAGCGGAAAGGCGAGAGCGCAGAGAAAGAGACACCCCTGCTGCGATCCGACGGCTGCCGGCCGAGTGAGCTGACCCAGCGCGCGGGTGGGAGTACCCTCTCGTCGCCTGCTTCTCCATAACCACTAGAGGCGTGCAGTGCAAGGAGACTGAATTTCAAGAAGGAGATGCAGCTTCCGTAGCTTACAGACGTTCCCAAAGGTCACCAACAATCGTCTGGAAGCTGCTGCGCTTTGGGTGGCACGATAGACATCAATTAGTGAAAGCACGCAAGTCTAGCAAAACTGGATCTGTAAAAAGAAATTGGTGAAGACAACACTTGGGTCCTGCTTACATAATGGCAAGGTTTTTCAGGAAGCAAATGCCAGTGAAAGGGAGGAGTCATCAAATTTAAGTGGCTCATCCTCATGGTATTCTACTACTCGCCTTTCTTGGGCAGAACATTTGCTTTTGTGAACAGATGACAATCCTTAAGGCCGATCTGTGATCCTTAAGCTTCCTTTTTTCTGGGAGCCTTAGATCTGTTTCTTTTTACAGACGATAGTGATGGAATATACTCCTTTGCATACAGCAAGAAGCAATGAACCTTAGCATAAAACTTCTGAAAAAGGCCCGCCCTTTGAGGTAAAAACCAGTATGTGTTCACACAGCAGTGCAAAATTGATCTCCGAAGCGTTCTGAAGCCGTTTTGTGAAGTAACGGGCTTGAAATCCCATTGGTCCACACAAGAAAACCGATATAACCTATTCCAAGACGCTCAGTACCTTGCGTGTAGCATTAAGCAACCAATGAAGCACACACTGTAATGTTATGGCAAGTTCTCGGTCCCGCAATGCAGAAGGCATCGGACCTCGCCTTTTCGCCGGAACACTGGTTGCGAGTACTATTACCAATGTCCTTGGCGTGACATTATTTGGAAAAAAGTCGAAAAGGTAAGCCAAGACTATCCATCGCATCGACGTTTCTGGTTAGACAGGCCGCCGCCTAACCGACATCACTTATTGGTGAAATAGCGGCTCACGAAGCGCAGTCCTCGATCTGTCCTATCCCGCGTGCGGTAGAGAAGAGCAGGAGTGCTCCGTTGTCTGGACTCCAGCGCAACGGTGAGGAGATGCAGCGAGGCAGGAGAGCGGGATCTCTAGTCGAGAGGGCGCCGACGGCAAACCGCCGAAACATGAGTCATGGTTGACCCGTGCCCTGTAACCCATCCAAGCTGGTCGTATGGAAACTGCTTTCGTCGCTCAGGGAGAGTCCGCGGCTGGATTCTGCGCCCTGCGAGCGGCGAAGCGCATACGGCTGGAAAATGCGGAAAAACGCATCAAGATCGCATACGCGTCAAGACCCTCAAGTCCCAAGTAGTCACCTGAAATGCAAGTATGCCACAACGCAGAAGAACCGAACCATCGACCTCCCTCGCACGAAGCAACCCCCTACCCACTACATCAAGACCCGCCTGCGCTGGCGCCCTAGAGGGAAGAAATGGTCCCTTAATATCCTGTTTGAAAACTTGTGTTAATTAAAAGTAATCCTGTCCTGCTTCATGCACCAACTAATTGAGTTAATAGCTTAATCTTCATAGAGTTAGAGAGACAGCAGTGGTGGTTTCTTATACTGTGAAGCATGGAAGAGAGAACACGTTCGTACCACCCATTGCTTTAGGAGGAGGGTTCATTGGATTTTTCCTTTTTTTGCGTATCTTAAAGTAGAATATAATAGAATAGAATAATAATAATAATAATAGAATATCACGGGATCGGACCACCGCCTCCTTCGCGCGAGGTTCCGCTTTTCGCGTCAAGGAGAGAAGGCCGCGAAGTTCAAGAAGAGGAGTCCCAGAACGACCATCAACCGGGATCTCTACACCTCTCTTGTCGGCCTTTGGGAAGATGCCGTCATGGACAACATCGACGAGGAATACGACCGCTTCGTGCACCATCTCCACGATAGTGCTAAGGGAGCCGAGAGCTTGAAGACCACCAAGAGACGCTTGTCTCCGGAAACTCTCGAGCTGATACGCCAGCGTGGAGCAGCACGAGCGTCAGGCAACTATCAACTGACGTCCGAGCTTGCAAAGCTATGCAGAGCGGCGATAAAGGAAGATCTGAAGGAGAGAAGGGCGGAAGTGTTGGCTGAAGCAGCAGAGGCAGGGCTGAGCATCCGCAATGCCCGCCGGAACTTCGCCAACTTCAAGATCAAGACGACCGCTCTCCGACGTCCTGACGGAACCGTCACCTCTTCCAGAAGGACCATGGAGAAAGTCATCCACGACTTCTACTCCGATCTCTTCGATAGCCACGTCCACCTGCCCCTACGCCATTTTCCGCAGGATGGATACGTCATCCCCTCTGTTCTCCCTTCCGAGATCCGACACGCCATCTCGTCGGTGAAGAAACGTACAGCACCCGGTCCTGACAGGATCAGAGCTGAACACCTGAAGAACCTCCCGCCAGCGCTCATCAACACCCTGGCGCGGCTCTTCACACGATACCTGTCCGAATGCAAGGTTCCATCTCAGTGGAAGACCAGCAAGACCGTCTTGCTGTACAAGAAGGGAGACGTGCACGACATTGGCAACTATCGCCCGATCTGCCTGCTGTCCGTAGTCTACAAGCTGTTCACTCGAGTCATCCTGAATAGGATTAGTAGAACGCTGGACGAAGGACAGCCATGCGAACAAGCAGGATTTCGGAGAGGATTCAGCACGATCGACCACATACACACCATTACGAAGCTCATCGAAGTGTCGCGAGAGTACAAGTTGCCGCTCATTGACCTGAAGAAGGCATTCGACTCCGTCGAGACTGAAGCGGTCATGGAAGCCCTGCTCACCCAGGGCGTTCCTACTCAGTACATCAGAGTCCTTCGAGAGCTGTACAGTGGATTCACGACCAAGATCTCACCATTCTACAACGACGTCGTCATTGACGTGAAGAGAGGGGTTCGACAAGGGGATACCATATCCCCGAAGCTCTTCAGCGCCACCCTCGAAAACGTCATGCGCGAACTAGAATGGGATGACATGGGAGTGAAGGTCGACGGCCGGCAACTACATCATCTTCGCTTCGCTGACGACATCGTGCTCATAACACCGAGCATCAGCCACGCGGAGCGAATGCTGGCCGACTTCGATCGTGTATGTGGGAACGTTGGACTGCAGCTGAATCTTACGAAGACGATGTTCATGAGGAACGGATGGGTTTCTGATGCCCCATTCTCGCTCAACGGAGCGAACATCTCCGAATGCTCCAGCTATGTGTATCTGGGTCGCGAAGTCAACATGGCCAACGACCTAGCACCAGAGCTGAGCAGGAGGAAACGAGCGGCTTGGGGAGCTTTCAAGAGCGTCGAAGAAGTCGTGAAGAAAACGAAGAACGTCTGACTCCGTGCCCACCTATTCGACTCTACCGTTCTTCCTGCCCTAACATACGCCTCAGAGACCTGGGCTATACGAAAGCAGGATGAACACGCGATCAGCGTCGCGCAGCGTGGAATCGAGAGGACGATGCTCGGAGTGACACGACTCACGCAAGTGAGAGAAGTTCCGAGCTTCGCTGACGTTCGAAGATCAGAGACGCTGTCGCATGGGCCAAGTCGTCGAAAATTAGGTGGGCCGGCCACGTAATGCGATTCGCAGACACCCGCTGGACGAGAGCCGTCACAGACTGGATTCCGCGGGATGTCAAAAGAACACCAGGACGCCCACCAACGCGTTGGTCGGACTTCTTCGTGAAAGCCCTGAACGACCGATATGACGCTCTTCGTGACCCTTGAGCGAGGAGGATCCATTGGACCACTCTGGCACGCGACAGGGACGAATGGAGACGCAGCTGGCGCCCGCTCGAGCAAGTCGATGATCAACGGGACGACAGGTGATACAGGTGATCTTAAAGTAGAAAGTTCTCCGAACTACTTCATACATGGGCGTGAGGCCTATCAGTATCAGAAACCACCAAAGAACAATGACGATCCAACATCGAGACGGTTCACTACGTTAGTAACATCGCAATATCGCGTGGTCGCCGCGCACGCCTTCTCACAGTGAGGTCTGGAGCCGGATTCATCAACGACTAACTCGCGGGTATAGGGGGTAGAGATACCCACCATGAAGCCTGTGTCTCTGATTTCTACCTTCTCTCTACCTGAATCTTATCTTATCCCTACCCCTTATACCCCGCATACCCACGGGTTTAATTGTTGATGAATCCGGCCCCTGGATAGCTGGTCCAATTTCGTCACGCACCGTGTTCTGTAGGCTTCACGCGTCTTTGGAGTAATGTCTTCCCCTGACCACCTCCCTTTGCTTTCATTTGGAACCGTAGAAGCTCTTAAAAGAATTCAAAAAATTCGAGACTAAGAGAAACACTCACGTTCTTCGGCCCATGGTCTGTGTTGATACCAACATCTCCGACTGGAATGGTGTCAGAACAGGACTTACACTTCTATAATGCGGAAAACATTAGATAAGGGCAAACTGGAAACCGATTATATGAATCACGAACCACTGGTCCCAAGTCGATACCAGCAATCCCTCGAGCAACATCGTCCAAGTCACTTATATCTGTTCCAAGATTATTCTTATCGTTAGCCGTCACTTCTTTCACTTGACCGACGCCAATCACCTGGAATCAGAAACAATAACGCCCTTACGAAACATGTGTCGCATTTGCATAAATGTGGGAACATACGTGCTTTCGGACATTTTCCACAAATCGTCGGAAAACCTCCTTGTCTTTCTCGTCGGCGAAGCGTGCGTCGTCCACATTGCAGTCGTACAGCGGCAGCTAAAATCATTATTGTAATCGTTTGGCAGACATGCATGATGAAGATGAAGACGATCCCCTTCATTTACTTCAAGCCGCTTCAAATAGACGGAGCTGCATGAAAGGTTTGTGCTTGTACTCCTCGTTTTTTATTCTGTTCCGTACTGCTCTTCAGCTCGTGGCTACTATACACGGTGCACCATGAATACGTGGGCAAGTTGTCATTATATTATTTGTCATCATATCATTTTATTAAAAGGTGATGAAAGTTTCGTTGATTTAGTCATCGAACTTCAGTATTTCCTCTGTATCTGCTGTGAGCTTTAAGTTCATGATGACGAAACTTTGAACTCAGTCGGATGACTTTGTCCAGTAATGATAGGCTAAGAGCCATCGGGGTTCTCTCTTCTGCTAGAGCTTTCCACACCCTCGTTCCCTTTCGCCATCGTTGGTGGAGCTCAGCCGAAACGTATCGCCAAGGGTACGGTAGCTTGGCAGTGCGTGTCTGGCTACCGATCGGCGGACTCGCTGAGATTCAAGACACTCTGTATTCAATAAGCACAACAATAGCTCAAACACAGGCTTCAACATATAACATCAGATCTATAGCGACAAGCGCTATTTCAGCACAAGCTATGATCAATCGACAAATCGGCACATCGTTTGATATCAATCTCCAGTTACTGTTATCTTTTAGATGATACGTTGTTGTTCGTTTGTTCATTTGGAAAGAAAGTAAAGATTAATTGCCCAAGAGCGTTCGTCTGCAACGGTCGTCCCTTCCAACTACTGCGTGGCAGACTGATATCAATACGATCAGAATATTATAGCTTGCTTGCAGTTGTAGTTAGGATACATAGTAAGATTAACTACCGCGAATGCGATGGACCGCTCCCTATTTTCAAACTCCCGCGGGCTGCCGTATACACGCGGAATCCCGATGAGGCGCTCCTGAGGACTGGCTTGCTCGCGTACACTATCAATTGGCGCGGGCCGCCACGCGTCGCTTCTCGTCGGGCTCAGTTTATACCTCGTCGTTGTATCAATCGGCTAAAGACACACTTCTGCGGCAACGACGCTCGCTGAAATGGTTAAGGATAGGGCAGGGACGCCGCTCGCGGCGAGCTATGCGTCCCTGCCCTATGGTTTATAATAGGGCTGCGGCGTGCCACAGAAGTGTGCGGGGGCCATAACTCGCTGAGATTCAGATTCGATGTTCCGGCGCGGCTCCGACCTCACCCGCTTTCTTCAAAACCATCTCCGCGATCCTGAAGCGGAACCTTGCCGCTCCATCGCTACCAATGCACTACAGGAAGACGGCGAGCCGTGATGGGAGCTCGCGTGAGCCTTGGATGGCCACTATAGCCTAAAGCCAGCTGTAGCGGTCCTATCGTTGAATCATATATTCTTCTCATGGCATCGACTCTAACCTGTCTGCTATTCTTGCTTGCTGCTTTCTGGTGTTATTGTATGAAGTGAATCGTGCGGTGCTATATGCGCAGATAGTAGAAAGATGGTTATGAGTGCCTACATTTTGTGTTGTGGCCCGCATGTACAAGTTCTAGAGCAGTTGGTTATGTTGGCTGTTAGGTCGATTGTTATTGTTGTTGGTTGTTCATATCAGGTTGAGTTGCCACTCGTTCAATACCGGCGGAATCATTACAGCATGTTCGTAGTGCCCGCGTCTGACGTGTGGTACGAGCGTGTATCAATTCAGGGCCCGGATTCATCAACGCGCATACCCACGGGAATGCTGGGTATAGGGGTGGACATACCCACGATGTGGACATACCCACGATTCGTGATATACCTTATCCGCAAAATCGTGGGTATATCAGTGGGTAGAGAAAACCCTCCGATCGTCGTGGGTACATCCGTATACCCGCGACTTGTTCGCGCCCCATTGACAAAATGGCGCTCCAGTGAAATCAACTGCTCTCGCGAGAGGCTTGGTTGTACCTTACCCTTGATTCCTTTCATGAACAAGAATCGTACCCACTACCCACTGCTAGCAGAGGGTACGATCCTCTTACGGTATTTCTACCTATACCCATTGCTTGATGAATCCGGGCCCAGGTAGGCTGTCCAATGCAGGGGTAAGAAGATACCACGCGTGGCCCCATTTGCGGAAGAGGGACGTGGCCACTCTATATCTGGAGGCCCCTACCTTCACCCAGGCTTCTGTTTTTCATGGTTGCCTCGTATGCCCACGGGCGAATGGGGAACTCCATTCAACAGGGCATGTTCTCCTGCCAACGGGACCATCGATTCGCAACAATGATGGTTGGAGATTAGTCGAAATAAATATGTATGAAACAAAAGTAAATTTGATGAACCACCAAAATCTTTACATTTGGGAGGTGACGCAGTCCGAAACCTTGGGTAGGCTATCAATCCCTCTCATCCTTTTATTACGGAAACGTTGAACTGCCACATCATCCGAAGTCTGACGTACTGGTACAGGGAAGTGAAGTAGGAGTAAGTACATGAAGCCAGAATATATCATCCGTCAGGACTCATTGCGGGCAAGGATGCGCAGAGGTGTAAAAATCCTGAATACCCCTGAACTGACCTGGAACTGCAGTCGAGACTTGCGGTTTTGCTCGCCAATAGAGCCGGCAATCGGGCGTTCTTCTTCGGGAAGTGCTCGCATGTAACGCTCGACTAGCGATTTATCCGGCACTGGCACCCAACTGTACTCAGTTGTCTTAAATTTAATTGTTTACAACTTTCGATAAGCAAAACTTTAAAAAAATTCAATGCACACCTAATAACCACAAAAAAGAAAGATAACAAAAAAGACGATGAAATATCGAAATCAAATCACAAAAAGAACATATTGTCACCTTGTTGTTTTCCTTGTCGCTCTCCATTTTGAAATTGTACGCGGCCGTTGGAAGGGTGCGATCCTAAATTTCAGTTTGAAGTTGTTTTAAAGGTAGAACTAAATAAAACTGCACTGTTTTTTTAACTTCAAATTGCTTATTTATTTGCTCGCTCTTAGGCTTCATCTAAAGGTCTTGTTCAACAAAAAACGTCTATAAATAGTTATAACGATAATTTGTTGCAATCGGAACCCTATAAATATAATAAAGCTGGAGTCCGAGAAGAACACTCGATTAATACCATATCATTTCGAAGAGAATAGAGCAGTCGGAAAAGACGTAGCTTCTAGCGAGCACCCTGAATTGGTTCGAGGACCATGGTCTAACCGAGCACACCATCATTCAGAGGTCCACGAGTTAGAGGACTTTTGTTGAAAGGGTGAAACACCAAGGTGTTAGTGCGACTGCTTCCCATTGTATAGGCAAGGTGCACATTCAAAAGGGCTTCACGATATTAGATAGAGACAAAATGCGTGGCGCACTCCGTAAAGCGAGTGAGCTACGCGGACCGTTACAATTTTTACGTCCTTATTTACAAAGCCAAAAACAGTAAAGGTGCATCGAGATCTACTGAAATCAGTGCCGCTTTGCTCAAAGAGAGCAAGCTTATCCCTCTTTCAGGCGCGGGCATAAATAATCGAAAAACGGTAGTAAATAATGTAGAAAATATGGGTAACCGAGGAAGATACTTATAGCCTGCTTGACTTGCGGAAAGTGCATTTTACCTTCCGATAAAACCTTCGCAGAAAAGGAACAATGAACGTAGGCATGGGCGAACCGACAGCTTCGTCTACTAGTGTGGCTTCCTGGTAGAAAACCAGCCGAAAACACCTGCTGTCGACGTCACCAACGTTAATCACCTCGTCTGGCCTTTCGAAGCGATGGCTTTCTCGTTCTCAAGTGTTCCTTATGTTTCTCATCGATTGTGTTTTTCTACACTTGACATATACAACAGCTTCGCGTCTTTTCTGTACAAGATAGAGAGACGGTTCAAGCACCACCGCCAGTCCCCTTTGTTGAACCTGCTTCGCATTTACTCGAACAGGTTTAAATTCGTTCATTTGGTTTTGAAGAGAATTCCTCAGAGCAAGAGTTCTAATCTTTGTTCCATGGGTGAATTTGGCGTTGTCTGACTCAATCACAATGCGCCACGAAATGGTCCGCCTCCAACTGGCCCACAAACGGTCAATCACATGTATGACATGTCGCCCATTTCATGGCGAAATAGCCCGAACGAGCTGCAACGACGTTTTCATTCGTCTCTGTCGCGTGCCAGAGTAGCCCTGTGAATACTAGTTGCTCGGTCGACACGAAGAGCGGACAAGAAGAGCGTTATAACGTTCGTTCAGGGTTTTTACAAAGAAGTCCACCTACATACGCGTAATAGGGCGTTCTAGAAATCAGTCGCGTGCCGGAGAAGAGCACTATGTGACCGGACAACATCACGCTGGGCGACGTGGGTTGTCTAGAGGTAGAATTAGAAGTAAAGGATAAAGGATAAATGACAGCGTTACCGTTCCCTTTTGGGATGCGCCACGCATTCTACTCCTACGGGATGTCGTGGAGGCGATCAGAATGCGTATTTGGCCATACAATGACTTGCGGTGGCCAGCCGATCAACAAATCAGCGCTTTACCCTTCCCAGACAAGTCTGGTACCAATTCGCCGACCCCGGAGGGATGGAAGGCTTGGTTGGCCTGGGCGGGAAATCCGAACCAGGGAACTGGTATCAGGTGCAAGCGACAGACGGCGCCTCCTCCGACTACGCTACACGCGCCCAGAACTAGAAGTAGCAGAAAGTAACCCTGTGCCAATCGCATTTTCCTTTTCGGAAAAGACGAACATTGGCTTCCATAAATGGGATGCTCATTGGTACGACGGCGGACGATCACCTAATTTTTGATGAATTCACCCATGCCGCTGTGTCTCTGCTCCTCGAACGTCGCCGAAGACGGGAGCTTCTAAGGCCTCCTCCTTGGTTTACTGACCCAAGTTTGAAGTTAAAAGGCATGATCCTCATCACCTTTACTCTTGTTCTGCGACGATGATCGCTGTTCATTACGACTTGGATCCCCGAGCCAAACGTTAAAGATGAAGCAGAAAGGAGACGTTTGCAAACCCTTCTCCTTCTAGGAAGCGCCACGTATTCTGCTTCTAGGAACATCGTAGAGGCGGTTTGAATGCGCTTTCGCCAGCACTCGCTGTAACCAGCCAATGTAAATGTCAGTGATTTGTCTCCATGATCGACTATTATAAAACCTGGGCATTTTGATACGATAGTTTCAAATCCTCTGTGCCATGCAGGTTTGTTAAATTCAGCTTTATTACGCCTGACGATTCGACGGTACAGTCGTTATCAAAGACCTGAAAGAAGTTCGGTGTTTTGCAGAATGTGCACTTATACCGTCAACTGCTCTAATTTCCCAAGCCTACAGTACCAATGAGGTCACAAGAAAGAATGTCACGAAGAAATTATTAGGTTGTCCGGAATGTTTTCAGCGTTTTGAGCGCTTAACTTTAATAAAGTTTGAACTACCATAACTTTAATCTTATCGGATTTAGTCGAAATAAGCACCATTCGAATCAGAACATTTTTGCCAGCTGTCCTGTCGAATGTCGAACCTGTCGAAATATTCCATCAGCGAACAAATTAGGTGGTCGAGATTCGAGAAATTCCACGAAAGCTGTTTTGGCTTGGTCCTGTTCTGAAAGTGTTTGAAAAGGTGGTAGTGAGTTGGTCAGAAGTATGGAGAATATGGCCGGTTGAACGAAATAACTTCAACCGATATTTCGTTCAATTTTCCTATAGTGATTTGTGAAACGTGGGGGTGGGCGTTATCGTGCAAAAGAATCGCACCTCTGACTGATGCTGGCTGAAGTTGACGCCATTTTCGGTACATTTGTTGCCTACAGTAGCCCTCTGATCTGATTGTTTGGCTTGGTGCCTAAAAGTTGTAATGGATCACACCAGCCGTCGACCACCACACAGTGACCATTACCTTTTTTGTGGAGGTTCGCCTTTGGAAAATGCCTAGGGGGTTCGTCGGCGTCAAACCACTATACGGAACGTTTCCTGTCATCATACGGAATCTACTTTTCATCACAAGTGACGAATCGATCCAAAAACAGGTCAGTTTTGTTGCGTCAAAGTAGAGAAGAACAAATCTCAAAATGAGACAACTTCTGTCGCTCACTCAACTCGTGGGGCACTCACTTTTCGAGCTTTTTCAACTCTTCAGGGCGATTCAAAGCATCCGCATCAGCAGTTTTACTGGCGTCTAGCTCTTCAGCGATTCCGCGAACTGTTTGGGATGGTTCAGCTTCCACCAATTCCTTCAACTCGTCGTCCAGGATTGCTCGAGGTCGACCGCTACGGGATCATCTTCGAGGCTGAAATCCCCGGTCCGAAATTTACTAAACCACTGGCGCACAGTGCTTTCTCCAACACCATTAGGCTCCCACACCTGATTGATTTGTCGAGCTGTTCAAGCTGCGGATTGTCCCAATTTGAAGTCAAAATAAAATATCGTTCGGAATTGCTTCTTCGACATACTTCAATAAGCCCTTCAAGAACAGAAATTAGAACAACGTCGAAACATAAATTCAGATGGACCGAAAAATCTGTACAGAAAATAGCATTGATGCGCAATGCAAGTCGAATTTTGACTTAATAATGGACGAATGAAAAATAGTAACGCAAAACGCTGAGAACTTTCCGGAAAACCAATACTTCAATACGAACGCAACTCACCGCCCTACTATGCGACAACCATACCGAGTGTTTGACTTGCTACATGGCTGTCGCATAGTAGGGCGGTCTTCAAGTGCTGATAAAGCAGCGGTGAGTTGCGTTCGTATTGAAGTAATTTCCTCGTGACACTCTTGGGACCTCATTAGTACTGCAGGGTTGGGAAAATTAGAGCAATTGACGGTATGATTGCACATTTTGCAAAACACCGAACTTCTTTCAGGCCTTTGATAACCACGATACCGTCGAAACGTGAGGCGTAATAAAGCTGAATTAAAGAAGCCTGCGTGGCACAGAAGATTTGAAACTATCCTATCAGTGATTTGTCTTTCTCCGACGAGTCTGGTACCAATTCATCGGCAGCGGAGGGATGGATGGCCTTTTGTCCAGACGGGAAATTCAAACCAGAAACCTAGTATCGGGCGCACGCAACAGCCGACACCTCCGACTGCCCAGCCACGCGGCTAAATGCTCGTTAACATAGGAAAAACGTTGGAGCCGACCGGGCATGGACCCCGCTCTTCGTCTTTTTGATGATTTCTTCGGGGCTCTTCAAAGCTCCCCATGTCACTCATTTCCTCCTGCTTAGCTTCTTCTTTTTTGCCGCCCCGTTCCCACGAACATCGTCTCCGTAAGATTCAGTCAGTCAATGTCACTCAAAAAATTCGATAAGCCAGTGCGCACCTTGACAGAGTCAAGGTAATGGTTTGTTCACTTTTCAAGCCACAATTTGCTTCAAAGGATCCTTTCACATTGGGTATAGGAAGAATTCGTGGGGTGTTTAGAAGGGCAAAGCCTCTTACACGTCTCCATTTACAACATCCCACCCGGCTTTGATGTGATCTTCACAGGGTGACGAAATCACTGAAGGGTATCTCAAAACAAGATTTCTGAAGAGCATGATGCCTGTTTTGCTGAGCTGAAACTCCAAGGACTTCTTTCAAGAAGTCCCTCGTTGCAGTAGTCCCTCTAAAAGCCGCTATCTTTCCTGTATCGGCTGTTATGTGCGTCAGGTGCGATGGGATTTGGTTACGGCAAGTGAAACGTAGTTGAACGGAAGTGCTTGGAATGAGCTCGAAGGCTGTCAAAAGGCTTCTGTTCTGGGTCAAAGACTAGTGCTTCAGAAGCGCTTCCGTATCTCAGTCCGAGGGGCACACACAGTGTTCTTACTCAGAATTCCTTTCCACGAATTTGTTCTATAGTTTCATCTGCTGCCCCATGACAATGACGGTTCATGTGCAAATTCAAGTGAGGTGACGATGTGGCGTGAAAGTGCAGACACAACTACCACCTTAGGGTCACCCCCTCTCGACTAGGATAAATCCGCCCTTCCTTTTATTTTTTTTTTGTAAGCCGAACGACTAAACCAGTCCACTGATACGACCAACCCACGAGTCCGAAAGAGAGATGAGCACATTTTAGACGAAACTCATGACGAAAGTTAGCTGAACACTACCTCGTAAAGGAATTTATGTGATCAGTGATCAGCAGACGTAAATTGGTTAGTTATCGAAATAGGAAAGAAGATATGGAGAAAGCTCAGGGGATCAACCCTGCATCTTTCACTCAACAAGTAATTCATCTTAGGCACAACAAGTCTAGGTGCGCTCTGAAATTACATTTCATACGTAGCAGTGTTTATCGGTCTCATATTAAATCCTTTGGCCATTTCTCAACATTTTGTTGAAGAGGGGGTGGACCCTAACTTGTATGTCATCTACTCTGCAACGACAACGAATGGCGTTTATATTTCTGCAGTGCAGAACAATGAAATTCAATGGAATTTGACACCCACCTGAGTGGACATAGCTCCCTTGTTTGCTTGCTGAATCTCGGATCCATCCGTAGGTGTGGTTGTGAGCGACTGATGTTCGATAATCGTTCGCAGCTTCGGCATTTCACTGAGCTTTGTCTCGAACCGATCCTTAGCATGGAATAAGCGGCCTGAAATCAACCGCTTTGTCATTGCGGATATTTTAATTGCCACTTGTGGCAGCCATTTGAGTTCTTTTACAGGGCCGATTCTCTCCACAGCATCCCGAGCATGGAGCTCGTTCAGAGGAGGCGCCAGATGTCGCCTGTAGACTGAAACTGGCTCTTGCCTCGGATCTACTGCGAAAACGCCCGAACCTCAGCGCCCGGAGTAAATGCCCGCAAACATGGAAGGAAATGTCCGCACTTAGGGGAGAGAATGCCTGCGTGAACGAGGAGAACGTATACAGGATAAGATACATCATATAGTAACTGGCAAAAGCGTCATCATACAGCAAACAACTCTCGAAGGTAAACACGATTAAAGAGCTTAGAATTAGGTACAAACTGTACGGAAGACCGGAGACTCCTAACCGGGTGCACCGTTGATATAGCGACTAATTTCTACAACGTTTCACTTGAATTTAAGTTCCAATGTGAAGTTGGTACAATTTTCATGCGCAAAAAATACCCGAGATTCCAAAACAAAGGAGGTGTTTCACTGAATTTTGGTAGGGACCTGAAACGTAGTCGTAATTTCAAGGTTTTTGCTCAAAGTCTTCTATGTTGCAACCAGTGATCTATTCTGACATTTGATTCTTTAAGCAGACATGCTGAAATGTCTAAAAACAACAAACAAGGCTCTCAAAACAATTCAAGAATCCTGTACTGAGAGAAACTCCGATTAAAGAAGCACATCGAGCACTTACAATACACGCGATGTTCCAGAGGAAAAAGCAATTGGAATGCAATGAAATGATGAAACATTAATGTTCATGTTCATGTTTTAGTGAATAAAGAAATGATTCACCAAAAATGAAGTGATCATCAGGGAGGATAATATATGACCAAAGATGAAAATAAGTTCACGAAACTACGATCTTTCCTCAGTTGTAATTTTGAGCATCTTTCGCTTGTTCACTAGCTAGAAATTGTTCGACATCGAATAAATTCGTTTATGCATTCATCCGATAAAATTTTTCAAAAGCACAGCTATAGTGTCCACCCATTATCTCTTTTACGTTCGGAAGTTCGGCCTCCTTTTGCAGTTATAACGCACATATGAACACGTTTTTTTCATGGCCATTTTTTGTCTTCAGTCCTTGGATTCACCCACGAAAACGTCATGAACGAATTAGGATGGGAACACATGGGAGTGAAGATCGACGGCCGGCAACTGCACCATCTTCGCTTCGCTGACGACAACGTGCTCATAACACCGAGCATCAGCCAGGCGGCGCGAATGCTGGCCGACTTCGATCGTGTATGTAGGAACGTTGGATTGCAGCCGAATCCTACGAAGACGATGTTCATGAGAAAGGGGAGTTTCTGATGCGCCATGCTCTCCCAGCGTAATGAACATCTCCGAATGCACCAGCTACGTATCTGTATCTGTATCTGGGTCGCGAGGTTAATATGGCCAACGATCTAGCGCCAGAGCTGAGCAGGAGGAAACGAGCGGCTTGGGGAGCTTTCAACAGCGTTGGAGAAGTCGCGAAGAAGACGAAGAACGTCCGGCTCCGCCCCACCTAATCGACTCCACCGTTCATCCTGCACTGATGTCCACCTCAGAGACCTGGGCCATACGAAAGCAGGATGAACACGCGATCAGCGTCGCGCAGCGTGGAATCGAGAGGACGATGCTCGGAGTGACACGACTCACGCAAGTGAGAGAAGGCCTCCGGAGTTCCGAGAGGCCTTCTCTCACTTGACCTGCTGGTTTCGTCGTCGCTGCCTCCGAATGCACCTCCGCAATCGTTGGCTCAGGTCAGGGTTATTCTATAGGGTGTTGTCGTTCAGGTCTTTATGCCCTTATTCAGGTCGGAGTGAATATCTCGTACATGGCGCATCGAGCGGTGGACTGCCTATGGAATGGATTGATCGTCGGCGAGCCTTTGAAGCTCCTACAACTGCTCTACAGTGTTTATTCGATCGCTAGCAGGAAGGAGAATAAGGTGAGGCGACGCCTTCCCAGCTTCGCCGACGTTCGAAGATCAGAGACGCTGTCGCGTGAGCCAAGTTGTCGAAAATTAGGTGGGCCGGCCACGTAATGCGCTTCGCAGACACCCGCTGGACGAGACCCGTCACTGACTGGATTCCGCGGGATGTCAAGAGGACACCAGACCGCCCACCAGCGCGTTGGTCGGACTTCTTCGTGAAAGCCCTGAACGACCGAGATGACGCTCTTCTTGTCCCTCGAGCGAGGAGGATCCATTGGAACACTCTGGCTCGCGACAGGGACAAATGGAGACGCTGCTGGCGCCCGTTCGAGCAAGTCGATGAACAACGGGTGACAGGTGATACAGGTGATAAGTGATAGAGATGGACCAGTTCTGTGGATTTTGAGGAAGAAAAATATGTTAGTATTCTTGTTAACGCTGTACCAACACGAGGTTTTTAAGACGGTTGTTGATTTAGCCTTACATTTCGACTTAATCGCCGTCTTCAGAGAAAGTGGTGCAAAGCTTTTGACATGCAGTTTATACCATCAAGCGCTTTGTTTGCTCTACTAGTTGAGAGATAAACTACTACCAATCTTAAAAAGCCTGAAAGTGAGAAATAAAATCACGCATAGATCCACCACTACCAGATCCCGATACTTGTCCTCTAACACATGGCTGTGGTCGCTGTGGTAAATGTTGGATCTCTGCGCGAGTTTGTCTCTCACTCCTAGGCTTTCCAACGATTACGATCTTTGATTTGCGTCAGAACGGCTAGAGTTGGTAAGGCACTAGGTTTCGTAAATTGCATATATACAATTTTCACGTCGAAATGGACACTTTTTAAATCAAAATGGACGCTATTCTACTCTAAATTTTCTTCAAGCAAAAATATTTGTACCCTTTTTGAAAGTCTCTAGTTTAAACTAGAATACGCTCGTTTTGATTCGGAGGACTTCCAAAATTGATTTGAAAAAATTTGAATTTGATTTGAAAAGTGTCCAGTTCGACAAGAAAATGGTTTATACAACTTTGATCCGCATTGAAAGCTCTGGAGACGACAATTTCTTCGGAAAATAAGGCCAAATAAATATCCACCTTAAAGACCTCGTGTTGGCACAGTAACAAAAGGATGGAGGAGGGCGTTACTCAACCCCTTTTGCTATGCGCCACGCATTTTACTTCTATGGGATGTCGTGGAGGCGATTTGATTGCGTATTTGGCCATACAATGACTTGCGGTGGCCAGACGATGAAAAAGTCAGTGCATCATCCTTCCCGGATAAGTGTGCTACCAATTCACCGCCCCTGGAGGGATGGGAGGTTTGGTTGGCCTGAGCGGGAAATCCGAACCAGGAACCTGGTGTCGGGTGCAGGCGATAGCCGCCACCTTCTCAGACTGCGCCATACGTTTGGCGCAGTATTAACAAGAAAACAACAACTAACCATGCGTAGGTTTCAAGAAGAGGGAAGTTAGAGAAGGATGTTAGTCGTCGTCGTAAGATCTGTGCAGAAAACAAAATGCTCCAGAAAAAATGAACTGTATTGACTCCTACCGGTGTGTTTGCGCCCTAGTGTCAGATGCAAAGTAAAATTGTGTAGTCATAACAGAGGAATAAACTCGAATTAAGAAATGTAACGGCCCACATCTTCATACCCTACAGTGATTAGAATATTAAAAAGATTTATTATCCCAAAATGCGACTATAATTGGATCTTGGCATCGGTGTTTGTTGAGGTTGATTTAGCCACATCAGAATGGTAAATCTTTTATTGACCGTATTAAGGTTTTAGGACAGGACGTGTAATCCTGTTTAGTAGTGTAATAACGCGATGTAACGTAATTTTATCTCCCAGCGATGTAAGTAGTCAAAGAAAAGCCTGTAACAATCTTCCTAGCAATGATTCAATTCAGTTTCTGTAAGCCTCTAATGACTGGTACCGAGTATGTAAGTTGTAACAACGATGTTTTGTTGTGATCAAAACTCTAGCGCAGGCGCAACTCGAACCCGCACCTCCTGCTGACCAGGCGGAGATATTCCACGCCATTACACCACCGGCTCTGTTCGATGGAACGCAACTCTTTCTAGCAGTTCGAACCACGTACCTATTATAATTTGCCCATGGTCATACTGATGTGGTAGCTGCACATCGTGTTCGTCCATTCGGCAACCACAGTTCTTGCAGAGCTTTCTGAAATGCATGTATGAAAATGTACGAAAACTCAAACCAAATTTCTGAGTGAAGAAGACGATTACAAGTTCTCTAGTTTTCTCGAAACGGTCCTATATGCTGACCTACGAAGATGAAAACAACAGCTGAATCGCAATAAGGAACTATTGCTGTTAGAACGGGAGACTGGCTATTTTCGTGGCAAGTATCAGTGTCCCAATTAATGACGAACACCTGTGCATCGTGACAGATGGAAAATACCAGCATGTAAGGTTAAATTAGTGAAGAAATAGGACAACTTCTTGGAGAAATATTTAAAAAGTAAAGCAGCAAGTTTCAATGGAGAATCAATTCGTTCACACTAGAACCGGTAGGCACAGCGGTGTTGAATATAAATGTTTGCATAGAAGGGTGATTCAGTGATGCAGAATTCGTGAGCAGCTAGCAAACGGAGCTTCTCACTGAGACTGGAATGGAGAAACATTAGCAATTAGCGCGCTTCAAGAAGACAAATTGTGCTCCCAGGGTTTGGCAGTCCAATTAGGCTCCTTGTGTCCGTAGGATGTCCTTATGTTTCTATTCGTCGAGGCTCACGGATTGAGAGCTGGAGTGCTTCATTCGCGACATAAATAGGGCACACAAGGATGGCTCTTATTGGCCGTAAGAATGATCAAATCGTGACGGTTTTTATGCCGAAAACAGAAAATTTTACCCAGTTATCATTGTTCGAAAAAAATCGCGCTCAAATTGAGGGCACCTTTTGACCGTTCAATGCTATTTTCTTGATTTTTTTCACCCGCAAGCTAAATAAGCAAGCTGTATAAAATGTTAAGTGAAACCTACTAATATTTGCTTTGCTATTGAAATATATGTTGAAGAACTATCGAAAAATCTTCTAGATGAGCACCCGGTTCAATCTTTAAAAATTCCAGAAAGCAAAAGAGGTGTGAAAAGGAGACTGTACCATGAGTCTAATTAATAAATATATACCATTTTTACGTCGAATTGAACAATTATAGAATCAAAATGGACACTTTTCAAATCAAATCAGACACTTTTCACGTCAAATTGGACACTCTTCTAAGCTAGCCTAAGGTTTTTGAAAGCAAAGCGAACTTTTCCAAATTGAAATGAGCTTCTCATATCAAACCAGAGCCTCTCCAAAGAGGTTACAATACTTTTTGTTGAAGGAAAATTTTAGTACAACTTTCTTTCAAGCTTCCCATTTTCATTGATTTTAGAAGTGTTCGACGTGAACATGGTATATCTCCAATTCCTGACTCCTCAAGTGAATTCAAGAGGCTTTTAAATAGATATTTTCGGAACTCTTAATTGCTTACCCTATCGGTGTAGAAATCTTTCAAATCTATGTTCAATCGAACTTACTCCTTTTCACCACGTTCTCCTTTTGAGGAGACTTTTTTGTTGACATTTCATTCAGTATCCTTTACGAGTTGTTTATGTTTCACTGGAATTCACGTGTGAATAAATAAATATGGAACGGAATAAAATTAAGCCCTTCAGTTCACTGACGACTGGCCGACCAGTTTAGCAGTGGAAAATGGTACAACTGTTTTCATTCCCTTAAAAAATAAGGATAATGATCTTCTGAAGAGGGTCCGAAATATTTGCACACGAAAAATGATTACTAGGTGCTTCAATCTCGATTTCCCCTTAGCTCCTAACGGTGCTGAGAGAGCTCGACAAACGAGGCTGTCGTCACTTAAGAAGAGAAGAACTAAAACCGATATCATTATGTTATACAGAATTCTCAAAAGCATAGCTAGAGTCGACATCGCCAACTTCTTTCTTTTCGCATTTAGAAATACCTCTACCAGGCAAAGAGGGGTAAGACTCTCCGACTCCGTGGGGAAAAGTCTGGCCAGGGCGAACTTTTTCCATGAACTTTGCGGTTGTTCCTCTCCTCCATGAAGGACGGAGCGCTACAGATATCCATAAGTCGTTTTAGAAAGCATCTTCATCGTAGATCGCAACCTTCACAAATCTTACTTTTCAATCTGAGCTTATAACTTTCCTTCGCCTCATTCTGGTTTTTGTTTACTAGAAGTCTGCTCAGTGCTGTTCTATTTTGCTTAATATTTATGGCTCCTGTTTTTTTCCAAAATATGCCTCTATTGCCCAATCAGGGTCTTTACCTGTGTGGTTGCTCCTAATTAGTATGTTTATTTGCTTATTTGTTATTTCATGCATGAACGTTACACGTTGTCTATCCACGCCCAAATAAAATAAAATAAAATAAAATAAAAATAAACCAGGAAGGTTTCAGTAAGGTTGAACGTTCTTTGAGCTAATAAAAAATAATAGTAAAAGCCACATTAATAATATTAACCTCATAACTAACAGCAATGAGTGTCCTACCTCCAAAAGTGCAGATCAAGTCCGGCGCAGTCGCATTTCCTGCACAACGATCCTTGCCCGATGTCGTGAGCGAGAACATGCTGAAATGCACATTTTCCTTGAACGAAAGAAGACTAATGAATGCGGTTAGGATAATAGCAGGATCGGAAAAAGCGGGAAAATTCCACCCATTCCTATGCAATTTCTCTTAATAACAGGCCCAGCTTTCTCTTGCTCTTGCCAATTGAAGCATGCAATTGGCAAGAGCAAGAGAAACTCTCTGTGAGCCTGTACAGAAAAGGAATCTTCAGAAAAAGAAATTTAAGGACGTTGGCTTTTCAGCGCAGTATTTGTAAATTTGCTCACAGATATCCAGCACTTTACTGATACTTGCACCAGATCCGCGGTTTCCAATACGGATCTACGATCTGCTATCGTTTATATGGGAGCATTGAAGTGAATACGAAGAAAGTGTTGGACGGTGTCCAGGTTTGTAGCTCAGGTTCCGCCCAACACCAACGAAACTGATCTGGAGATGCTTAACAGCATTTGGTGAATCAGGACAATAAAAGGAAAAGTCGGCGCTAGTCTATTCCTTTTCGAGATGCGCCACGCGTTCCACTTCCACGAAATATTGTTGAAGCAATTTGGATGCATATTTGGTCCACACAATGACTTGCGAAGCCAGCCGATAGATAAGTCAGTGTAACAGTTGCCTGACTACGGAAGGGTGTAAGGCTTGCTTGGCCTCGGGAGGAAAATCCGTACCAGAGACGTTCAATCGGAATACACGCGCTACCACGCACCCAAACCTATAGTAATGGTCAAAAATAAAAGCACACAAAAATTATTAGGTTGTAACGAATTAAATGGCACTGGCTCTCGCCATTTTTTGGCGCGTCTTTACGCGTTTGATCAAGAAGAAACCGTAACATGTGGCATATCATTTAGAAGCGCAAACTTTGCTCTACCGGTGTGTACCAAAGTTTCTATGTAAAAGTGGGAAAACTTTAGAGTTTTATTGACTTTTTTGCAGATGGACAAAAGGGTAATCCGAGGCATTTACTTGTATGAATTCAAGCTGGGCACTGCAGCTAAGGAGGCGGACGAGAAGATCAACGCCGCATTCGGTCAAGGATGTTCCACAATTCGGACGGCGTATCGTTGGTATCAGAAGTTCCGGAATGGAGATGAGAGCTTGGAAGAACATGAAGGTCGTGGGAGGCATAGTGATGTTGATGAGGACAAGCTGAGAGATGTGGTAGAGGAGGATCCACACAAAGACCAAAAAGCTGGAAAGATGGGTGCCTCACGAGCTGTCTGAGGAGCAAAGAAACCGAGGATATGACATCTCGTCCGCACTGCTTCTACGGAACGAAACGGACGCATTCGTTGATCGCATCGTAACCTGTGACGAGAAATGGATAATGTACGACAACAGGCGACGATCGGCACAGTGGGTGGACAGCGATGAGAGCCCCAAGGTTTTTGCGAAGCCGGAATTGCACCAAAAGAAAGTAATGGTGACAGTATGGTGGTGTTCGCTGGGAATTATTTACCACAGCTTCCTCCCTCCCGGTGAATCCATCACGACAGAGAAGTACTGCATTGAAATTGAAGAAATGAAGAAAAAGTTGAAGGACATCCGGCCGGCCTTGGTAAACCGAAGGCGAGTTCTCCTTCTGCACGACAATGCTCGCCCCCATGTACATAGCACGAATGACGTTGCAGAAATTGAATGAGCTGAGCATTGAAACTCTACCACAACCTCCGTTTTCTCCCGACCTCTCCCCAAAGGACTACCATTTCTTCAAGCATCTTGGCGACTTCTTGGTAGGGAAAATATTCAAATACCAACAGGATGCCGAAAGTGCCTTCGAAGATTTCGTCAATTCCAGAACTTCTGATTTTTATGCTACTGGGATAAAAAAGCTTGTGTCACGTTGGCAAAGATGTGTAGAATCAGAAGGTTTTTATTTCGATTAATAAACTTGCCTACAGGCCGAGATATTAACTGTTTAAATTTACAGTGGTTCAGTGCCATTTATTTCGTTACAACCTAATATAATCGAGCTCGGCCGGCGGCAGCGCAGTGGGAGGAAGGCGACAGCTATCGTGCGCAACTTATGCGTGGTTCTCGGCTCGTGTTCCGCCCGCAGACCAAGCAAGGCACAACTTTCAGGAGTTGGTGATTAGGAATCGGACATCTCTCAAAAGGACAAAACACTGAACTGCCAAACGACTAGCCACCCTAAGTCATTGTATAGGCCAAATACGCATTCAAGTAACCTCACGATATTCCAGGAGGATAGAGCAACAAGAAAACAGCAGAAAAAAAACGATGACGAAAACAGAGTACGAAATGCATCCCGGAAGCGGATTGATTATCGCCGGCTTTAACATATTATCGCTACCGTTAACCTGAGCATGTGCACTGCAGATTCACTTGCACACATAACTCTACACTATATTGTGTTCGGGTTGTTCTCCCATACATCACTAGCGCCACTTTCAACAACAACAAAAAAATAGACCAAATTGGTGATAATGAAAACAGGGTACCAGGCTACACTACTTTCAACGACGAATTTTTCAGCAGCAAAATGCCTCGTAATAATAATCTGCAAAAAATCATAAAAATAACAAGAACCGAAATAAAAGATAAATATAAGGTCTTTTCTAGCTCACTAGCAAAGAAATTATCTTAATTGACGCTCACCTGCTTTCCTTGTCCGAGTTTGTGTATTTCAGGATTCGTGGGAAAGCATGGCACAGTGACGACGTCCGGTGAGCGGATGTCGGCGCTCATCAACTCTGAAAGTGACACTGCAGCTCTCCTGATAACGCGAGCACATACGACGACGATGTCGAGAGCGAGATGAAGAGAGAAGATAATTCCATAAAAAATCGCTCCTGATCCAACAATGAGGCACTGTGTTACTTCAATTTTCTTCGATGTATAACCATACACGGTCAAGAGGAAAGTCTTAATAACAGCAACCATTAAGGTGCAAAACAATGTCAAGGATCGCTTACCAGGCAAAAGAAGCAGTAGAATGCAAAAGCAGTCTTTTTTCGCAGGTATAGAGAAATCAACCGGGAAAACAATGCTGTTCGATATCTTCAACGATTCTCTGGCTATCTTGTACGCATGCTATTGCTATGTTAAATCCATCAACCAATTCACTCCTTCCGTTTTAAACTCTTATATATGAAAACATATCCAACTACTCGAAAGCGTTCAAAAAAACTAAGCACGCAAAACTATTAATTAGGTGCTTCAAATTAGGATGCCCCAGCATTCTAAAGAAGCCGTAAGGGGCCAAGTAGCTTGACCTCATTGTCTGGGAAGCAGTGAGAAAAGGACAGATTTCACCACGCTCTTCAAAATTCTACGAATGGAATTTCCATTAAAACCAAGAAGTTTTTTTATGGTCTCTTAAAGAGAAGCTGGAAGGAAGACTTAGCGGTATTCTAGAGATCCAAGGTTACAGGTTAGGTCTAAGTTCCTCATATGACAGTGCCTTAAGGGCCTCAATCTGCTTAATGGCAAATCTGAAGAAGGTTTTGTTAACAGGTATATAAGACAGTTTATGTTTTAACATACAAAAAATTTTGCTGATGAATTCAGCTTCATGATTCTAAATTCTTTGTTACCTGCTTTCTACTCATGTAATTCAATGAATTTAGTAATTTAGCCCCGAAATAAGTAAGTAAGCAAATATATGTATATTTAAGATAACCTACACAAGCTGCATAATCCATTAACTAAAATTGTTAAGCTTTTAAGTCTAGTCTAGCGTCGATACCACTGTATCTTTTCGGCCGATCTAATCGTAAGGAAGCCGACACCGGTGAGGTCAGTGGTTGAAGTGACAGTGAATTTCTCGCGAGCCATTCAGCCTGACAACGACAGGAGCGTAAGGAATAACACAGTGGAATGCGCGCTATGTTCAACTTCTCCGTATTGGTCATGGAGGAAGCTCTGAATGCGCATTTGGTCAATGAACGCGTGTAGCGCAGTCGGAGGAGGCGCCATCCTTCGCATGCTCACAGAATCATGTTCGGTGGCTTCCGCTCAGGCCAACAAAGCCTTCCATCCCTCCAAGGTAGGTGAATTGGTTGCAGACTTGCCTGGGAAAGATGAAACCTTGTCATGCTCGTCGGCTGTCCGTCAAGTCATTGTATTGACAAAATGCGCCTTCAAACTGCTTGTACGATATCCCGTAGAAGTAGGATATATGGCGCATTCCAAAGAGGGATTGAGTAAAGCCATCCTTTGTCCTTTATCCCAAACGAAAACAGAGCGAGGCACGTTCAAACGATGACTCCGTCTTGATGCTAATGGTTAGTTGGTGTGGAACGTACAGGGTGTTTGCAGGTTTATTCATGAGCTCCTTTTCTACAAGCCTGTTTTAAATAATCAACAAAGAAATGAAAATCTTGGCTTTAACAAAAAACAGAAATGCTGTAATTTGGTGCCGAAAAAATATAAAACAAGACAGGAGAAAAATAGGAAAATAAAAGTGCAGTGGGCGAATTGTGAGAGACTTTATAAGATTTTGGCAGTGTAAAAAAATGGCGGACGATCTCGTTTTCATTCTCATTTTCCATATGATAGTTGACCGTATTTATCAACAAAATCAGTAGGACAAATCTTCTCCCACATTCCCGTTATCTTCAAAATAGGCCGCTTCTTACAGTTCAGTGCTTATCCTTGTAATTCTGGCAACGGTTCCTCGCGACTGGAAAATTTGCGAGAGATGCGTAGGTGTAGAATGCATGGAACATCACATGAAGGTTTCCAACGTCACACAAAGGAACGGTTTTTGTATTGAAAACAGGTTAAAAACAGATTTATGTAGCATCGTCGTTGTCAAATTTTCTCTTTTATTATTATTTTTTTCGTCTGGAATCAGTAAACCAAGAGAGAGAGGAGTGATCGTTCTTCTTTTCGAGAGTTTCTTCTGGAACAAATTTTTCTTGAAAAGGTTGATGCATGGACATGATGGGGAGTCCAAGATAGAAAGCGAGAGCACCTAGTAGCTTCACTGGGTATCGGTACACTAAACGCATCATCGCGGATGGACTCGCGTGCCGCTCGGAAGGCCATTCATCAGGCTCACTCTGCATATACGAGCACAATGATGCGGGTTAGGTAGCGAACGCAAAGTGGAGTAGCCGAGAGGTGTGGCCTCCCTCGGAAGCAGCTCTTCTGGGAGCGCTACAACTAAATCACGCATTATAATGGACATCCAGCACAAAGCAAAAGGTGACGAATTGGAAGACTAGGAAGCCATATCCCGCAGCGCACTTTTCATCTTTTCATTAATTCCGCCTTAACGAGAGTAGATCTTCCTATTATGGAAGCTGTGACCACAAGACCGCGGTTTGTAGGTATTTATATACCATTTTTACGTCGAATTCAACATTTTTCAAGCCAAATTGAACACTTTTTAAATCAAGCTGCACACTCTTCTAACTAGCTGGCTTTAAGCTTTTGAGATCGAAGCGAACTCTTCCAAATAGGATTGACCATTAGTATGAATAAATTGCAGTCTCAATAAGCTGATTAGTTTAATTCTTTGTTTAAGGAAACTTCAATATAAATTCTTTTAATATTTTTTAGCTTAAATGCGTAATAAGCGTAATAATTTAACGAAACATTTATTTTTGAAGAAAAAATTGTAAATTAAATTTTTTCTTAAAGCAAAGCAAAGGAGCAAGCATACGGCCCATTAAAAGATCACGTCGCGCCATGTACTCGGCAAGTTCGCCGCAACACTTCTATTTGATTGATCGTGTAAATGCCACTTACATGAAACATCAAAGTGAGGTTATGTGTGTTTTTGCAGTTGTTTTTGCTGAGTCGTTAACAGATGACAAACTCCATGCAAACGAAAATTCTGCTATCAATCGAACAAAAACTCGCGACGTCTTGGAAGGGTATGGCCCAATCTCTTTTTTAACACTAAAAATGGCTGCATTCTTGCCATTTAAAACAAAAGTTAAACCATTACTTTCCTCAAAAAGAAAATTTTTATAAAATTTCAAATAATGTGTTCACTTAGTGGGTAGATGAATTACAACTTCAGGGAAACTTATACTAGATCCTCTGTGAACAAAACATTATACTTCCCATTTTGGAGAGCCTCTTAATTCAAGACAACTCATTTCAATTTGGAAGAGTTCGTTTTTTATTATAATTGATATAATACTTTTACTTTATTTTATTACTACAGTTTCATATTATATTTCTTTATTTGGTTTCAAAAGTTTTAGGCGAGCTTGGAAGAGTGTCACATTTAATTTGAAAAGTGTCCAGCATGAGTGGAATAGTGCCCAATTTAAGTTGAAAAGTGCCCAATTCGACGTGAAAATTATACCTCTCCTGAGATTCCACACGGCAGACATTACTGACGTCACTAAATATGTTTATTAGCGTTCTATAGGCACTGGCTCTCGCGTGCTCCAAAGGTTTTTGGTTCTAGTTCCCCGCCCAGGCCAACCAAGGCTTTCATCCCTCCGAAGTCGGCGTATTGCTTCCAGACTTGTATGGAAAGGATAAGGCGCTGACTTCATCATCCGATCCAACGCGAGCAATTGCATAGGCTTAGTACGAATTCAAATTGTCTGGACGAAAACCTGCAGAAGTTAAAAGCAGTGCTGCATTCTATCATTTGTACCCGGCCTTTGTGACATGTCCCGGTCTACAAAGAACTCTGAATGTAGCCTCGCTTGTATGTGCAAAGTTTCGGTAGAACCTACTTCTGCGACGTCTCTAGAGTTGAGAACTGGACAACTACAAGTTAAACAAAAACCATTTTGTAAGAGACACTTGAGATAGATGAAGTAGTCAAGCTTATGACGCAGCAAGAAGCTACTGTTTATGACTATGCAGATATTGCCTATAGGACCACCAAACCTTAAACTATTTCATTCAAGCGTGAAACGACTGTCGTTGAACCTTTATGGTTCACATCTGGACATAAGAAAATGCGAAGAGAATGAGACTGCTAGCAGTATTTGTAAGAATTCGAACATAAAATAGAACTGATGCTCTCTAAATTTTCGGCATAGAAAGAAAAAACAACCTAAGCGTAGAAATCGCATCTAATTCCTCTAAGAAAGCAAGAAAGCGCATTGGAGAAATGATAAAATTGGGCCATTGGTGATAGCTTTTCTTTCCACAATTAATCCCGGGCAACCTGCTACTTGGGATTTTTTCTTAAACTACGTTACGAAGGATAAGAATATGCAAACAGGGCAATTTTCTATGAATTTCAACGACGTACCCTCACCTCAAACGAGGAGCTGAGCGAATCACTTTCGCGACCGGCTAACATCGGTCGTTGGTATGTTTATGTTCGTTTACGAAACTGAATAATTCATCCGCCTAGGACAAGTCCGTCATGGGCGCTCTAATGGAACGGGCTGTGACATGTGGAAGCGTACGGCGGAGTTTTCGTTTACTACTATATAGATGTTGTTCCTCCCAAGAGCATGAACTGTTCAGCCGGTAAAAAGGGCAATGAATGTTTGTTTTGCAGCTTAGTTCGCATCTAAGTCTTCCAACCACTGGAATACTAAGTACTTTTTCTCTGCAAATGTTTTGAATTCGCCCGATCTCTTGTTAGCTCAAGGACCTATTGGGTCACATTCAAATCATATCGCCGTCAGGAAACTTCCGCCGATGCACCTTAAGGTAGGTAAGGCGGATGATCAGCCGAGCGACAGGTAAAGCACTACCTGAGAAGTAGGGAAAATTCGAGGGAGGCAGAGCTAGAAGGGCAAAACAAATCTAAATAATGTGGTATCTCTCGTCTAGAAAATTACGAAGAAAGACTCCGTTGTAGGAAAGTTCAGGTGTCGGCTTTGTATATCTGCTTGCATTCAGTTTTTTGCCCTTGTCAAAACGCCAGAAAAATCAAAAGCAATTCTGAAGAGCACCTGTTGGCAGCGAGGAAATGAGTGAGGTAGCCCATCGGAAGACCAACTGCCTGCCAATGGATAGTGAGTGCATGTGCTGCCAGAGGTCCGGCGCACTATGGCACCAGCTGACTGACGAGCGAGCGATGGCACGACATTTTCGGCGGATGCGCATGGCGGACGGCTGCTGCCGCACTTGAGGCCACCAGCATGGTGGCCGAGGCGGGCCCCGCGGCTGCAGCCGCTGCTGGCTCCTCGGTGGGGTCGCGTAATCGTTGGATTTCAATTAAACGCCCGATCGCTAACTGCGCCCCGAAACTAGGGCTACGAGGTGCCGACTCGGCGATCCGACGTGACTGCTGGGAATCATGTGATGCTTCTCGGCGGATCGTGCGAAAGCCGGACAGAAACGCAAAAATGGAGGCCTGATTCCTTGGAGAAATCGAAATCAAAGAGGAACCTACTCGTGTTCTCAACCTTAACCGAAGCGAAGGGTCGAGAAAACTCTGAGCGACTCTGAACGCGTTGGGGCGAAGGAGGTCGCCGAGAGCCACTTCATACCCTGCGAGATTGGACAAGTCTTTTTCTTTCAAGGGCTTTACTAAGCTTCTCTGAAAGGAGCCAGCCATTGACTCTCTCTATCAGCTAAATTGGCGCGTGGTCGGAAATGGCACCGGCTGCCACATTCCCTCCTTCTGGAGTAAGTGAATTGGTGATGTAGTTGTCTACAATAGCAATAAGGAAATAAGAATAAAGAAAGAAAAGAAAACGACTTTATCATGATTTACAAGACGGTGAAAGGTATGATAGCTCATTCCCTCCGGGAATTTTTTCCCACCCCGGCCACCCAATCCTTCCATTCCACCAGCTTGGTGAATTGGTAACAGACTTGTCTGGGAAGGATAACGCGCTGCTGCCTTGTACATCGGCTGGCCACCTCAAGTCACTATATGGCAAAATGCGCCTTCAAATCATCTCCACGACATCCCGTAGAAGTAGTACGCGTGGCGCACCCAAAAGGGATTGAGTAACGACGCTGTTTATCCTCCCCTTTAACACTAGGGGTGGTCAGTGAAAGGTAATTATTCCTAGAGGAAAGTATAATGCAACAACAGCATTTTTTACTAAGTGAATTCTGGCAGTGAATTCTTGATACTCTCCAAGGTTCGTATTCATCAACGGCTTACATAACTTCAACAGAGAATTCACAGCGGAAAACTCAGATAACGCGGCTTGTCGCACACCATATCGCTTGATAAGCCACACTATCAGGGAGTTCGACTGTAATTTTCTCTGTTAAATTGCTGTAAGTCGTTGATGAATCCGGCCCCAAGAAGGACACTCCACCTAACACAATAAACCAATTAAGGATACTACCTGAAGTGGATTCCTAATATTAGGTTGTAACGAAATAAATGGCACTGAACCACTGTAAATTTAAACAGTTAGTATCTCGGCTTGTAGGCAAGTTTATTAATCGAAATAAAAACCTTCTGATTCTACACATATTTGCCAACGTGACACAAGCTTTTTTATCCCAGTAGCATAAAAATCAGAAGTTCTGGAATTGACGAAATCTTCGAAGGCACTTTCGGCATCCTGTTGGTATTTGAATATTTTCCCTACCAAGAAGTCGCCAAGATGCTTGAGGAAATGGTAGTCTGCTGGGGAGAGGTCGGGAGAAAACGGAGGATGTGGTAGAGTTTCAGTGCTCAGCTCATTCAATTTCTGCAACGTCATTCGTGCTACATGGGAGCGAGCATTGTCGTGCAGAAGGAGAACTCGCCTTCGGTTTACCAAGGCCGGCCGGATATCCTTCAACCTTTTCATCATTTCTTCACTTTCAATGCAGTACTTCTCTGCCGTGATGGATTCACCGGGAGGGAGGAAGCTGTGGTGAATAATTCCCAGCGAACACCACCATACTGTCACCATTACTTTCTTTTGGTGCAATTCCGGCTTCGCAAAAACCTTGGGGCTCTCATCGCTGTCCACCCACTGTGCCGATCGTCGCCTGTTGTCGTACATTATCCATTTCTCGTCACAGGTTACGATGCGATCAAGGAATGGGTCCGTTTCGTTCCGTAGAAGCAGTGCGAACAAGATCTCATGTCGTCGGTTTCTTTGCTCCTCAGACAGCTCGTGAGGCACCCTCGTGAGGCATCTTTCCAGCTTTTTGGTCTTTCCAGTTTCCTTCAGACGCCGGGCAGCTGTGTTGTGACTGACGCCAAGAACCTTCGCTATCTCCCTGGTACCTTTGTGTGGATCCTCCTCTACCACGTCTCTCAGCTTGTCCTCATCAACATCACTATGCCTCCCACGACCTTCATGTTCTTCCAAGCTCTCGTCTCCATTCCGGAACTTCTGATAGCAACGATACGCCGTCCGAATTGTGGAACATCCTTGACCGAATGCGGCGTTGATCTTCTCGTCCGCCTCCTTAGCTGTAGTGCCCAGCTTGAATTCATACAAGTAAATGCCTCGGATTACCCTTTTGTCCATCTGCAAAAAAGTCAATAAAACTCTAAAGTTTTCCCACTTTTACATAGAAAATTTGGTACTCTCCGGTAGAGCAAAGTTTGCTCTTCTAAATGATATGCCACATGTTAGGTTTGTTCTTGATCAAACGCGTAAAGACGCGCCAAAAAATGGCGGGAGCCAGTGCCATTTAATTCGTTACAACCTAATAGTTTACTGCGTTTTTAGACTTGTTAATTTTTGTGTCTTGTCTGAAGTATTGAATGTTCTACCATCGTTCACTATAACTTTAGTTGGCTTGTAATTGTTTTGGTTTCTTCTTATCTGCGTAGTTATTCACGTACAGATAAATAAATAAATAAATAAATAAACTGAGTTGTATATTGGCTGTCCACTGCAATTGTACCGACAAAATGCGCATACAAATTGCCTCCACGGTAAACCTCAGAAGCAGAATGCGTTGCACAACCCTAAAGTAATGATTAATCCCTTTCTTTATACTTATCCCTATTTTTTACAAATAACTTTTACACTTTCCTTTGACTTTGCTCTTTGGTGCAGATCCTGTTCCAATTCGTGGCGAAACTTTCGAATTATGTATGAAGTTTCGAAGTATTTTTATAACAGTTATTGAAACATGGCTCATTAGTTTCCACAAATTTCCAAACATGTAGAGAAGAAGAGAGGTAGATTTTTTCGCTATAAGTTCTAAAGTAAAAGCGCGAAGTTAATCAGACTTTTCGGAGTGCGCATCTCCTCTTCTACAAGATATTCTGCTACAGGTGTGGTCCCCAATGGAGAGCTCTAACGTAGAATCCTAGAATCAAGAGTCAGAGCAGACTTTCCCACCTAAAGGATTTTGTGAAACCCAACTTTTTTGGAAAACACGACTACTTTATGATGATGCCTATGTTAGCATGGTGTGCTATGCACATTACCATGGGATGTTTAAGATGCAACGGATGATGTACGGTATGTATGATAAAACTCGTTTTTTCTAAACTTTTCTTTGAGTTCCTACGCAAGTTCACGAACTGAAATACCAGGCTGTCCAATAATTCCTGTCGGAAAATTTTCAAAATTCTATAAATTTCCTTAGAAGTGTTATAATATCAGGCAAGTGTAAAAACCTTCTAGAAGGTTCTCCAGAGTTCCACGCGAGGGGTATATAAGGCGCAGTCGCCGCGTCTAGCTACCAGTACAAGCTAAAATGGACCAAGGTCGAATTCGTACGTTCGTGTACTACGAGTGGCTGCTGGGCAACGACACGGGCACCGCGGTCGCCAACATCTGCAGAGCGTGCAAGGAGGATGCAGTGTCCCAACGCACAGTCAGGCGCTGGTTCAGTCGTTTCGAGAGCGGCGACACGAGCCTCGAGGACAGGGAACACCCGCTGAAGATCATGCTCTGCTGCTGGTGGGACGCCAAGGGCATGCTGTCTTCGAGCTGCTCCCGCAAGGCAGGACGGTCACCGCCTCCATCTACACCGATCAGCTCGAGAAACTAGCCGCCGCCATCCGAGAAAAGCGTCCCCGACGGGCCTCGATCCACCTGCTGCACGACAACGCGCGCCCCCACGTGGCGAAGGAGACCCAGCAGAAGTTGGCGACGCTCGGCTGGGAGACGGTTGCCCATCCGCCGTATTCCCCGGACCTCGCCCCCTCCGACTGCCACTTGTTCCGCCCGCTGAAGCACCATTTGGCCGGAAGAAAATTCACCAACTACGACAACCTCAAATCCGACATCGCGGACTTCTTCGAGTCGCAGCCCCCGGAGTTCTGGACGAAGGGCATCGGCGACCTGCCCAATCCATGGGCCACTGTTGTGGATAACTGTGGTGATTATATTGTTTATTGGACTTGTTTTTCAATAAAGTGGAAAAAAATTAAAAATGATGAAATTTTCGGACAAGAATTATTGGACAGCCTGGTAAATAATTAGATGTAACAATAACACCTTGAGAGCTCTGAATATGAAAAACATTTCGTCGCGATAGAACAATGAGAAATAGCTCTTCACTCTTTATTGGCAAGTTATGACCCGTGACCCCCTTCCGAGTAGCGGTCCATGCACAGCCGGAGTCTCTTCCGACTGCGCTATGACGCGCCCAATGAAAATTAGATCCAGTCCAATTACATTCAAAGCAGGTTTCGGTTAAGGAACAGAGTCGAAGATACTGGATAGGAAGTGCAGAGGCCTCGCAATCTCCTCCGCTGATGTCGAGTAAGAAAATGGAAATTACTGGGTTAGAGCATCGACGGGGCCGTTTCTCCTTGCAAACTGCGGTAGGTAATGACCGCGAGTGGAGATTAGAAATAGAGCGCGGAACGCAGAAGAAACGCAAATGGATTTCAGAAATTCTAAGAAACGCATCGATCGTGGCAAAAGGACGAAAGAGCGTCTCGCTCCGAAAGAGTCCCCCCCCCCAAACCCACAACGCAGTGATGAGCGCCTTCCTATCGGATTCCTGGAGTTTTTCTACGAGCTCCCGCTGACCGTAATTGAACTATCGGTGTCTCGGAATGAGAACGGCCGTCGCTGTGGGACGGCAGAGCGGCGACTCAGAAGCGCTCTCGGCAGAAAATACCCTCGGGGAATGCTCGTCTTTCGAATTAGCACTGAAAGCATTGCGAGTAATTGGTGATCGAATGGGAAAACCATCTCATTAGGGTAGGACTGATGGAGTATGGGATTCAAGATTTGCGGCGCAGTCCTTCACTCTGAGTAATAGAAGAGGGCTATATATATGCAATTTTTTCAAACTGAACACTTTTTACTTCAAATTGTACACCCTTTTAGGCAAGTTTGACGCTTTTGAAGCCAAGATGAAAATCGTCCAAATTAAAAACAGCGTCTTTAAGATTAAGCCTCTCCAACACCTGTATCACCTGTATCACCTGTCCTCCCGTTGATCATCAAATTGCTCGAGCGGGCGCCAGCAGCGTCTCCATTCGTCCCTGTCGCGTGTCAAAGTGCTCCAATGGGTCCTCCTCGCACGGGGGACACGAAGATCGGTCGTTAGTGCTTTCACGAAGAAGTCCGACCAACTCGTTGGTGGGTGTCCTGGTGTTTTCTTGACATCCCGCGGAATCCAGTCGGTAACGGCTCTCGTCCAGCGGGTGTCTGCGAAGCTCATTACGTGGCCGGCCCACCTAATTTTCGACAATTTGGCCCACGCGATAGCGTCTCTGATCTTCGAACGTCGGCGAAGCTCGGAACTCCGGAGGCCTTCTCTCACAGTTGGAATAATTAACTGTGAATGCTGCGTTCGATCAAACAGCGCCGGTGGTATAATGGCGTAGAGCTTTCCAGCTCGGTCAGCAGGAGGTGCGTGTTCGAGTCCCGTCTGGCGCTAGAGCTTTCATCGCAACAAAACATTGTTATAACTGCGTTATAACAACCGTGATAGCAGCCAGATAAGGCTTAAAGAAAATGAACTGAATCGGAACAATTCAATGTTAAAAAAATTAATGTAACATTCTTTGAAGTTTTCCTGATCATTCAATAAGTGAACAGTCAGATTAAACCTTGCAAACTTTTAATTTTTTTCTGAAAAATAAATATGTTCAAAATTGGTTTTAAGCTGCAGGAAGGCAGCAAGTTTTGGCGCAATAAAAGTAAATTTCACGCCATGCAAAGTCTATAAGGCTGACGGTGTAATTGTTGCTTACGTGAACATAGTGTGAGAACATGTGTGTTTTTATAGCTGTTATTGTTGTACCCTTTACAAATGTGTTTTCTGCCACGTGGGACAATGTCCGACGACGTCGTCGGACACCATAATAAAAACAGTTCATGGAAATTATCAAGCATTCAATACTACAATATTAATCAATGAGTCCACTGATATCTACGGTCAAGGTGGTCCTTGTGAAACTTCATTCGTCACTGTTTTTCATATTTAACAAATAACACAAATAAAATAATGCAAATAATCAGCGCGCGGGAAAAATGCGCGCTGTCCCACGCGGCAGTCACCCGAAAATCGAGCGTGTCGTGATAGGGTTAATTCGCATTTTTCCTTAAAAATAATTTGCTATAGTCATTATTTATTAAATGGCTAAAATCCATGTGAAGAAAAATACGATTAGAAGCTGTATAAAATAACATCCAGATAACATTGCCTAACATTCTAGCCTGGGCGCGTGGAGCGCAGTCGAAGGAGGCGCCGACTGTCACGTGTACCCGATAACCAGGTCCCTGGTTCGGATTTCCCGCCCAGGCCAACCAAGCCTTCCATCCCTCCGGGGTTGTTGAATTGGCACCGGACTTGTCTGGGAAGAACAAAGCGTTGACTTGTTCATCGGCTGGCCACCGCAAGTCATTGTATGGTCAAATACGCATTCAACTCTCCTCCACGACATCCCGTAGAAACAGAATGCATGGCGCATCCCAAAGGGGATTTAATAACGTCCTTTATCCTTTTTTTATTTAATATTCTAGGCTACACAAGGATAATTGTAAAGAAATGCAAGAAGAAACACCCAGAAATAAATGTGTAATAGAACAGAAGGAAGAACAAATCAGGATAAGCTCTCCTAGAAGATCTAGTTATGTCCTAGAATTATAATTATTTATGAGCCGACTTGAATTCTTCATAAATGGCATTAGCTCGTATAACTGTCTTTAGTCAAGTTTCATATAATCTGAACCTGCTCTAATAACAAGAAATATAAAATTTCGAACAGAAAGTTCATTGACTGAGGCGAAAAAAATATTCAAAGAAAGTCGTTTTCATTTGTTTTAGAAAAGATTATTCTTACCGTGTTGGAAAGTCAAGTTTAAAATAGAGAGCGCTCGTTTCGGTTTGGGAGATGCTCAGTTTATTTTAAAATCGTCAAGATTGCTTAGAAGAGTGTCCAATTTGACGTGAAAGGTGCACAATGTCTCGTGAAAATGCTACATTATAAGGGATAAAAGGATAAAGTACAAGGAGATTCAATCCTCCTTTATGAAACACTACACACTCTTCTTGCACGAGATACAATGGAGACAAATTGGATGCGTATTTGGGACGATTTCTGTTTAGTGGAAGAAGAGCATCCCGTATACGGGTGAGTGCTGATCGAGGTGTGGATGTTGCATTCGATCAACCGGCGCCGGTGGTGTAATGGCGTAGAGCATTCCCGCCCGGTTAAAGGGAGGTGCGGGTTCGAGTCCCGCCTGGCGCTAGAAGTTTTGATCGCAACAAAACATCATTATGAAGAGCAAAAACTTTCCAAATATAACCGCATAGTGCATTGTTTTCGAAAATACAAAACTAAGGTGCAAAGGGATATGGGGCAAGACAAAGTTTCTGCAGTGGAGCAATTCTCCTTTCGGATAGCTGCAGTCAATTCGTCTGAGCTCCAAGCAAACTTTGTTACGTCGTCGAAGTGCTCATCCGTAGACGCAGTCCTACAAATCTAATATTGACCCTATGTCTCCCTATGGTTTCTGGTCAGATTCGTTTCTGCGAGGGGTTACTATTCTGTTTCACTGCAAACTCTGGATGGAGAGGAGCGCACGTTGGCCTGAAACAGATAGATCTACCACCACCTAGGCAGTTTGGACGTACAGCAAGTTTCGAAGACGGAAACAATTGGATTTCAAAAAGATAAAAGATAAAGCACGACGTTACTCAATACTTTTGGGTTGAGCCACGTATTTCACTTCCACAGGATACCGTGAAGGCGTTTTAAATGCGTATTTGGCCATTCAATGACCTGCGGCGGCCACCGGTGAGCATGTCAGCGCACTCTCCTTCCCAGACAAGTCTGCAACCAATTCCTCAACTTCGGAGGAATCGGTACCAGACTAGGTTGGCCTGGTCGAGAAATCCGAACCAAGATCATGGTATCGGGTGCGTACGGCAGACCGCACCTCCTCTTACTGCGCTATACCCGCTTGCAAATGATTCACTTTTAAAAATCTAGCACGTAGTGGCCATAGCCTGGTTTATTTGGTGGCCTAGCAACGAGAGGCTTATTTTGTTACTGCAAAGGCAATCTATTAGGTTGTCCCATAAGTTTCCGCCGTTTTTTTTCAACGATTCACTGCAGATTCCGCCGGCGGTCTCTTGCACAGCTTTCGAAATAGAATGATTTGCTCTATCAGAGCATGTATTGCATTTCTTTTTTTGTCATGAAATTTGTCAATTTTTAAGTCGTTGAAGTGAAAAGTGAAAAAGTGAAAAAGTAGTCATTTGCGCACTTGTTCTCTCCGTTTAGGTTTGTAATTTTTTGCGCAGTTTTTCAAACACTTGGAAGACAATGTTCTGTACTACAAGAATATGTGTTGGTCCTACTTTCTCACTTGCCCTTTATTGATTTTTAGGCCATCAAATTGGGAATTCCGACTTTTCCGTCCGAATTTTTACCAAAACTCCGGTTCTGTGGTTGGACTTTTTTGCTTGGTGTTATATGTCGTTTGGAAAAGGATGTCTTGCTCAGTAAGAATTTGTGTCCCGTTTATTGGCTCACGCTGATTTCTGTCGAATATCAACGACTGAAGAAGGAGAAGGAATTTTTGGTGAAGACGATTTTTCTCTTTTGGGCATTTTGTTGATATTCAATAGAAATCAATAAACGCGACACAAATTCTTATAGAGCAAGACATTCTCTTTCGAATGACATATAACGGCAACCCAAAAAGTCCAACCACAGAGCAGGAGCTGTCGGCAAAAATAACCATCCTCCTTCGGACGTCCCAATTTGATGACCAAAAATTCAATAAAGGACAAGTGAGAAAATAGGACCAACACATATTCTTGTAGAACAGAACATTGTATTCCATGAGCTATAAAAAACTGCGCAAAAATTACAAACCTAAGCGGAGAGAACAAGTGCGCAAATGGCTACTTTTCCACTTTTTCACTTTTCAATTCAACGACCTAAAAATTGTTCATGATGAAGAAAGAAATGCAATACAAGATCTGATAGAGCAAATCATTCTCTTTCGAATGCTGTGCAGCGCTATGCAAGAGACCGCCGGCGAAATCTGCAGTGAATCGTTGAAAAAACGGCGAAGATTTATCGGACAACCTAATAGCTTAACAGAAAGTAAATGATATGAATATAACGTTGTCTTTAAACTGAACGCGTTTGGGTTTGAACTGGATGTTTTTCATTTTGAGCTGGACATTTTTCAAATTTCAATTTGAACACCTTTACAAATAAAATGGATATTTTGCGAACCAATCCAGGCGTATCTAAAGTTCAAGAAGGCAATAACCAACAGCGTTACAGTTATATCTCTAGGATTTCGTTAAAATAAAGATTCATGTTTGCTGAGAAAAATAGTAACATTGAATGAGTAAACAAGAAATTCTATCATTTGACCTAAACAATGAATGTTTTAGGTTTATCCCGACGTGCTGGCGGTCAACGAGTTCTCTGAAGGTTACTTGGACAGCTTACGCCGAGCACCCTTTGTATACATTGTCTATTGGAATGGTAGTGCAATTGTTGTTCACTTCCGTCTCAATTTAGAAACAGTGGAAGCATTCACAATGAAAGTCACCATTCTCATTGCATAGCATCAGGTAAACAACATTTACGCGACAAAATAAATAAACAAAGTAATATTCCCCATGAGTGCATGGCGCAATCTCTTCGCACGTACAGTTCCTCGCGTCGGATCCTTTTAGAATGGATCTATGCCAGTGTCCGGCCAAACAAGTGGAAATTCTATGGTCACTCAAAGTGTACACATTTCTTCTGAAGAAAAAGTGACATCTTATGACACTCTGCAAAGGATTTTTTCTTTTTTTATAGAAGATTATTCCGCCTTTAGTAAAGTGTTTATTCTGACATCAGATACATTTGTTTTATTATCATTATTATTTATTGGGCGGGTGTCGCGCAGTCGGAGGAGGCGCCAGCTGTCGCGCGCACTCGATACCAAGTTCCTGGCCAACCAAGCCTTCCATCCCTCCGGGGTCGGTGAATTGGCACCAGACTTGTCTGGGAAGGATAGTGCGCTGACTTGTTCATCGGCGCCACCAGAAGTCATTGGATGGCCAAATACACACTCATATCGCCTCCACGACATCCCGTAGAAGTAGAATGCGCTGGCGCATCCCAGAAGGGATTGAGTAACGCCGTCCTTTATCCTTTATCCTTATTATTTATTATATAGTTAGTCATCCTCGGGCGCGTGTAGCGTAGTCGGAGGAGGCGCGACTGTCGCGTGCACCCGATACCAGTTTCCTGGTTCGGATTTCCCGCCCAGGCCAACCAAGCCTTCCATCCCTCCGGGGTCGGTGAATTGGTACCAGACTTGTCTGGGAAGGATAGAGCGCTGAATTGTTCATCGGCTGGCCACCGCAAGTCATTGCATGGCCAAATACGCATTCATATCGCCTCCACGACATCCCGTAGAAGTAGAATGCGCTGGCGCATCCCAGAAGGGATTGAGTAACGCCGTCCTTTATCCTTTATCCTTATTATTTATTATATAGTTAGTCATCCTCGGGCGCGTGTAGCGTAGTCGGAGGAGGCGCGACTGTCGCGTGCACCCGATACCAGTTTCCTGGTTCGGATTTCCCGCCCAGGCCAACCAAGCCTTCCATCCCTCCGGGGTCGGTGAATTGGTACCAGACTTGTCTGGGAAGGATAGAGCGCTGAATTGTTCATCGGCTGGCCACCGCAAGTCATTGCATGGCCAAATACGCATTCATATCGCCTCCACGACATCCCGTAGAAGTAGAATGCGCTGGCGCATCCCAGAAGGGATTGAGTAACGCCGTCCTTTAGCCTTTAACCTTATCCTAGTCATCCTCATGTGGGTGAGAGTAATAAAAATAAGACAAGGTACAAACACCTCCAGTCGAAAAGCCAACAAGAAGATAATGATGCACAAGTAGAAAAGACAAAGAAAGAACAAACAACTAAGAATCCGAAGGAAATTGGCAAGGAGATATGTTTGTTTTGATTAAAAAGTGTTCGGTTTGAAATGAAAAAGGCTCCAGCTTGAAATAATATGGATACACAAAAAATGTTCCGTTTCGAAAGTCATTATCTGGAGCTATGTTGTCCAATACAGAATTGCAGCGCTTATGTTCCTTCTTAGGACACTCGTGCGGAGGTGTTTATGATATTAATTTTCTTCAAAAAACACAATTTTGCCTTTCAAGCATATCTTTTGGCATAATATACGTTTGTTTTTGCTTGAAAAGTGTTCGGTTTAAAATGAAAGATGCATAATGTAATGTGAAAATGGTGTGCAGAAAAAATTCAATTTCGAACGTCATTATATGTATGATCAAATATTGTCTCAAAAATACCTTAACTCTTTTAATGCTGTATTCAAACACGAGATGAAAATGGTGGACGGTAAAGTTCCAGCAGCCTCTTATCAGCGTAAAAAAGGGCCTGAGGCCTTTATAAAAATAAAGACAAGATAAGAATATCCACTATAAAACGTAGGCAGTGCTGGTGGCCGCATTGAGAAACGGTTGACACAGCGGCTGACTCAAGCTGTGCACATAATATTATGGATTGTTTGCCTTCCGTCCGCCTTAGTCTGATTACAGGACATGATTACACAAGCAGTGATAAGAGTACCTGGCCGGCGTTCGGAGCGCTGGCTATCTCAAGAATACTTTTCAATTTCGAAGGAAAATTAATTAGGCTTAGGAAGACGGAACCACGGATCTCCCTCGATAGAGAGCCTTCGGGCTCTCTTGTTAAGAGGGATCTCGGGCCGCTTGTCGCAGGGCCACGTGGCGCGTCCCCGGGTGGTGGATAGGGGAATTAAACGCGAACCAAATGCGACCGTGTACTGCCCAGAGACGCAGGTGGGATGCAGGGGATGGACTCCTTGCTCCTGCTGTGTCGGGTCGATGCGTTCCTTGTGCGTGGGAGCGGCATGTTCGTGCACAGTGTGCGTGGATGTGTCCGTGACTGTGCGGATTGTAACTGTGTCGGCTCGGCCAAAAGCTTGCACTCGGTAGACTGGGAGTACATGTAAGGCGATTCGAGGCCGCCTTAAGTCTCGCCCCGTCCCTTCGGGCAGTCTGGCTGGCTGCCCGGAGTACCCCGCCCGCACGACAGAGCCTGACTAGCTACCCGTGTTGTATTCCAGTCAAACACAGCAGCACTAAAGGGCCTCATTCCCCTGACCCCGAAAGAGCCCCCATTTCTGCAGCGATGGGAAGGACGAGTACGGAGAGGCTGCTAAAATCTCAGGGCCTAACCAGGCTGCGCAAACTGAGAAGGACTAGGATGACGATCTGTACTTACAACGCCCGCACGCTTGCGTCGGAAGCATCCGTCGAGGACCTGATGATGCAAGCCAGGAAGATCAAGTACGACGTCATCGGACTGACCGAGACGAGAAGACACCACCCCCTACACGCCGCCTACGACTCCGGAGAAGAACTGTTCCTCGGAACATGCGACAGCAGGGGAGTAGGCGGCGTTGGTGTCCTCGTCAACACGCACTTGGCCATGAACATCGATTCGTACGAGTCTCTGACAAGCCGAATCGGACGTCTGCGACTGAAGCGATGTGGCTCCGTGCCAGCCTTGACTGTGTTCGTCGCGTATGCCCCAACATCCGACTACGACGACGAAGACGTCGAGGCCTTCTACGTGGAGCTGGAGAAGTTCTATAAGGAAGATCACACCTTCTACAAGGTGATCGTCGGCGACTTCAATGCCAAGATCGGGCCACGAAGGTCGCTGGAAGAACTTCACATCGGAACCCACGGTTTGGAGTGGAACGAGCAAGGTGAAAGGCTGTCTGAGTTTATCATGTCGACCAAGACCATCCATGGAAACTCGCAGTTCCAGAAGCCTCCCTCCCTACGATGGACCTGGGAATCCCCCGGTGGCCAGTTCCACAACGAGATCGACCACATCATCTTCAATCGCAAGTATTGCCTGACCGATGTCTCCGTTGTCCCCAAGTTCTACACGGGATCGGACCACCGCCTCCTTCGCGCGAGGTTCCGCTTTTCGCGTCAAGGAGAGAAGGCCGCGAAGTTCAAGAAGAGGAGTCCCAGAACGACCATCAACTGGGATCTCTACACCTCTCTTGTCGGCCTTTGGGAAGATGCCGTCATGGACAACGTCGACGAGGAATACGATCGCTTCGTGCACCATCTCCACGATAGTGCTAAGGGAGCCGAGAGCTTGAAGACCACCAAGAGACGCCTGTCTCCGGAAACTCTCGAGCTGATACGCCAACGTGGAGCAGCACGAGCGTCAGGCAACTATCAACTGACGTCCGAGCTTGCAAAGCTATGCAGAGCGGCGATAAAGGAAGATCTGAAGGAGAGAAGGGCGGAAGTGTTGGCTGAAGCAGCAGAGGCAGGGCTGAGCATCCGCAATGCCCGCCGGAACTTCGCCAACTTCAAGACCAAGATGACCGCTCTCCGACGTCCTGACGGAACCGTCACCTCTTCCAGAAGGACCATGGAGAAAGTCATCCACGACTTCTACTCCGATCTCTTCGATAGCCACGTCCACCTGCCCCTACGCCATCTTCCGCAGGATGGATACGTCATCCCCTCTGTTCTCCCTTCCGAGATCCGACACGCCATCTCGTCGGTGAAGAAACGTACAGCACCCGGTCCTGACAGGATCAGAGCTGAACACCTGAAGAACCTCCCGCCAGCGCTCATCAACACCTTGGCGCGGCTCTTCACACGCTACCTATCCGAATGCAAGGTTCCATCTCAGTGGAAGACCAGCAAGACCGTCTTGCTGTACAAGAAGGGAGACGTGCACGACATTGGCAACTATCGCCCGATCTGCCTGCTGTCGGTAGTCTACAAGCTGTTCACTCGAGTCATCCTGAATAGGATTAGTAGAACGCTGGACGAAGGACAGCCATGCGAACAAGCAGGATTTCGGAGAGGATTCAGCACGATCGACCACATACACACCATTACGAAGCTCATCGAAGTGTCGCGAGAGTACAAGCTGCCGCTTTGCCTTACGTTCATTGACCTGAAGAAGGCATTCGACTCCGTCGAGACTGAAGCGGTTATGGAAGCCCTGCTCACCCAGGGCGTTCCTACTCAGTACATCAGAGTCCTTCGAGAGCTGTACAGTGGATTCACGACCAAGATCTCACCATTCTACAACGACGTCGTCATTGACGTGAAGAGAGGGGTTCGACAAGGGGATACCATATCCCCGAAGCTCTTCAGCGCCACCCTCGAAAACGTCATGCGCGAACTAGAATGGGATGACATGGGAGTGAAGGTCGACGGCCGGCAACTGCACCATCTTCGCTTCGCTGACGACACCGTGCTCATAACACCGAGCATCACTCAGGCGGAGCGAATGCTGGCCGACTTCGATCGTGTATGTGGAAGCGTTGGACTGCAGCTGAATCTTACGAAGACGATGTTCATGAAGAACGGATGGGTTTCTGATGCCCCATTCTCGCTCAACGGAACGAACATCTCCGAATGCTCCAGCTATGTGTATCTGGGTCGCGAAGTCAACATGGCCAACGACCTAGCACCAGAGCTGAGCAGGAGGAAACGAGCGGCTTGGGGAGCTTTCAAGAGCGTCGAAGAAGTCGTGAAGAAAACGAAGAACGTCCGACTCCGTGCCCACCTATTCGACTCCACTGTTCTTCCTGCCCTAACATACGCCTCAGAGACCTGGGCTATACGAAAGCAGGATGAACACGCGATCAGCGTCGCGCAGCGTGGAATCGAGAGGACGATGCTCGGAGTGACACGACTCACGCAAGTGAGAGAAGGCCTCCGGAGTTCCGAGCTTCGCCGACGTTCGAAGATCAGAGACGCTGTCGCATGGGCCAAGTCGTCGAAAATTAGGTGGGCCGGCCACGTAATGCGATTCGCAGACAGCCGCTGGACGAGAGCCGTCACAGACTGGATTCCGCGGGATGTCAAAAGAACACCAGGACGCCCACCAACGCGTTGGTCGGACTTCTTCGTGAAAGCCCTGAACGACCGATATGACGCTCTTCGTGTTCCTCGAGCGAGGAGGATCCATTGGACCACTCTGGCACGCGACAGGGACGAATGGAGACGCTGCTGGCGCCCGCTCGAGCAAGTCGATGATCAACGGGACGACAGGTGATACAGGTGACAGGAAGACGGAAGAGGGAAGACGAAGACTGCGGTCAGCTGATCACCGTCAGCTGGCCACCATTTTGTTTGTAAGTTCATTTGTTTAGTAGTAATTTTATTAAACAACAATAGCAAATAGATAAATATCCTTTATAACTTGATATCCCCTTTAATATATAAATTGATAAAAAAAATTCAAAAAAGTAGTAATAAAACTTATATATACAATATCAAAATAAACAATAATTAAACTTCAGGTTTAGTGCACTCTTCTCTTAAAAAAATTATTTTAAAAATTTTAAAAAATTAAACTACAAAAATAAAAAATACAAAAAAAATAAGAATAAATAAAAATTAGATAAAACATTTTGCTGAATCAATTATGTGATTTTGCAAATTGAAAAAAAAGTTATAGCACCTCCCTCTTCACTGATTAGCCACCGGGGCGGGGGGTGGTATAACAAAAAGGTTCGTCTGAAGAAATGTGGCGAAACGAACCTAACATTTAGTTGACATATTATTATTATAATATTCATATTATTTATTTAAACTTTAACTTTCATTTTATTATTAGGAAGCTTCTACGGAATCCTTGTTGAGTTAGCGATCTGCGCCATGAAGCTCCTGACGTTCCCTCGATAGTTTCGTTTTTATGGGTTTCCTCGAAAACCTATATATATATATATAATCTGTTAATTTTGTTTTAATTCTTGAATTATTTGAGGACGTGCAATATATGTATGTACACGTGCGAAATGAAGAGGTACAGGGTGCGTAAAAAGTATTGACGCACCTACTTTTTGTTTCAGCTCCAGCTTTCTGTTTCTACCCCTTTAGGTTTTTGTGTGTTATTTTTGTTGTCTGTGTTGGGCTCAAAAAACACTCACGAAAAAACTGAAGAAACATGATTGTCATCGCTACGGTGGACCCTTTTTGTCTGTTACCCACACAGCTGAATACTTCCTTAACAAGAGAATTAGACGCTGTTCGAAACGGTTGGTGAGGAAAGAGGTCAGCAACCCAAACGTCAGCCACGGCTCTGTCATAACAGATGATGACTAAGAGATGTTCAGGCACGATAACGTCTAAATCAAAAATTATCAATCTCTGTCCGATAACGGCAAACAGGTAACGCGCACAGGTGTGGACAGCTTCTCAGACGAGCACAGCTTAAACATGAATCCGCTGGATTACTCTTTTTAGGCGATTTTGGAGAGTGAGGTCTGGGCTACGTTCAACAGAAGTGACCAGTCGCAGAAGGCTACCCTGTTCAAAGCACGGAACGAAATGCGAGCAAGTGCTTGCGGCGCGTGCTCCTTAATTTTTCCGTCGTTATCGCTCCTGTATTCACAGTAAAGGAGCCAATGTCGATAACGAGTTCTTCTATCGTGTTTGTAAGATCATTTTCCATATTTCTCAAGTGAATATTTTAAAACCTACTGCGCATTACTATTTCCACAACACCATTTACCGCGACAATACCTTTTACGCACCCTGTAGATGAGAAATGAAAACGTATGACAGACCATGCAAACACTAAAGTTTCAAAAAGCTTTAACGAAGAGTCCTAAACACTGCAAACTTAGAAGTCATCAAAAAGCGTTATAGGTAGGCAACAAAAACCTTAATAAGGATGTAGAAGTAAGGACGACGGCGAGTAAACCCTCTTTGGGATGAGCCTCGCACACTGCCTTACTTCAAGGGCTTATCGCGGAGGCAAGTAGAGTTTTTATAACACTTATAAAAAGCATGTGAGGCAGCGGATTAGTTAACCTAAAAAGGGAATAAAAACAAATAAAACTCATTGCAAAAAATCTAACAGCATAGTCACCAAATTGATCACGACACTTTGCGAGCACCAGTTCTTCGCGCGTTTCTCCACTTGCTCTTCTTTCTATCATTGCTTGTTCCGCAGTCCTAAGTTTCTCTCACTTTGTCCTATGTATGTTTTAATTCTTTTCAGCCAGGAGTTGTTCATGAGTTGTGCAGAATGTCGGCGTTTTATCGTGGATTCTGCTTTACTTCTTTTTTACTGTTCAGTATTCCCACATGGGTGGGTAACCAACATAACACAACTAAAATTTTAGGAAGATTGAACCGATAATCTTATACACTGTGCACTTACAAGTCATCAAAAAGCATTATAAGTAAATAATAAACTTAAAAAAACTTTAAAAAGAATGTAGAAGAAAGAGCAACTTTGATCCAACCCTCTTTGGGATGCGCCCTGTACTCTACTTCTATGTGGTATCGTGGAGGCAATGTGAGTGCGTTTTTCACCTACACAACAATTTGCGGTGGCCAGCCGATGAACATGTCAGTGTTCTATATTTTTCAGACAAGTCTATTATCAAGACACCTTCACCTTGATTAGCCTGGGCGGTCCCCAAACGGCCACGACGACGTCTCCTCCGATTGCGTCTATCAAGAGCCTGAAGATGCTAGCAGTAGTAAAAACTGCCGAGTTTTAACAACAGTACATACAACTAAGTGCTTTTAGAATAAAAGCGCTAATTTTTCGCATAAACTGTTAAAGAGAAAATCGACGACACCCAAAGTACAAAATCACTGAGCAAACCAGAATACCCACGGAGACATAGCCGGCGCCATGTTGAGCAAACACATTATGTACGACCAAGAGTTGAATTGATAAGTGGAAAACGATAGGTGAAAAAATGGTATGGAACCTCAGCCAGTGGAACAGCCGTTGAGACTTGGACGAACCCATTCATATCATTATGTTTGTGTTTGTTACGTTGCAAAATGCAGATGCGAGATAGAACCAGACCAATACAAACAATCAAGCGCTAACTACACTGTACGTGAAGAAGAAAGCACGAATTGTTGTTGTAGGAGAAGGCGATGCTATTTTCCTTGAGTTCGAGAAGGCACCAAGGTATATAATTTCATAATCACAGCCACACTTGGTGGGGCAGAATCTTGTAAACGGGACAAACATCGAACACTACGCCTTGTGATACGAAAGGTGGAATTCATCTAGGTTGTCCCATAAGTCCCCGCCGTTTTCTTCAACGATTCATTGCAGGTTTCGCCGGCGGTCTTTTTCATAGCGCTGCATAGCTTTCGAAAGAGAATGATTTGCTCTATCAGAACTTGTATTAAATTTCTTTTTTCATCCTGAATTTTGTCAGTTTTTATGTCGTTGAAGTGAAAAGTTAAAAAGTAGCCATTTGCGCACTTGTCCTCCCCGCTTAGGTTTGTAATTTTTTGCAGCTTTTTATTGCATTTGGAATACAATATTCTGTACGACAAGAATACATGTTGGTCCTATTTGCTCACTTGTCCTTTATTGATTTTTAGCCCATCAAATTGGGAATTCCGACATTTCCGTCCGAATTTTTACCGAAACTCCGGTTCTATGGTTGTACTTTTTTGCTTGGTGTTATATGTCGTTCAGAAGAGAATGTCTAGCTCAATAAGAACTTGTGTCGCGTTTATTGGCTCATGCTGATTTCTGTCGAATATCAGAGGAAAAGGAATTGTTGGTGAAGACGATTTTTCTCTTTTTGGAATTTTGTTGATATTGAACAGTAATCAATGAAAGCGACACATATTCTGATAGAGCAAATCATTTTCTTTCGAACGACATATAACACCACCCAAAAAGTCCAACCACAGAGCAGGTGCTGTCTGCAAAAGTAACCCTCCTCCTTCAGGCGTCCCAATTTGATGGCCTAAAAATCAATAAAGGACAGGTGAGAAAATAGGACCAACACATATTCTTGTTGATATTCAACAGAAAGAATCGTTGAAAACACGGCGAAGACTTATGGGAAAACCTAATATTTCTGAACACTGCGTTAGGAATATTAGAGTATAAGAAGCCTCCTATGAGAATCGTCAACTTTCGAGTAAAACTATTTTGAAAAAAAAAATATTTGTTAATAGCCGTGCTCAACATAAGAGCGATTTAGGTTAGGTGGTAAGGGCTTCACGAAGTTCCAGCACATGTTGCTAAAGAGCAACATTTTTAAGGATCATCCATTCCATGTGCATCCTGTGCAGTTGTCGGATCGCTGTTCATACGCATGAAGCTGGTTTTATGCTGAGTCAAGGACGACAGCCATTGCTTAGGCCAGGCAACTGATAAGTCGACTCCTCTTTGAGGACAGAATCCACCAGCACCATCAGTGACCCTGTATACTTTTACATCGTCTGCATACTATACATTGAATATAATCGAAATTCTTTGAACAGTTGGGTGCTTCGGATAGCGCTGATTTCGAGGAGCACGGAATTTTTGGATGATTCGGATCGTGATATTCATTCGGATCCAATATATAGTGCATACAAGCGCAAGCATTTCGCAACATTTCCGGTATTTCCGAAGGAAAAATGTTAAATAGCATAAACGATAAGACCCCTCCTTGTGGTGCCCCACTTGGAATATTTTTCAAATCGAGGAATACATGCCCAAATCTGAACCCGAAACGTCGTCTCATTTAGGAAGCCAGCAAACCACCCTGTTGGGTGTATCCTAGGTTCTTCTAATTTGAACAGCAACTTTTTATGATATGCCCTGTAAGACGTTTTCACAAAGTCAAAATAAATATAATTACATAAACACATGCCACCAAGCGCAGCACTTCAGTCCAATCATCCATGCATCTCTTTTTCTTTTTTCGTGCATCATCTACGGAAAGACTCCTTGAAAGTAATCGCTTTGCAGAACCAGGGTTTCGCGTTTGGTTCCGGAGCACTTATCGCGAAGTGAGTTAGCTTCCTAAAAAACTCATATTAAAATAAAATTTTTGTTCCATTTATGCAGCCTAGCACCGCTTTAAGCAGTCACCCATTTTCTTTTTTGAGCAGGTATCAATCACTTTCAGTTCAAATTGCTGCGGAAAATTAGTCAAAGCTCTCAACGCAATGCAACCTCTGCCGGCTGATTTTTGACGAAATTTTGGCCACTGTATATCAGGAAACAGTAGAGGACCTTCTGTTACCAAAATACCAGCAGGCGTCTAGAAACGTCTCGATTCAGTAAATAATGCTACAAATGCAAAATGCATTCTATGGTTCATCCACATTGTGAGCTCTAATATAGAACAGAAATAGAATAAAAAATATTCAGTCGCTTCTCACCACTCCCTACACTAGTGGCGATTTGATGAGGTGAATTGCGCTTATTGACTCAGAAATTATTATGGGTTAATCAGTACCCTTTTGGGATCCGCCATACAAGCATTAGAGGTGTTTTGAGAGCGTGTTTGCTTTGTAGTTGTGGAAGTCAACCCATAAACGTGCCGCCAATACTCTTTTCTTCAGAAAGAAATGCTCGCGAGACCTTAGCCGACTTGGGTGCTGGACTAGAACCGAACCTAAACTCAATACCGTGTACGAGAAAGGAAGTTTTGAGTCGGCTCCCTTTAATGCATCTCTGCTTTTGTTCAATAAAATGGTATATATCGCGTTGTGTAAATGTTACAAAATTATCTAACAGCTTAAGTTTCTTTCACATGTACGTCCTCGTTGTTCTGACATCGAGAATGTTATGTGTTGTTATTCCAGTTATTCCAGTTGCCAAAATTAGCATATCATATTTTTTATTTCAGCGTACCTTGCCTTTGTTTTTTGCTCATTTTTCAAGAAAGACTTAAGATAGCGAAAGCAGTTTTGAGTCTGACTCTAAGATTTATCGCGGCCATGCGGCGGTGAACAATTAAATATAAAAAAAGGCAATCAAGCTTTCACGTAGTATGAACTTGTCGACGAGAACATGCATTCTCCGCAATATTTTAATAGCTCTCGTTAGCAGTGTAGTGAAAGTCTCTGAAATGATTTGAAAGCAAGACTTGTTCACGACCTTTTTTGGAAAGTGCATTTATAACAAAAGAATCGACGCCAAGAATCAATCGTAATTACTTAGATATCTTGCGTCAGCCACCTAAATGCAGACCTAGACAGAAGTATAAAATGAATGCAGAACAACGTGTACTAGGAGGTACTTGAGGGGGTGCTTGAACAGGAATGAAGAGTCTATTACTACATATATTTATTAATTTTATACATGGAAATTCATGCAACAAGCAAACAAACTCGTAAACGAACCTAGCGATGGCTTGAATAAACGTGAAAAACAACACGGTGGAAAATAGGAAAAGGTAAACTTCTAAGACATACCCGGAATCGACAAGTCTTTTGTACTCAGAGAGACAGAGAGTTAGGTAATGTGTACTTTTTTGACAACTTCAAAAATTTCGTGACAGCTCTGCAAGTGAAGAATGTTGATCTTATATTACTTCTTCTTCTATTACTTCGTCTATTCACGTATATTTAATAAAGAAAAACCCAAGGTGACGAAGAATCGCTAAGTAAAAGGCTCCACTAGAAGGTTCCAGTAGGCTCCACCTTCTTAGTCTGCGTTGTGGATCATCCTGTCCACAGTATGCGGTTCAGCCGAGGAGGAAAGCAAAGGGGAAACGCTGTGCGGAACGGATATCCAGTTCGAACTCTGCCGCCGTCCAGAGGGTCGACAGCGCACTCCGTCCGTCAATTGGTCAGAATAATTACACGGCTATTTACTCTGCTCGCCGGTCTGTACTGCATAACAATGAGCCGGTTTGCACAGTGTGTGAGAGCCGCCGGACCCCCTGACTGATTGTCTTTTCGACCGTCGCCTAGTCGGAACTGCTTCTGCTGCTCATCGCACATGCGGATACCGTAACGCCAGCCGTAAAAGGTTGAACTTCCTTCTACTACAAGTCAGACGCTTCAAAACCAATGGCAGAGCACTTGAGATCCTGAACTGGTATGAAGAACGGCTACGACATCGGCCTTCAACTTAATCGACTAACTTCTAGTCCGCAGGAAGACGCTTCTGAACAATATATTCCAGTCATCGGATGGTTTAAGAAGGCGAGGCATACGGAATTTGACGGAACTTGGTCGCTGCTACATGAACGGCTCGTCAAAAATTATGGGAACTGTTGATGTCGTTTGGTGACAGCCGTTGGAAGAATGTATTGTAGTTTTCGACTGGTTTATGCCGGATGTCAGAAAACCCACAGAGCTCCATTCTGCTTGTTTCGCGGCGTTTTTCTTCGAGATTCTGGTCCGAAGGACAGGCGTTTGCAATGCCTGTTGAGCAACAGAGACCCACTGCGCTACTTTGGACTTTGGCATCAGAAAGGGAGAAATGAAGATGGGTATAGACCAAGTCAAAGACAAAAGCATAACAGTCAGGACGACAGGCTAATGGCGTACTGGACAGCTGACGGAAGATCGAAGGAATATGATTCTCTTGAGCCAGCATCCCAAAGATATTGCCCTGTTTAATCCTACTTACAACAGGTAGAACTTTTCATTTTTTATATATTTTGGCAATAAAAGGATAAAAAGATAGAGGACGGCATTACTCAATCTCTCTGGAATGCACCGCGAACTCTGCTTCTACATGGAGGCGATTTGAATGCGTTTTTGGTCATACAATGACCTGCGGTGGCCAACCGATGAACAAGTCAGCGCTTGATCCTTTCCAGACAAGTCTGGAACCAATTCACCGAACCCTGAGGGATCGAAGGCTTGGTTGGCCTGGGCGAGAAGTCCGAACCAACAGCCTGGTATCGGGTGCACGCGGCAGCCTGCACCTCCTCCTACTGCGCTGTATGCGCCCTTATTTTTTGAGATGACTACTGCTATTATTAAATCAAATACACCTAAAGGCGTCAACCTTCAGAAGGTAGAAGTTCACATCACTACATTTCTCTCTTCAAATACACTTCGTGGATTACGGGCTCACACATTGCATAGAGCGCGTGGTGACGCAGGCGGAGAAAGCACCGTTTATTCGGATCCGACTTCATACTCGTGGTTCGGATTTCTCAACCAGGCAAATCAAGCCTACCATCTTTTGCAAGTTGGTGAAACGGTACTACGCTTGTTTGGGAGGGATCAAACGTGATTTGTTCATTCGATGACCACCACAAGTCATTGTATTTATAAGCCAAATTAATCCACGATATTCCATAGATGTAAAATCAGTGGAGAATCCCAGAGTGGGTTGAGCGACGGAAATCTTTATCTTTTGAACGCTTCATCTTGCGTCTTGACTCTTGGATCCGACTTCAGGAGATATGTTGAACGTGATCTGAATTTGTGTTCTTAGTGAAGGGAACCCTTTCCTTGACAGAGTAGCTGGTGCTCGGTTTGGTGGAGAATAACAACGGCTCTTCTCCAGCCCACACTTTTGACGAGTACTTCCTATCCATGCTACCGATTGAATACACGGATTAGCGAAAATGAGTAACAAAAACAATGTGCGAGTGGCCGAGTCCATTAGTGACCAAGCCGTCAGCTCGTCCTGAGTGCCTCGCTTTTTTGCGTCGCTATAAGAAGCCTCAATGAGACGATTGCTCACAGCTAGCGAAGAGGGGTTTCAGATAGTTATATCCAGCTCTCAGCATGAAGAGCAGAAGCTAATAGTAATAGCTAGAAGTATATGAACATCTTTAAAATAAAAACACGTTGAACAAAAGACCCTGACAGATGTCTAATGAAAAAATGCTGAATTGACAAAGATGTCTAAATGTTGCTCATCACTTTAAAATTAATACACCTTTAAAAATCACGTAGAAGAGTTACTTATTAAAGAAAAACGTGAATCAATGTCAGCTGATAAAATATGTGAGTAAAGGTCCGCTTCAGTAAACCTGCGCAAAGAATGCTCCACGCATTCTACATCTTGGAATAACCTGAAAGTAACTTGAATACGACCACGCGTGTGCCGATTACTGCCCAAAGTGATCGTGAAGTAAGTTACACTATGTCGTATGTAGTCGTGGTAACATTTTACAACTATTTACAAATACGAGGAGAAGAATTTTCTGATCATTCAATCGCCGAATGCACTGTTCTAACAAATAGGTAGCACATTGATTTTACCTTCGCGCTCAGCCACAGCTATTTCTTCTATTTATACTTCAACGATATAGATAAAGATTATTTCCATCTCAAAAAAGGTGGAACATGAAAATGAAATGGGGCAAATAAAGGCCGGAGTCCAGAAATCGGAGTGCAGAAGCGGAAATTTCGCTTTCTTCGGCTTCACAGTTTCAGTAGACATTGGATCAACATCGATTTGGAAATTCGGATCCGTCATTTTTTAAAGCCAAGTTAAAAGGGCTGTGCAAACAATGGCATTTTTGAAAAGCCTTGGGTCTTGGGATGATTCAAGGAAGAGTGGCTTTGATGGGAAGGATTTTCGGGTACACCAAATAACTGATTTCTTTTCGGATCTCATATCGTATATCCGTATCGGACTGGACACTGGATTTCTGGTCAAAATCATCTGTCTGAATTATTCAAAAATCCGATCTCGTAAAAACCAGCCCCATGCAAAACGAAGTAAAATCCAGGCTTTTCAAAAATATCCTTATTCGCGGGATTCTTTCAGCGGGGATTGGAAAAATTGACATATCCGAATTATTCGAATTGATGTCAGAACCAATGTCTAGTGTTCAAGTACAAAAAATTAAAAAAAATGCTTTCAAATTAAGTAAACGTGTAAGGTCTCTGGCGAAGTAATCATGCCACGCCTCCTAGAACTTTAATAAAATTGAAAATAGCTACCATATACCTGCTTTATACACAACAATGCAGACCTTGATAAGGCCCTACTTCGCTACTAAGGTTTTTCTAGTGGATGCAAGTAAAACAGATAATCTTATCTAACCCCTCTTGGTACCGCTGACATCAACAAGAAGTTCAATCGATAAAGAAAAACTTTAATTAATTGAATAATAATGAAAAATGAAACAAAAAGCGAAAGAGTAGAGCAGGATAAAGCATTTTGTCTCAGGAACATTCTCTGATGAAGACTCGAGAACCGCCTTTTCCTGTGCTCTCTATAGAGTAAGTACCAAGGGAAGGACGGACACTAATCCTATGGCTTGGAGATACACCAATGATCGGTGGAATGAATTGAAAATAGCACCTATCAATCGATATCGGAGGATGAATCGTTATTTTCCACAATATGCCGGACACATGATTCATCCTGCAGTGGCTGAGGACGGCGACCTACAAAGCTGTGACAAGGCTTTCTTTAAACATGTAATACATTTTGAAAGTATAGAAGGACAACAATTTCTGTTGTTGTTCTATGTGGAGAAGTACCAAGAATGAAGTGTCAGTTGGAATTCGTAAAGAATACGTCGAATTCAAAAGACTCACAACCTTCAAGTGTTATAATTAGCCATCCAATTTTTAGAGCCAGTGACTAATACCAGTGCTATTTTGAAGTGGAACATTCCGATTTTCTTAAGCTGGCTTGACATGGTCGCTGTGCAAGATTAAAACTCATCTAGTGTGCCTCCTGACCTCACGTAGAAGTTTGAGGCCTAATGAATATGCGGAAATCACTTGCATTTATCCCTCTTTTTTAGACTATCGCGATTTTATCTAAAGAACTGCCATTTCAATCTGGAACGCCAGAAATGGGCTGTCCCAATAATCAGAAGGAAAACTGCGCAAAAGGTACTCGAACCCTCATGGCCCATATAAGAGCAGGTGTTGGAATCTCAGGTGTCTCTGAAAGGTTCGCTGCTGAGGAAACTTCGAAGGTGGGTCGCAGATAGCGCCGTATGAGGAAGGCATGTGTTTACCCAGCAAAAAGTCGCCTGTTTGCAAAGCGAGTTCGACTCTCTCTGGAGCTCTTGCGTATGCATAAGCGGTCATTACGCCAACACGGAGCTTGTTCTTCGGAATAACGAAGTGCTTTTCGAAAGCAGCAGAACGACCAGTACCGCTGCATAGAAGAAGTCTATCTCGCCTGCTATACTATAATTAAAACATTGCTCTGAAGGATAGTGATCGGCATTAGTTAATACCTTCGTGGGATGTGTCATGCATTCTTCTTGTACGACAAATCGTGGAATTTCATGAAGAAAAACATAAATGGAGACATGTCTCCAATCCAACATTCTACACAGAAATCAGTTACGAGGTTGATGTTCACAAATCTTAGAATTTTAATTGTTACCCAACGACCTAGCTGTCAAAGTCAAGGTGAAGTGTCATTTAAGGATATTGGATATTTTAGATTGACCGCCCAGGAACGTGCCTTGTCCTTGTGCAGAATTTGCTTAATTCTCTGATACTCAGCTCTTCTTACAACAGCACAGAGCAATGAAATAATCGTCACATTCGAATGAGTACATTGTATCAGACTGACAGGATTGGAAAATACTTATATCTCGCTTCTTTTATACATGTGGCCTTTCAATGTCCTCCGACAAGACCGCAACCTCATGGACACAGTAACTCCAGGAGTCAAAGTCATGCTTATTAATCGTTATTTGGCCTATACAATGAAGTTCGGTAGTCAGCCGACGTACAAGTCAGAGCCTCGTTTAGTTCTAGATTCCTTAGATAGTACTTAGTACTTATATTTAAAAGAGACTAAAACAGTCAATAATTTATACAGAAACTCTTGGAGGTGCTGCAATTCAACAAAGTATAGAGATCTCGTAAACAGGATGTGTATTACATTTTCCCTATCTTAATTTCCCTATTTTCCCTATATTCTAACTGAAATGCGACAAAATGTTTGTTTATGCTTATGCAGCTTGCGCATACTTAAAAGTAAATGCAATGTTTGTGAATACAGTAAATATATATATATATATTTATTTATTTATTTATTTATTTATTTAGTAGACTTATAGGTATTAGAATATTTGCTAAACAAAATTTGCGATTGCAATACTTTATTGTCCATCAATTACTTTAAAAATTCTATTATGGTCAAAAACAATATGTCTGCTTTCTTGCCTTCCTCTTGACCTTTTCAAAACACAAAGGGTAGAACTATGCTGTTGGTTCGCAGCACTACCACTCAACTGATGGGCGTAAGAAGTGTGTTAGATCTGTTTCTCAATAAACTGCCTGTCTGGGGTAAATAGGCGAAACAGGCTTAATATCGATCTTTCTTCTATTTTATATTTCCTAGACAAGTTTGGTACCAATTCACCGACCAGGACGGATGGAAAGCTTAATCGATCTGGGAAAAAATAAATAAATATGATTGCATGTCTATTGAGCACCTATTGGAAATTTGGTGAAAGACGGGGAAATACGATGTCAAGAGTTGCGTTCATTAAAACACCTTCAAAACCAAAGTAGATAAGCGAAAACCTTATGGGACTACAATGCGATTTGACTAGCAAATAGCTCAGCTGAACCCAAAATTATCGAGTTTGTGTGCAAAGTACTGTTTTCCGGGGAAGGTCAGGGAAAAATGAAAAATAATATCCAATGCAATCACAAAACCTTGCGGGATGCTATACTCACAGCACAATTTTTCGCTATATAACTGCCCAGAAATGAAAGGCTTGGTTGTCCGATCAGACGGATTTGATTAAAAAGATTTAATTTTAATCCTTTTTCTGCTCACGCAAAAGTATTATAAAAACTGAATCTTACCTGCTGACCGTGCTATACACGCCTCATGAGACAACCAGCCGCGAAGTCAACACCTATCTATGGTAAAAAGGATGAAGAATGGTGAAGTACTCAATTCTTTTTGGGACACGCCATGTATTCTGTTTGTACGGGATGTCGTGGAGGCGATTTTAATGCGTATCTGCCATACATGACTTATAGTGGCCAGTCGAGGAGCAATTCAGCGCTTTATCCTTTCGAGACTAGTCTGCTACCATTTCGTCGACACCGGAGGGATGAAAGGCTTGGTTGGCCTGGATGGGAAATTCGAACCAAAAATCTGGTATCGGATGCACGCGACAGCCTGCACCTCCTCCGACTTTGTTACACGTGCTCTCCATCTATGGTACTAGTCCTTAATGTGTTCTACATGGAAGAGGAGTAAGCACCAGCCCATTGCCCACATTCACCGCACATCCCCAAATAGCAACTACTTCATCTTTATCGATTGTTTGACAGACAACTATACACTGGGTGGTGTTCGATTATTTCCGCTTTTTGTAGACCATTTGAAACCGTGATTATTTCCACGACATTATCGTACCAAATGACCGTTTGAGAGAAGGCTAAAAAAGTATTAAGCGTTCAAGCTGAATGGAGGTTGATCAGCATGGTTGCAACTACTGGGCAACGGAAAACGTTAAAAGAAGCAAAGCACAAGTTAATTTGGCCAAGTAGTGACAAGATTGTAACAAGCATAGTGTCCATGCACAAGTATGGACTACATGGTTTTAGACGGATGCATGGCGCAATCTCAAATATTTGCACGTCACATGATTTTCGTTACCCTGTGCTTTCAAATGAGTCCAAAACATTTTCAAAAGCTTCACTAGCAGCAATGCTAGAACCCTTCAAATAATAGCTGCATTTTTTAGGATTTTTCGCAAGTGATAGTGTGTTTTCAAGTTTTAAACTTTTGAAAAAGCACAAATGAATCGATACGGCTATTTTATTGAGAAATTATGACAAGTACTCTAGTGAAACTCAATCAACCACAACCAAGTGTAAAATGCGAAATTTCGGATTTTTTGCATGGCGCATTCCATAGCGCTCACGTGTCAAAATATTTTCATTTTCTTAAACTTTCATATGAGCCCTCAACTTTTCAGTACCTTTAATCTGAGCAAAGTTATCACCTTTCAAACAGTGAATACACTTTTTGAGAACCCTGTATATTGACGGCTTGTCCAATTGACAATGGTGTCCAACGACCACCATATTACGCCACTTACATGGACAACTACATTCAAAGGATAAAGGAAGGTGTTGATCAATCTCTGTTTGGGAAGTACCACGCATTCTAATTCAAGCGGAGGTCGTGGAGGCGATTTGAATGCGTATCCATTCATACAACTTCTTGCGGTGGCTATCCAATGAACAAGTCAGCGTTTTGTCCTTCCCAGACAAGCCTGCTACAGTTCATCGACACTGGATAGATGGAGGGCTTAGTTTTCCTGGGTGAAAAAATCGAACCAGGAACGTGGTATAGGGTGAACGCGACAGCCGACACCTCCGACTCCATTACATGGATCCAGGATGATTTTCTAACACTAATTTTTCACGGATGGACCGATTAAAAAATTTCATCGCTTCTATAATATGAAATTCTGAGGCGTGGTAGAGCGGCGGAAGGAAGCGTCAGTTGTCACGTGCTGCCGATTCCAGGTTCCTGGCTCGGGCTTCCCGATCAGTGTAGCCAATCTTTCCATTCTTCCTGGGTCGGTGAATTGGAGTCAGATTTGTCTGGGAAGCATAAAACATTGAAATTGATGTCCACAGCAGTCATTGTGCCAGCCAGACGCGCTTCAAGGTGCCTCCACAAGTAGGATGCGTGGCGCATCGCAATTTGATTGATTAACGCCGATATCCTTTATATTTTTTTTATCTCTTCGAAATTGTGAAACCATAAGATGCCTTCAGAGCATGTTGCCTTTGCTAAATTAGGTGTCTGCAATGCACTCGCAGATTGTGATGAACACGTAGAAAAAATGCCTTTGAAAGTGGATTTCGTGGTGTTTAAGAATCACGTTGTTATGGGATAAATCAGAAGGATAGGCACCGGATAACGTACTGAGAGGAGGCGCCAACCCGACTCCAGGTTCTTAGTTCGTGGTCCAGCCAGGCCAACTAAGCTTTCCATTCCTCAAATGTTGGTGATTTGCTACCAGACTTGTTTGGAATTGATAAAGAGGCGATGAGTATCGTACGACATCCGCAGGTGGAAATTACGCACTCTTCGAAGGCCCATAAAAGTGTAGAATGCATGGCGCATACCAAAAGATAGTGAACGACGTTCTTTATTCTTTAGTCGTTTTATGTCGAAAGGACTATAAAATATGAATAAAACACGCCCAGAATTGACATGAAATATATAATGAAGTTAGTAAAAGTGCTAAAATTTAATTGTAGGCGTTATAAAGAGCCATAATACATAAATTGTACCATTTGTATTGGGGAGGAATATTGGACGATGTCTATATCTATGCTTGCACCCGAGAGGCATGTAAAGCGGGGTAGAATCAATAGCGGAATGTAGTGGAAGTGCAGATATGTCAACGAGAAGACAGAGCAGGAAGAGAGGAGTAATACGTAGATTTATTTTCAGAGGGAGAAACGATGCCCACAAGAACGCCTCTATGTTTCGAGCTCGTAAATGGTGTGCAAATTCTCTGCACCCCCTCTAGTGACGCATCGCTGCAACAGACCGTGAAATGCTGTGGAAAAGCGAGTGGCCACAGAGAAACCGGTTCCAGAGCTGTTCTGTTGTTTCCGTTCGAACGCTACGTCGAGGTCAGCATTAATGGGCAGACCCGTGACGACGTCACAGAGCCTCTGATTTTGCAGAATTTTAAAGACGTTCAGCCTAATGATAAGAAGAATTGACTGAGCGTCGTCGGTTCAATGGTAATAGCCCTTCAGAAGTGCTGTTCAGCGCCGAGGAATTGTCCTAGAACGCCTATCCTTGCTGATAGTGAGTTGCATGTAAGCAACAGTTATACCAGTTGTCCTGTAGGCGGTCAATTCAAGAAGGCGGTAGCCACGATTCCAATAATCTCTGTCGCGTGCCAGAGTTGCCCAGTGCAATTTTCTCGCCGATCAAACACGACAAACGCCACACATCACATCATAGCTAAAACTTTTCTCGAGCAAGACCTATAGAACATGCAGCTAAGCGTGTTCCATTTCCGAATTTACCCAGATACGCTGCATCCTCTGAGAATTAAAAAAAAACAGATTGTGTGACGGCCATGTAGCCCAAAGCACAGTGTCTCTGACCCTCGAAGGTCGGCGAAGCTCAGAGCTCTGGAGGTCTTCTCTCACCGGCGTGAATCGTGCCATCCTGAGCATCGTACTCCCGATTCCTTATTCGTCTGAACATTCATCATTCATATTTCATTAGGACCCAGAACTCTGAGTTGAACGTTAGTGCAGGGAGAACAGTTGAATATGAGGGCATGGAGCCGGATGTTCTTCGTCTTCTGCACAACTTCTTCGACGTTCTTGAAAACTCTACCAGCCAGTCGCTTCCTCCTGTCTATATCCGTGACTAAGTGTAGCTGGACAGGAAGTCCAAGCCGTCCACTCGAGCTGCCTTTGGATTACATGACCCTTCCATGCTTTTTTCCAAGAAAGAAAAATAGTTGTGAACAGGAAAATAAAGGTTCTTCGCCTAGATAAATTCACCTACCGATGTTAGAAATTTGGTAGGTATGACCTAATAAGACGTTTACAAAAATATGTCACATACGGTCTGCACGTTCCTCACGGACGCGTGTAACGCAGTCAGAGAAGGTGCCGGCTGCTGCAAGCACCCGATGCCAGGCTCCTGCTTCGAATTTTCGGCCAAGGCCAACTAAGTCTTCGATCCCAACGGGGTCGGTGTGCCACACTTGTCTGGGAAGGATAAAGTGACGACATGTTCAAAGGCTGGCCACGACAAGTCACTGTGTGGTCAAATACGTATTCAAATCACCTCCACGAAATCCCGTAAAGGTAGAACGCGTGGCGCATCTCAAAGAGTTTCGAGTAACTCCTTCCTTCACCATTTGTACTATTCTTACCATTATCAAGATTATTAAAACTAGAGTTGTCAAGCAGTATTAGGTTGTCCGGAAAGTTCTCAGCGGTTTGTTATAGTATTTTTTTTCGTCTACTATTCAGTGAAAACTCAACTTCCATTGCGCACTAATGCTACTTTCTGTTACAAATTTTTCGTTTTATTTGACTTAATAATTTATGTTCTATTGTTTTACATTTTTGTTCTTGAAGGATTTATTGAAGTATGTCGAATGAAGGAGGAAATCCGAACGATATTTAATTTTAACTGTTAATTGGGACGATCCGCAGCCGAGACAGCTCGACAAATCAGTCAATTGTGGGGGCCTACTAGTTTTGGAGAAAGCACTGACCATGAGAGCTAGTGGCTTAGTGAATTTCGGATCGGAGATTTCAGTTCGAAGATGACCCCCGTAGCGGTCGAACTAGAGCAATCCTGGGCGAGGAGTTGAAGGAATTGGTGAAAGCTGAACCATCCCAAACAGTTCGCGGGATCGCGGAAGAGCTAGACGTCAGTGAAACTGCTGTTTCGGATGCTTTGAAACGCCTTGGGAAGGTGAAACAGTTCGAAAAGTGAGTGCCCCACGAGTTCAGTGAGCGACAGAAATTGTCTCGCTTCGAGATTTGTTCTTCTCCACTTTTACGCAACGTAACTGACCCGTTTTTAGATCGAATGAATCAGTTGTGATGAAATGTGAATTCTGATTGATAACAGGGAACGTTCCGGACAGTGGGTGGACGCCGATAAACTCCCTAGGCATTTTCCAAAGGCGAACCTCCACCAAAAAAGGTAATGCCCACTGTGTGGTGGTCGGCGGCTGGTGTGATCCGTTACAACTTTTCGGTACCAGGTCAGACGATCACAGCAGAGTCCTACTGTAAGGAAATCGACGGAAAGTACCGAAAATTGCGTCAACTTCAGACAGCAGTGGTCAACAGAAGAGGTCCGATTCTTCCGCACGACAACGCCCGCCGACACGTTGCGCAAATCATTATTCGGAGATTGAACGAACTAAGGGTTGAAGTTCTGCCTCACCCGCCATGTTCTCCACACCTCTCACCAACCTACCACCTTTTCAAACACTTTCAGAACTTCCTCGCTGGTAAAACCTTCACCAATTAGGACCAAGCCAAAACAGCTTTCGTGGATTTTGTCGAATCTCGATCACCTAATTTTGGAATCACGATCGGTGGCCCATTACCAAAGGTGGTGTGATTTGACCGCTGCTTATTTCGGCTAAATCCAATGAGATTTGAGAAAGTTATGATAGTTCAAAGGCAAACACTCAAATCGCTGAGAACTTTCCCGACAACCTAATATCAGTACTTATTTGGCTTGTGTTCTGTTCAGTTTCCGAGCAAGGTTTCTCCAATTTTATTTTAATGGTTTTTTATTTTCAGACGAATTCAGGAAAGAAGGAATGATTCAAGAAGCACAGAAAGAAATGACAACGGAGAACGAACGCAGTGCTATCCGTGGAAGGGCGCTGTGGGACAATATCGACGAAGCGGCTGTGTGGAATCGTTTTTTTTCTCGCCCTTGCCGGACTGGTGTGCATGGCACGAGAGCAGTGGCAATGGATTCGCCCCCGTCCCAGCATTGCCCCGAGGGCATTCTGAAGAAAAAATGACGAGCGGAATCATCTCTGATTAATCGAGCAGCATGGCTGCTGGAGTTTTTCTTACGAGAAGCGACAAGACGCGTAAGAGAGGCGTAAATGCACTAGCGGAACACCGCCGCATGGTGATTACGCGCTGAATAAAGGTGTCGTCGCCAAGGTCACCACGACCACCACTTGTCCTTGGGATAAGGAAATTCGAAATTTCGAGTCGAGCTAATCGAAGAGTGAACGCTTCACTGAGGACTTTCTGTATTTTTTTTTTGACTAGATTTATCGTCTTTTTTCATTTCGACTTCTGCTAAGGCGATCTAGAACTGCTTTCCGAGCAAATTTAGATCGCCTTAGTCTAACAAATTGTCGTAAAAAGACAACCAACTTTGCTCGCATTACCAAGTCAGGTCTTCTTCGTTAAACCCATAAGCAAACAACAGACGCCCATTGCCTTCACTAACCAATGACTATTAGAGAGAGTAGGGACAAGTACATAAAGGATAAGGGATAAAGGACGGCGTTACTCAATCCCTTTTGGGATTCTACTTCAACGGGATGTCGTGGAGGCGAGTTGAATGCGTATTTGGCCATACAATGACTTGCGTTGGCCAGCCGATGAACAAGTCAGCGCTTTTTCCTTCCCAGACAATTCTGGTACCAATTCATCGACCCCGGAGGGATGCAAGGCTTGGTTGGCCTGGGCGGGAAATCCGAACCAGGAACCTGGTATCGAGTTCACGCGACAGCCGGCGCCTCCTCCGACTGTGCTACACGCGCCTAGGGAGAAGTAAATACATATGCTTAAACACAGGCTCAGGCGCTTAAGTAAATCGAATGTCTATTCAAAGTGAGTCTGAGCAGTTAGAGAATGTTTCATTGAGACAACTTTAAAGTTTTAAAGGTCTTTGCTGAAGCGGATGATTAATATGCGCACATAACTTTCGGGCGTGTGTAGCGCAGTCTGAGGAGGTGCCGGCTGCTGCTTGCACCCGATACGAGGTTCCTGGTTCGAATTTCCCCCTCAGGCTAACCAAGCCTTCTACAGGGTGAACCAAAATAAGGTGGACAAGATTTTTTGTCATAATTATAAAACAACCAACAATTCGAAAAAACGACGACTAATTTACAACAACACAAACATTAAGGTACACCATCTTGAAGTGGTTTCGAAGTGGCCTCACTTGGAGCGGATGCAAAGGGCCAAACGTTTCGCGAAGTTTGGGGGCGATGGGCCGCAGATCGTGGCTGCGAACAGATTCTGCTCACAGATGCGAAGCTGTAGACCGTGGAGCAGGCGCACAATCGCTAAAATGATGAGATCTTGTCCATAGAGGCTCCAAGCAGCTCTGCTATCGTCGAACACCGCCAGAACCCACAATCGTCCATGGTTTGGGGCGCGGAATCATCCCTCTGGCAGGACCCCTCTGGTTTTCGAGGATAAAGGAGTGAAAATCGAAAAAGATGTGCACCAGCGAGACATTCTCCAGCCCGTAGTTCTTCCTTGAGTCCAGCAGCACTTCGTTGATGCCCAATGGACGTTCCAACAGGACTCTGCACCCGCACATAGTGCGAAGAGCGCGCAGGCGTGGTGCAAGGTCAATTTCCCCGATTCCATCACGCCTTCGGAAAGGCCGCCGTATTCTCCGGATTTGAATCCGATGAACTACAGTGTGTGGGCATTTTCAAGACTAGGGTCGGCGTCAAGAGCCCCCGCAGTCTCCAGTCCCTGAAGGAATCCTAACGCCAGGAGTGGGAACGATTGTTTCCTGATGACCTGCGGCCCATCGTCGAGAAATTCGCGAAACGTTTGGCCCTTTGCATCCACTCCAAAGGAGGCCACTTCGAAACCACTTCAAGATGGTGTACCTTAATGTTTGTGTTGTTGTAAATTAGTCGTCATTTTTCCGAATTGTTGGTTGTTTTATAACTATGATTTAAAAAAACTTGTACACGTTATTTTGGTGCACCCTGTATACCTTCGAGGTTGGTGAATCATTACCAGTCTTGGCTGGAAAGGATAAAGCTCTGACTTGTTTATCAGGTGGTCATCACGACTCATTGTATGGCCAAATACGCATTCAAATCGCCTCCACGTCATCCCGTAGAAGTAGAATGCGTCTCATCTCAAAAGGGATTGAGTATCGCCGTCCTTTATCCTTTATTACAAGCTGTTGGTAATGATAATTAGCAGTGGAAACATCAGGACGAGTTAGTGAAAGTCGTGCTAAGATCTCTTTCGACGTGCCTTCTTACTGATAGAGCATCATCATTCATCTCCACAGGACGTCTCAATGACCTTCACTAATCGCCTGGGCGCTGCTCACCTGAGTTCAAGAGCGAGAGCGATCAGTTCGGATACCAATGTGATCAGCGCACGTTGAACTTTTACAGAAAATTCGGTACATTGAAAGATTTGATATTTAAGTGCTCTTTGACTGACAAGGAGTTGTTCAGATTCTACATGTCGAAATGAAAAAAAAATAATAAATAGGCAATAGCCAAACAGAAATATGCTATATACGCCTGCCTAGCTGCCGCGCGGTTCTCAAAATCCTAGCGCGGAAAGGCAGGCTAAAAATCTATTTTTGACCAAGTAAAGTCACGCAGAAACAAAAATGTACTCGGGTATAAAGGATAAAGGACGGCGTTGCTCAATTCCTTTTGGGATGCGCCAGCGCATTCTACTTCTACGGGATGTCGTGGAGGCGATATGAATGCGTATTCGGCCATACAATGACTTGCAGTGGCCCGCCGATGAACAAGACAGTGCTTTATCTTTCGCAGACATGTCTGGTACCGATTCCTCGAAAGGATGGAAGACTTGGTTAGCTTGGGTGAAAATCCGATCCAGAAACCTAGTATCAGGTGCATGCGACAGCCGGCACCTTCTCCGACTGCACTACACGCGCGCAATGTACGCAGTGCGACGCTTAAATCCGGACAAACTGTGGGCAGTGTATAGAAAAGCGAGAAGATCTATTAGGATTTTAGCATGTAAAGAAATGACGATCAGTTAGGTAAAACTGAAATGAGGATAGGAGAGTCTAAAATTAATAGCTTGTTTGAACACGATAAGGGGATCGCAGTAAGGGCAAGACACATTTTATAACTTCCTAGTCGTTTGCAAAAGTTTGGACTCAATTCTCTCATTTTATTTTTATTGTTATCTTTATCTTCCTTATTTTTAACCACTTTCAGATACATTTTGATTTTGGTGGGTGCGTGGAGCGCAGTCGGAGGAGGCGCCGGCTGTCGCCTGCACCCGATACAAGGTTCCTGGTTCGGATTTCCCGCTCAGGCCAACCAAGCCTTCCATCCCTCCGGGGTCGGTGAATTGGTACGAGACTTGTATGGGAAGGACAAAGCGCTGACTTGTTAATCGGCTGGCCACCGCAAGTCATTGTATGACCAATTACGCATTCAACTCGCCTCCACGACATCCCGTAGAAGTAGAATGCTTGGCGCGTCCCAAAGAGGATTGATTAACGCCGTCCGTTATCCTTTACCCTTTGATTTTGATCGAACGTAGCATTCACACCTCGTGGAACCTGGTCAACCAGAGGTGCGGGCTCAAACCCCACCTGGCGCTAGAGATTTGATCGCAGTTAAACATTGTCGTGAGAGCTTACAACCTCGATACCAGCCACTTGAGTCTTAGGAAAAACGAATTGCATTATTTCGATGGTGCTAATGCAGCTCTTTTCTATGGAACGAGTTTATTCGATACATAGCCGTATTGAACGCGTTCGTCTCCTATGACATCGTTAAGGTGCGGCCTCTCCAGGTAATATTGCACCAATTTTTAAACAGAATTCGTAGTGAAGCGAAAAACAGAGGTGGTAATGAGTCCTAGCGAATGTCCTGCAGATGAGGAGAGGCGGCAAAATACACAACACTGATAATGTGGTCATCAAATGTTAAACGAAATTGGGAGAAGCTGACTGAAATCAGCAGAACGAGTTCGACCGTCATGTTAAGGTACACAGGTGAACAACTGCGAAAGCGGATGTGGTGTGAGAACTACGTCTGAAAAACAACAACAATAGCGGAGTGGCCGATGGACGAAGTCACCATGGTAATGTGTGGATACGAGGAGTGTGGCGCGCACACGCACCTGTACCCGACCTTGATTACTATCTCAACCTCCGAGTCAGCGCGCTGTCAATAGAAGAAAATAATAACCGACAATTGAGGTATCCGTCAACAACGTTGGCCCTTCACTGGGTCATTCTCGGCGGACATGACTGAGCAGAGAGTGTTAAGTAGATGTCGTTGAGAAAATTTAATTATTTTTAATATTTTAGTGCAAGTATAACCGTGTGCAATCTGTATAATAAAATAACCACAACCAATCAATCACAAACACAATCTAAACATAGTGCCCAAGTGAGAGAGTAAATCATGAATGACGTCTAAGGTCAGGTCAATAGGTTATGTATGTATGCCCACAATGATCAGTTTAGCTCTTAGTCTCTCATGGCATACCCTATCAAAGGTTTTGCAAAATCAAAGTAAATCACATCAAGCCATCCTATGTTATCTATATCATTGGTCCAGTCATTCAGAGCCTGTAGCATAGCCGTCTCAGTGGATCTTTTTCTCTGAAAACCATGTTGGTTTTCTGAGATTATGTTGTGGTGATCCAAGTGTGCAACAATTCTCTTTTTAAGATTTTTTTTTTGAGACGACGGGCGAACATAGATGTGACACTAATCGGTCGATAATTTTCCGGTGTCGTAAATGGGGCTTTTTCGGCATTGGAGTAACTATCGCGCTCTTCCATCTATGTGGAACTTCAGCTGTCATAAAGCTTAAATTGTAAATGAATTTGAGAGACTTGACAATACCTGCACTTACTTGTTTTACAAAGAAAAATGGTATTTCATCGGGCGTTTGAGAGTAAGACGTAGGCCATCTTGAAAGTTCTTCTTACAATTCGTCCCATGAAACCAAATAGAATCTTCCATGATAGGGAACGCATTGATTGGGATGACACGTTGTCGAGATCATTACCAGTGAAAGCTTTTACGAAAGTGTCCGCTAATAGTTGAACTTTATCTAGGTCGTTTCTGACAATGCTTCCATCTTCTGCGACTAAAACTCTGATACCTTTCCTCTCTTGAAGTCTTGATCTCATGAATTTGTAGAAGGCTAATTTGTCATTTGCTTCAACAACTTTCTTTTGTTGACAGTGATTATATTTTGCAAGTTTCTTTAAAAAAATTTGAGGTTTATATGCTTATATTCACTCCAGCTGTCGGAGGAATTGCATATTATTTACTGCTTTATTCCAGGCTGCATGTCGGAGATTGAATAAATCTAGGAGATATTTGGGTAAAAATTTACCGCAGGCTGGGACTTTCTGGACTGGAACAAACAGTTGGATGGACTGTTGCCGCATAGCAAGAAATGATTCGTATTTTTCATCTACGGAGTTTACCGTGTTTAGGGAACTGTACCAATCTATTTCGGCTAAGTGTTCTCGGATGGCGTCGTAATCAGCGCTCATAAAGTTCTTTCTGACGACAGAGCATTTTGGTTCTGCGTAGTGGTTGATACGAAGATTTACGCTGTTGTGATCGCTGCTCAGAAGAGGGGGACTCGTTTTTACATCTCGTATCATTCTGTCTGCGTTGCATAGAATCAGACCAATTATAAAGTGCTTGGAAATGGAACTGGATGAGGACAATAAAGGAAACCAGGAAATGTCTGGAAAGTTAAAGTCGCCCGCTAAAAGGCAGGGATGCTCACAACATAACATGTCGCTTAAGGCTTTCATGAGTAATTCACTGTTTTCTGCAGAGCAATTTGGAGTTCTGTATATAAGAGGCTCGTAGAGGCTTGGATGGGGAAATATCACAACATAAAATCTCATAAGCATTGATGATGGATTCCTTGAAAATAAAAAATGATGTCTGGGTATGTCTAATTGGGATTGCAAATTTTATATTTTGTTCTTGAAGATGCCCGGTTGTGAATGAGAAAATGTCTGGTCTAAAATGGAGAAAGTAAAATTGGTAAATATGTATTAATGGATTATTCGGAGTCATAACGCTAAAAATAACACTACACATGAAGGGCTGGAAGGAAAGTTGATTCCGTTAAACATGAAAATGGAGAGGGGCCCAGAATATTCCAGAAGTTTCGTCCTCATGTGAAGAAATCACCTTATTAGTTACTGGCGCCCTTTCTCGTAAATTTAGCGATATGACTTATACAACTCCAACACTCGTCCGATATCCTGCACCTCATCCGACTGCTCACCACACGCCTGACTTCTGTGCTCCTTAAATGAAAACCTTAAATAAAAATTAATTCCTAGAATTCAACGACTCGCCTTCTTGAAACAGCAGCACTACTCTGTAAAACCGCTCAAGGCTTTCTGACCAACTTAATGTTCGAGCATCATCACTCCCCCGCACAGGACATCTGTGCTAATCATCCGAAAAACCAAGCTCACTTTATTTTCAGAAGGATAGCGATCAGTTTGGACCAACGCACCTTATGTTTCCACGGAGAATTCGTTGCCTCTAACCACATTCAAGGAGTTCGAAGAAGGTGTATAATAGTTGCTAGAAGGCGTTTGTTGCAAATGTGTTGGAAATATGTTCAATGAATGTCAGTGACGATAAATCACAGAATGCAAAAGTAGCAGCATCGATTGGGACCGAACTCGTGACAACCTTCTTTCAAAGCGAGAACACTACCACTACGCCTTCGCGGTATCTGGATTTGCGACTACTGGCTCATCAGCGCAGACATCCAGTCGACATCGCGAACTTTTACCGGCCAGTACTCGCTTGGGAGATTCATTTCGCAACTTTGCTCTGCACTTTTGTAATCAACGTTTCAAGCTTGTTTCTGGAGGCATTTCTTGGTGCGGGCTTTATTTGACACTTAAATGATCTATAACTGGCAATAAATTTTTAAATTTTTATATTTATCAGTTCTCATCTTCTGTCTTCTCGTAGCTTTGACAAAAAGTTATATGCAACATTTTCCGGTTAAAGCAGACGCTGGTCAGCACGTCAAGCCTTTAGGCTAAAATTCATAAAGGATATGGACAATGGACGACGTTGGTCAATCCCCTTTTGTGCCGCGCCATGCATTCTACTCGTCCTGGATGTTCTGGAGACATTTTGAATGCCTATTTGACCATGACTATACAAGAAATTTGGGTGCCTGGCCTAGGGATAAGAGCTCCTAAGGCTTTGCTGGTCTGGAAGGAAAATTCAAAACAGGCAAAACAGGAGATTGAACCAAAATGTGCGTGACAGTCGGCGCCTACTTCGACTGCGCTAAACACGGGCTCATCGAAACGAGTGCACGTTAATGTAGGTTGCTCAATATAAATGATCACCTCAAGGTGTTCTGTTTTCTCGTGCTTTTAGCCGCCTATTTTCTGAGTTCCGGTTCCTTGCTTTCATTTTCTGATCTCTGGTTTTTGGGGGGCTTCTTCAATTTCCGCTGATTTGTTCGTGAGTTCGAGTCCCTCCGGGCATAAGAGCTGTGACCGCATCAAACTGTTTCTATAAAGCTACTTTCATTGGACAACTGAAAAGTCATATTTAATTTTTTTACAAGTTGATAATGATTAAAAGTACATATAATATTTACAAAGTACAAGAAGGACTTCCAAAATCTCACATCGGCAAAATAAAACTGTCACACAATAGTAAAGACAGAATAGCTTCTTTTTCTAGCCGAATTCCTTCAGTTTTCGAAAACTGCATCGAGATAAGAAAAATTTGAATTTTTGAAGAATGCTGTTCTCGAGTGTAGAATATTAACGCAAAAAGGCAAGTACTGATGCAGTGTGCACAGTGTAGTAGCAGAGCTGGAATGTTCCTTGGAAGAAGTGCTGATGCCATAGCGCTGGCTAGCATAAGGTTAATCCTTGAACAATAAGTGAGGATTAAGGAGGAGCTTGGAATTGTATTGTGAAGATATCCTTCTTCCATTACCTACTGTGGATGCCTTCAGCTACTCTCTCACAAATATCACTGTGCAGCGAGTCACAAATATCCTTGCCATCAAAGCAGCTGAAATATTGGTCGAACCGAAAGAATCCGGAATTATAGTGCCTTTAAGATACCTTCCATTGTTTATACTTTGTACTTCACGACTTCATAGGAGGCTCTGATACTTTTACGTAGAGAAAACATGTCGTTTAAAAACATATGGAATACATGATACGACCGCGAAAACTGGAGAGACGACTGTAAAGTCCAACTCTCGCATCATGGGACTTTATGACTCGAATCTCTGAAACGCGAGGTCGGAATGAAGTCGAAATTTGGATGCTATTTCATAAAGACATTGTCTAGAAAAACAGAAGCGAAAATCAACACGGAGAATTTGAACTAGAGCTAAAGAATCATAAAGAGATTTAAAGGCTTGCACAGAATAGATGAGCGCGCAAAGGAATAAGTAGAGTGCAAAGCCTCTCATGAGTACAAAACCTGTTGAATTTAGAATTGAAAGTTATTTTCAAATTTAATTGATCTTCATGTATGCCACTTTCTAATTTTGGTACAGTGGTTTATTTGTTTTATTGCTATCATAAGCCAAATGTAACAATTTTCTCCTCAACTGAAACGGCTGAAAATTTAGAATTCAAAAAAGCAAAACATTTCGGTGCGACCTAAAAACTTCGATTACCTCTTTCATGGATAAACCCCTCCAATGAAATATGCTTACAGATAGCATCTTCCTGTTCCTCGTCTTCTTTTCGACTAAAGTACGAGGTAAATTAAAAGAGGAAACAAAAACTAATGCCTACAGGTTTTGCTTTAATCTATGCAAAAGTGGTTGCATAGTCCTGATATGATATTTGCTTCTAAAGACAAGGACGTAGAGTTCAGCTTTAATCAGCTTCTCTTTTTGCATGCGCTATGTAACCTACCTAGAGGGCGCATGTAGCGCAATCGGAGGAGGTGCCGGCTGTCGCGTGCGCTCGATACCAGGTTCCTGGTTCGGATTTCCCGCCCAGGCCAACTATGCCTTTCATTCCTCTGTGGTCGGTGAATTGGCACCAGACTTATTTGGGAACGATAAGCGCTGACTTGTTCACCGGCTGGACATCGCAAGTCATTATTTGGCCAAGTATGCATTCAAATCTCCTCCACGGCGTCCCGTAGAAGTAGAATGCGTGGCGCATCCAAGGAGCGATTGAGCAATAAGGTCGTTTATCCTTATCCATTATATAACCCGCATACTTCTGCCGGAATGTGTCCTCTACACTACAAGTGTTTGATTTCATAACGAAATATATTGCTTTCATAAAGAGAGATAATTAGTCGTAACATAGAGTTGATAAACGCGTTTCATTTCCTCGTTGAATTGTTCCCATTTTCCTCCTTAATGTTTCAAAGCAGTACATCCTAGCTCATGGTGCGACTGTGGCGGTTATCACCGACATGCGTCTTGTGTTACTCGTCGCTGTATTCGCACAATATGCCGGCAGATAGGAGCTAAATTTGTTTATTTGAAATGCAATGGAATAAGTGTGCATTCGAGTTTAAAGCTATCAATACTGGAAGGCTTGATTCTCGTAAGTTCGCTGGTGAGCCTCCTTCTTGTACTCTTCAGCGAGACGCTTCTTCATCTGACCTTGTCCTGAAAGACACTTCAGTGATGAAAAAGGTTTTATGGAGGAGTAGACGCTGTCAAGCTTCATGCCAATCCGTTTAGAATTCAAACACTCGTATGGCGAGGTTTTGGCAAATGGATATTGTCGCTTACTTTCACCACTACCTCGTTAGATCGATATAGCGTTGGTTCTGCCGGCTATATACTCCGTCCACCACAGTTTTCAAGAGGTTTCAAGCTTCTATAGTGAACAGAATTAAAGCGAATTCAGAAAGAAAAACCCACCAACAGCTCCATAGAGGAAGGTAGTCAGTGCTAGAATTACTACCATTCCACCGCATCCAATAAGTGTAGAGATGTAGATAAGACGTTCGTGGTTGCTGTAGCACGGCGCATTATTCTGGTACTTGCACGTAGTAGCCTTCTCGCTTAAAAATAGTCAGCATAAGAATTCAAGATATGCTAAGGATACTAAATCAACCAAATGAAAGATAAGACACGGCGCTGCCCAGTTCCTTGTTGGGGATGAACCACACATCCTTCTTCAATGTATAGTAGGAAGACGTTCCTGATGGCTGTCACACGGGGCGTGAAGGTAATTTGAATGCGTGTTCGACTCATGTAAGACTTACAGTGTTAAACCGATAGACAGGCAGTTTTTTAATATAAGGACAAGACACACACCAATTCATCATCCACGAGGAGAAGAAAGCTCGGCTGGGCTGAGCAAGATCCGAACTTTTTTCGGTGTCCATATAACCTACCCTACCTACCTGTGTCCTACCCTTTCTCTGGTTATTTTCTCCCTTTCTAGCGCAGGTTCATAGATGGTGGGCCTTCTCCTCAATGTTCTCCATAGCCTTCTTTTTAATGCTTTTCGCTAATTGTAGGTAGAGTTCTGAATTTTTTCTATTCTTGTTTTTCTGGGCAATGTTTTCGCGGCTTTATTACGATCGACGTTGGCGCATCTTTATGGATGTATAAATAACAAATAAATAAATAAATAAGTAATTAATATAACAAAAACTATTTAAAAAATAAATATCAACGACGGGTCTTTGTTTGTGGTATTTTGCGAGCAGGGTGCGTGGTAGTGCAGTCAGAGGAGGCGCCAGCTATTGCATGCAGCCGATTCCAGCTTTCTGGTTCGGATTTCAGGAAATCGGTTCTTTGTAGCCATCACACACGTGAGGTCAGCAGGAATAACACTCACGTCGAGTCGGGCAAGCTGAATTGGACTCTCTTCTTTAAGACCCTTGAGATCAATGCAGTCCCTTGCAAACTGAAATGGCCTTCAGACAGGTTAAACTACAGACTCTACAAAATGGTTGGGGTAATTCACTTTTGTTTAAGGAAAATTTGGTATAACTTTTTTGAAGTTGCTTAGTTTATCGGCCACAAAAATTGTAACTGTTTATTTTTTTCATAAAATAACTAAAATTTGTCTTAAAAATCAGATCGTGCCATGCACTCAAAGGTGCAAAACTTGATTTTGATTGATAGTGTAAATGCCACTTACACAAACCAAAAAATTTGGATTTGTATGTTCTTTACAAATGTTTTTGTTCTATCGATTACAGGTGTGGAACTAAACGCAAACAGAAGTTCTGCTATCAATCCAATGAAAATGGAGTCGTCTTGAACGAGAGCGTAGCGCGATCTGTTTTCGGCAGTCGGCACTAAAAATTCGATTTGGAAGAGTTCGCTTCGATTTCGAAAGTTTAAGGCTTGCTTATTGTCGTGTACGTAAAAAGCGTCCAATTTGATTTGAAAAGTGCCCTATTGACGTGAAAATTGTGCAGTGACCACACAGAATAGTCGATTCCGGTGGACGTTCTAGCTTTTCCTGAGATCGTATAGTTGACCTATCTGTGTGGTAACGACGTCGGCCCACCTGTCGTATTGGGCTGCCACTGGAAGGCATGCGCGTCCAGGGGCCGGATTCGTTAACGACTTACAACAATCTAACGGTGAAAATACTGCCGAAATCCCTGATAGCGCGGCTTATCAAGTGATACGGTGATACATTAGATGATGAATCTGGTCTCAGCTGCAGGGAGTTTTGTGGTGCCCAGAAACGGATCCAGCCTACTTGCTAGCAGACTTATCTGAGACAAATAAAACACTGAAATGTCAATCAGCTGTCTACCGCAAGTCATTCATTATATAAGCTGAAACAGGTTTTAAGATGGAATCCACAACATCCCGTAGAAGTACTATTTATTTATTTATTTACTAAGTCACTAATAACGGGCCAAACTAGGCATGAACTCTATGGGAACAGTCAGTACAGATTTGAAGACAACTGCAGTAGTAAAACGAATATAGAAAGTAAAACAGAATTGGACGGTAAGCCGCCGAATCAACTCGGAGAGGAGAATCATTCACAACTGACTGACCAAAGAGCAGGTTTCCTTTTTTCAGCAGACACCTCGCTCTCCCAACAAATTCCGTATCCCTAGAGGAGGTTATGTCTCAAGGATCGAACCATGATTCGAGGCTATCCCGCCCCCCAATAGAGGTTGTACAACGCTGCCTTTGTCTTGCTCATCATTCATTCTTATTTCTTAAAACAAGAAAACAAATGATAAAAGGACAGTAACTTTGATAATCAGCCCGTTTATAGGATACGCCACGTATTCCTCTTCTACGAGAATTTGAGTGCGCTTTTAGTTCATACAAAGACCTGCAGTGGGCACCCGATAGAGAAGACACTGTGAAAGAGGTGATGAGAGCGATAACAGCGCTTTCTGTCACCTGAGTACCGCGAACAATTCCTGCCCTCGATGAAATAAACGCCGAATTAGACATTATACTTACGTGATGTCTCTGAATCTGTTGATATTGACAGCAGCCAAAGCCACACATGCTGCCGCTGCGCAGAAGGCAGCGAGCATGGCGAAGTGATACAGATAACTCTGAAATGAATTACTTATTAGAACGACCTAATTCTGAAGCATTTCACCTATATCTTATCATGTTCTCCAGGAGCGTCATCAGTGTAATTGCGCTCGTCCTAATAAAGTCAGTCTTTCTAATATTAGGCACTGTGGCGCGTAGTTATAGGGAAAATATTCTGTTCTCGTCATTTTTGTTTTCAATTCTTTCCACGCTAAGTCCTGTTTTTGGATCCTGGTCGCGAATATGAGCAGCGTTGGGAGGAGAGGGCGCGCTAGCCAATCAGTCTGATCATCGAATCTGCTATCTATCAGAGAGAGTGGACGGTACGCTGATCTACCATTCACTATTTTATTCAAGCCAATAACAAAACGAAAAGATCAACAGGCGTAAAAACACGACAACTCTAGGATTGCGTAAAAAGTATTGACGCACTAAACGTAAACGCTAGAAATAACAACGCATTATAAAATTAAACAAGTTTATGTACAAAATGTCAGCAATGATCTAGCAAACCGAACAGCATCACCTGTATTTCATTAGGTTGTCCCATAAGTCCCCGCCGTTTTTTTCAACGATACACTGCAGATTTCGCCGGCGGTCTCTTGCATAGCTTTCGAAAGAGAATGATTTGCTCTATCAGAGCATTATTGCATTTCTTTTTTCATCATGAAATTTGTCAATTTTTAGGTCGTTGAAGTGAAAAGTGAAAAAGTGAAAAAGTAGCCATTTGCGCACTTGTTCTCTCCGCTTAGGTTTGTAATTTTTTGCGCAGTTTTTTATAGCGCTTGGAAGACAATGTTCTGTACTACAAAAATATGTGTTGGTCCTATTTTCTCACTTTATGGATTTTTAGTCTATCGAATTGGGAATTCCAACTTTTCCGTCCGAATTTTTACCAAAACTCCGGTGCTGTGGTTGGACTTTTTTGCTTGGTGTTATATGTCGTTTGGAAGAGGATGTCTTGCTCAGTAAAAATTTGTGTCGCGTTTATTGGCTCACGCTGAATTCGGTCGAATATCAACAACTGAAGAAGGAAAAATAGTTGTTGGTGAAGACGATTTTTCTCTTTTTGCATTTTGTTGATATTCAATAGAAATCAATAAACGCGACACTTATTCTTATAGAGCAATACACTCTCTTTCGAATGACATATAACACCAACCCAAAAAGTCCAACCACAGAACAGGAGCTGTCGGCAAAAATAACCATCCTCCTTCGGACGTCCCAATTTGATGACCTAAAAATCAATAAAGGACAAGTGAGCAAATAGCACTAACACATATTCTTGTAGTACAGAACATTGTCTCCCAAGTGCTCAAAAAAACTGCGCAAAAAATTACAAACCTAAGCGGAGAGAACAAGTGCGCAATTGGCTACTTTTTCACTTTTTCAGTTTTCCCTTCAACGACCTAAAAATTGACAAAATTCATGATGAAAAAAGAAATGCAATACATGCTCTGATAGAGCAAATCATTCTCTTTCGAAAGCTATGCAGCGCTATGCAGGATATCGTCGGCGAAATCTGCAGTGAATCGTTGAAAAAAACAGCGAAGACTTACGGGACAACATAATATATAGGCTTCTTCGCTGCGAATGCAGGGGAAAAGACGCCGAGGAAAGGTACCGACGGTGCGCCGCAAGTAGTCCATGTCGAATTCGTTCCATGCTTTGACCTTCAGTGACTTGATACCTTTGTGCATTCAACTTTTAAAAGTGTTACATACTCTTCAAGGACCTCCAAAGTGTTAATTCTGGAGGAGAACCCGCTGCGAGGAAGGCGTATCCGGCCAGTATCATGGTTTGTGCATTCATCACAAGCGCCTCTCGTTTTCGTGGATACAGGAGTGAAGATAAATCAGTAGAACTATCTGTGTTGACGTCCTAAAGAAGCAACTGGTTTCTTGGCTTAAACCCCACCTTGAGAGTAAGCCGTATGTCTTCCAGCAGAACTAAGCTCATGCGAAGAGTCGAGGATTGTTCAGGACTGGTGCCGCGCCAGCTTGAAAGACTTCATTTCGGCAGAGGAATGACCTCTGTATAGACAGGATTTGAATCCGCTGAATTTCTCTATATAGATAGTTTTCGAGAACAAAGCTTGCGCTACTTCCCACAAAAATATGAAATCAGTGAAGGATGATCTGCTCAAAGCATGGAGCGAATTCGACGTGGACTACTTGCGGCGCACCGTCGATGCCTTTCTTCGGCGTCTTCTCACCTGCATTCGCAGCAGAAAAGCCCATATAAAATGCAAGTGATGCTATTTGGTTCGCTAGATCATTGCTGACATTTTGTACATAAACTTGTCAAATTTTATAATGTGCTGTTATTTCTAGGTCTATTTTTAGGTTTAGTGCGTCAATACTTTTTACGCACCCTATATAGCAAGGAAGGAAGGCATGTTATTTCCGAAATAAATCTGCTAGCTGAGAAATGTCCATGATTTATGTAGATTCATGTGTGCCACCAATTTAATTCAATACGAGCAATGTGTACACAAAATCATCATCCCTCTAAACAGTGATTCATCAATAAGGTACAATAAGATCATTTCGATATAAAATTTCTGAGAAAGTAAAAGTATTACTTTCATACTGCATAGTCAACCTTGCAACAACTTCAGTGTGTCCGAACGAGTTGATAGAGGGCAAATGAGAGCATTTCATAAAAGTGTTGCACAAATTGGAGCGATTTTGCAAAAATCAGCCGAGTTATAGTGTGGTTTGTATGAAATTAATTAATTTCGCACTCGAGCAACACTTGTGGGAGGTCACACCTAAGTGTAAGGAAGAAGACTTTCGAACGTAGGCGAGGCACTGCTTCTTTCAGTGATCGCCTTTGTTGCTTCTATAACTACAGACTGGTCGACCATAACAGCGCAGCAATTTGTAGAGTGACGAAAGTTTTCAGAAGGGTTTTTTGCCTTATCGTTTTTACCATTCAACTTGTTATCCGATATCTAGTGAATTGCATCATAGGACTGGAAAGAAGAGAGTAGATGTCATCGTGTATCGAAGAGTAATTAAGGGACAGAACTGGACAGATTTCGTTCGACGTGCTGAATATCAGAAGAGAGGGGAAATGGGCTTTTCTCAGACTAAGCAGAATCTTGAATCCGAATGTGGAAACACTAAAGAGAAAATAATCTACATAACATAGCGTATAAAAACAGGTGTCGTAATGCATTATAATATAGCAAGCATGACCTACAGTCTATCAATAGTCTATCAATCAGCTAGCATAATTGGTTATGATTGTCTGGCGGGCTTCCACTTCCGAATGCTGCGCACATTCGCAACTTCGATCAAATTGAATCAAATTCAATTTGTTTCACAGATCACTCAGCAATTCCTTTGAAACTCACACTCAGAAGTCCGTGATAGTTGTTAATGTGGCCTACATGGGGAATAGAAAGCGCTCGAGCAACATATCTATGGTCGTTCACCCATATAGGAAAGTACGGTCGTTGCATTTCTTCGCCTGCACCTTCTCCCCTCCCCATGTAGACCACATTAACGACTAGCACTAGAAATCAATAGTATGTTTGACATGTATTTTCAAATCCGCCATTCAAATCCGCCATGGTACATGTTACGTTGTTGCATTACATAACATGTTGTCATGTTACATTACAAGTTTTCTATGGGCCTGAAGCAGCTGTTATAGAGGCGCAGGCTTTTCGATCACAACAAAGTTTCCTTATAATAAAAGCCTTTGAACCCAAATATTTAGTTGTTGTGAAGTGAGAATATCTTTCGAGGAGTTCATATTTCGGTCGAACCGGGACCAACCTCTGAAGGACAGGACACTTGGCTCTAAACTTCCCATCCTGCTTCGTTAAAGATAAATTTCAGGCAAACTAATCTGAGCCACTACATATATTAGGGGGGGGGGGAGGCAAAAGTAATGAGACAACTTGGAAAAAGCCTGGTGTTGCTCAACTGCTCGATATGGTTGTCCAGGACTGCTTGGGTTCTCGGGTCCCTTCCGACCAGGAAGTCCTGTAGGAGCGAGAAATACAGTACCGGACGCGTCTTTAGAATAAACGCCGAAAAAACCGTGCTTTTGCGGTTTTGCGTCTTTTTGTTATAACTCGCAAAAATGGCATCCGTTTGAAAAAGCAAGAGTATATTTGAGCTCAGGAGAACAAGCTCTATCGTCTGGTTTATAAATTTCATATGAAAGATCAAAAACGGCCAAAATTGAAAACTTGCGCTCCATTGAGAAGGGCGCAGCGGACGAGTTGTCGGCCGCCAGGCGTCGAAAACCATTGCAGGCTCACAATTCCTCTAATTTGAGGTTTTTTGGGAAACGGTTGGCACCGTTCGATTCGTCCCTTCGAGATCTACACAATCTATATAAAACTTCGCCAAACCAGACCATTTTCGCAGTGGGTTTTCAAAAATGTCTGGAGCTGACTTTTTGCTGTTGGAGAAGCTTATATTCCAGGACTTGCATGTTCTCGGAGCATCTCAAGCATGGCATCAAGTGTTTTGTCATGCTAGCAATCCCTCAGTGTGCGCCGTGAACAATGCATATAGGATCGAACCTATCAATCGAGGGGGTAGGGTACAGTATGTAGAGTGAGCATTTAGGGAGTTTTATGGGAAATTCTCAGCGCCCTACTCAGGAATTGCTGCACTTTGTCCCGGCAAAACTTTGGAGTGCGCTGTGCACAATGTATATAGGATCGAACCTATCAATCGGCTCGGCGCGACAGCTCGCAAATTGCACCGCGGGCGTGTTCGGAGCGCGATAACTCTGTCAGCTTCCAATCATTCTGGCCGGAACGTGTGTATTCCGTAGACAGTAATATGCTCTAGTAAAGCGCCAAAGCACAGCAAATTATCTTGCGAATTGGCAAGGTTACGGCGGTGCGAAAATGCATGTTGGTCATGTGTGACACGATTTTTTCAGAATTCGATCGACTGCAGCGGGTACACGAGGCGAGCTAACGGCATGCAAACTTGAGGACGAGTAAAGCACCGAATGCACTTTACGATGTCGTACTCGCAGCTCTCTAGATGCCTAAACTGCTTTAGCACAATCTGCCATTTTGGAGCGGCGGAGGGCGACAGTGAAGTTCCTTCCGCCTTACTTGCCCGCATTCGAGTTCTCGACGCTCTCAATGGTACCACTCTGTTCAGCTCGGAAAGCTCTATCGAACGGTACCAATCCCGTCCAATTGCGGGGAAAATAGATTTTTTTGTCGCTCTTCGCCGAGCCCGCCCGGACGATGACGTCATCGAAAGTCGATGATTTCGAAAATTGCCAAATGCTCTTGTCCAAACTTCGTTCAAATTCATCTAGGGCGTGATTTGGTGCGCTAATTACGAATCCGATGTTCGTTTTTGAAAATTCCGCGATTTCGATAGGTTTGGTTTTCCTTCTGGATAACTGAGGGTGGTCGGGACAGGAACATCGATTTTGATCAAACTTCCTCTAATGGCAGAGGTTATTCAGGGTGCCGAATACGATGCAGAAGTCCATTTGGTCGATTATGGCAGGAGACCACCCATACCGATAACTGAGGATGGTCAGCGATCCTGACCCTACCAACCTCAAATGGCTGTAACATGCCAAAATCGGCGCAATTTTCAAAACGGACATCGGATTCGTAATTAGCGCACCAAATAACCCCTAGATGAATTTGAAAGAAGCTTGGACAAGAGCATTTGGCATTTTTCGAAATCATCGACTTTCGATGACGTCATCGTCCGGGCGGGCTCGGCGAAGAGCGACAAAAAACTCAATTTTCCCGCAATTGGACGGGATTGGTACCGTTCGATAGAGCTTTCCGAGCTGAACAGAGTGGTACCATTGAGAGCGTCGAGAACTCGAATGTGGGCAAGTAAGGGCGGAAGGAACTTCACCGTCGCCCTCCGCCGCTCCAAAATGGCAGATTGTGCTAAAGCAGTTTAGGCATCTAGAGAGCTGTGAGTACGACATCGTAAAGTGCCTTCGGTGCTTTACTCGTCCTCAAGTTTGCATGCCGTTAGCTCGCCTCGTGTTCCCGCTGCAGTCGATCGAATTCTGAAAAAATCGTGTCACACAGGTTTACCAGCATACTCGCACCACCGAACTTTGTCCATTCACGAGCTACATTGCTGTTTTTCAGCGCACCTATTGAGCTTTCTACTGCTTACGAAATCCACAAGTTGCTGCCCGAAAGATTCAAAAGTTACAGAATTATCGCGCTCCGAACACGCCCGCGCGCAATTTAGCACAACAACGGTCGATGTTGTCCGCGCTCTTAATCGCCCAGATTACAGTTCTTGCTGCTAGTAGTAACGCCATTCAATTCACCACCAAAAGCTCTATCGAACGGTATCAAACTTGGCCCGGTTCAAAAATATCGTTTTTGGATAAGGTCATTGTCCTTCTGCCGCGGCCTTGAGCCGCCTCGCCTTTGAAGCGAAATTGTCAAAAAATCGATGTTTTCAAAATTGGTCGCAATTGATACCGTTCGATAGGGCTTTTCGAGCTGAACAGAATGGTTCCCTGGCTGGGGCTCGAAAACTCGAATATGGGCGAGTTAGGGCGGAAGAAGCTTCACCGCTGCCGTCCGCCGCTCTAAAATGGCAGATGGAGCTAAGGCAGTTTAGGAAGCTGCAGAGTGAGGAGCAGATCATCGTAAAGTGCCTTCGGTGCTTTGCTCGTCCGCGAGTTTGCATACCGTTAGCTCGCCTAGTGTACCCGTAGCGGCCGACCGAATTCTGAAAAAATCGTGTCACACATGACCAACATGCATTTTCGCACCTCCGTGACCTTGCCAATTCGAAAGATAATTTGCTGTGCTTTGGCGCTTTACTAGAGCATATTACTGCCTACGGAATACACACGTTCCGGCCAGAATGATTG